>CM055816.1:19496839-19649482 GCA_029582265.1 Zoroaster sp. YZ-2022
TAGACCCAATAATCTAGGTAGGCCCTGAGCAATAGTAAACTTTAATTTCAGTTACTTGGCAGTCGAGTTTGGTTTTGCTAAATGCCAGACAAAGTTTACAAAATAGCTATTGTCATGACAATGACTTGTAGATGAAAACCAAATTTTCACTGTTTATATTAAATGTCTTCAAAAGTATTGGTAAATGATTTGTGTGAGCATTGTCTGACCTAATAATTAACTGCTTTACTAATGGTTCCAAGAAAATATACATAGGTTCCACAGAATTGGTTGCCCTGATATTATTAGGTTGACATGGGCTACCAGGCAACTGTATAATATCACACCCTGGAAGCAGACAGAAAGAATTGTATTAGCTATTTTTTACCTTTGGGGCATGTTTGGCTTGATCAGTTCACTCGGGGTGACTGCAATGGTAGAACAGAGGATCTCAAGCGTTCTGGTTTTGTCCATGGCAGATGCTTTTCCAGACGGATTGCAGCCTTTAAGGGCCTCAATATAATCATGAAAACCCTTTATCACATCTGAGAAAAAAAATTTTTAAAAAGATGTTCTGACATATTCCAGGCGTTAGCGAATTTGGAAGGAATTGAAATAGTATTGTTGACATGGTTACCAAAAAGTAGTTTTTGTAGCTTTGCTACCAAACTCTTGCTTAAATCAAACCCTTGATTTTAAAAAGACCTACCATTTTTTGTTTAAGTTAAATTAAACACTAACTTTATCTAAAATTATCCTGATAGCGTTAGTGTTTCTTCTTTTTCTTTTTTGTTTTGCTTTGTTTTGTTATGTTTTGTCAAATATCAATTTGATAAATTCACTCACTTATTGTTATCATTAAAATGGAGAAGTGTCCATGTTTCATTTCCATGTACCTAGTTAAGTCATTGTGAGTTTCTGTTAAAAGGTGAGTTAACTAAAGTTAACTCCTACCATCAGACAGGAGCTTTCCAATATCTGAGACCTGGGCCCAATTTCATGGCGCTGCTTACAAGATTCTGCGCTTACGGCGCCATAAAGCGTGTGATTCTATGCGCCATAAGTGCAGAATTACGCAGTAAGCAGTGCCATGAAATTGGGCCCTGATGCCATTGATCCCGCTAAGTTCAGAAAGTTGCACATTTCAATATGCTCATTTGTTAAACATCCTGCCCATATACACATATGTAATTTGCTAATTACTTTTTGCCTTTGGCAGAAGATGCATTGATTAAAACATTTGGTGCTTACATTAAAGAATTTACGGTTTTCTGAAATGTTTTGTTTTCAACAATCAACATACCCTCTGATGACAATGAAGCACACACTGTTGAAGTTGATGGAACAGTTTTCTTTCGCTTTTTCTGTTCTCGTCTTGTTTTACTGATGTATGCTATTTTTAGCATCAACTTTTTGTAGGATCTGCTCTTTAGCTGTGGACAAGGGTAGATGACAGGCTATCATTTCGATCACAACTGCAATTTATTAACATGCTGGTGAGCACATAACAGACAAATTACTTCCTAGGACTTGATATGGAATTTTAGAAATTGATCCCAATGATCAATGATTCCAATGTTTTGAACATATATAAGGTCTGTGAAGGAACTAAAACCAATGACCCACTGAAATTTGTAAAATTAAATTCTGATGAACAATGTCATTGATTAATTAATAGTTTAAAGCCATACACTATTAGTTAAGCCTGATTCAAAAACAAAAATGTTCACAGATTTACATAAAACATTGTATGAAGTTGGTGATGGTAGCAAACTTTCCTTGAAATATTTCTGCCTGATGTGTTACCATTTTTCAAATAATTAGTGAAACAAGATCAGAGCTGAATTTTTGTCTCATGAGAGAAAAACTCCGGCCATAGGAATTAACACAAAAATGCAGAAATGTAGAAAAAAATTACATGATATAACATTTTCACAGGTTGGTTTTTATTACGTGTATGTATCTTCATTCTTATAAGATATGGAAGCATTTACCAATAGGTGTATTTAAAAATGGCTTTAAATAATATGGTGAGATGATGAAATGTGTGGGGTGCATGAATTAAAACAGATTTACATCAGGAATCTTTTCTTTTGGGCAGGTTTAAAACAGCAAGTACCCAATTTTTAGAGAAACCAAAAGCAAGACAATAGTTTAGTGACTGTTTCACTTACCTTTATGTTATGTTGTGTCCTTATATGCACATCCGGTCTCTTTAGACCTCTTACTGGACACCCCTTTACTGGACATGGGTATATCCATCTTCCATATGTTTTCTGATTGTGACAGAAACATTTCTGCAATTATGACAAATTTATGACAAATTTAACCAGGAGTGTTTCAAATAAACAATTATTGGTTTTGAAAGGTTTCAGGAGTTTCAATCACTGTGCACTCACCCGTACATATGATACCTTGAAATATGAAATAAGAGATGGAGCAAGTATTGCGCATTCTGTAAAAATCAAATAATCCAACCTTTTATCTGTTCAGCACAGCAGCAGCGCGACATTTGAAATTACTTTTGGAATTCAGCACGAGACCTCAACATTTTGTGTTTTAAAAAAGTGCCATTTATCTAATTTTATTTTAACTTTTGGACCAGACAATTATGTTTAGTTTGTTGAAACACTTTTACCTGAATCAGTAACCCACACACCTCTGTATCAATGTTTGAGAGTCCATAAATTTGGTTTATGTAAACCAATATAAAAGAATTAGACAGGGGGGTCTAACAGCACTTGTAAAAGTGACAGATAGTTTCTGCCTGTATATCACAATGATAAGTTAACTATTTGTGGTCATCACGTTATAGCAGGGTACATACATGTAAGTTTTAACATTGAATATTAATTTATTGAAATACAAAAATGATTGTTTTATTAACTTACTTCTCTCTTGCTTTTCCGAGCACAGCATGTCTCTTTTGCTTATCCTTAAGTTTGTGCTGCCTCTGCAGGTGTTGGCTTAAATATTTGAGTGTACTGTTACATAGTGGACATCTCCTTGATCTCCTCATACCCTGTTAAACACAAACAAAAAATAAGCTTAAACAGTAAACAAGAAACTGTCTTATGGTCAGCATTTTAAACAAATTAGGTTGGTGTTTGAAATTTTGAGCTTTATTAAGAGGAAAGATTGTGACCCATTTTGTCACATTTTCCCATGGTACTTCTCACTATTACATGTAGCTGAAGTAATGTAAAACAATAACCACAGACTAAACAACAATGCATTTTTTTCATGACATATATAATATCAACTTACAGGCTTGTATCTCTTCTTTTGGGCACTCACTCCCTTGACATTTTCTTGTTTGGCATCTTCACTCCAATTAACGTCACCTTTGCTTCCATCAGAATCCTCATCCCCTCGATCTGAAGTTTCCAGGTTGTCACCTTCACTTCCATCGGAATCATCATCCCCTCGATCTGAAGTTTCCAGGTTGTCACCTTCACTTCCGTCGGAATCATCATCCCCTCGATCTGATGTTTCCACTTTGTCACCTTCACTTCCGTCGGAATCATCATCCCCTCGATCTGATGTTTCCACGTTGTCACCTTCACTTCCGTCGGAATCATCATCCCCTCGATCTGATGTTTCCACGTTATCACCTTCACTTCCGTCGGAATCATCATCCCCTCGATCTGATGTTTCCACTTTGTCACCTTCACTTCCGTCGGAATCATCATCCCCTCGATCTGATGTTTCCACGTTGTCACCTTCACTTCCGTCGGAATCGTAATCCCCTCGATCTGATGTTTCCACGTTATCACCTTCACTTCTGTCGAAATCGTCATCCCCTCGATCTGATGTTTCCACTTTGTCACCTTCACTTCCGTCGGAATCATCATCCCCTCGATCTGATGTTTCCACGTTGTCACCTTCACTTCCGTCGGAATCATCATCCCCTCGATCTGATGTTTCCACGTTATCACCTTCACTTCCGTCGGAATCATCATCCCCTCGATCTGATGTTTCCACTTTGTCACCTTCACTTCCGTCGGAATCATCATCCCCTCGATCTGATGTTTCCACGTTGTCACCTTCACTTCCGTCGGAATCATCATCCCCTCGATCTGATGTTTCCACGTTATCACCTTCACTTCCGTCGGAATCGTAATCCCCTCGATCTGATGTTTCCACGTTATCACCTTCACTTCTGTCGAAATCGTCATCCCCTCGATCTGATGTTTCCACGTTGTCACCTTCACTTCCGTCGAAATCGTCCTCCCCTCGATCTGAAGTTTCCATGTTGTCACATTCATATCTGTTGGAATCCTCATCCATACGATCTGAAGTTTCCAGGTTTGCCACCACACCTTGTTCAATTTCATTTAATACTGACATTGCCTGCAAAAATATGAAATTCATTTGAAAGTCATATGAAATTCACAAATGTAGATATACTCAACCCACTTACTTAAAAGAACTCCTGGATCACTGCTCACATTTAACTTGAGTGAAATAATTAGGACAATTCAAAGCTAATTAATTTTTATTAAATCATGCATTTTGAAGTTGGTATGTGTGCTGACAAGCATTAGTACTCAAAACATGTTTTTGCTTTATATTTCTGTGCTGGTGCTGTTGGCTTTAATCCCCAAAATGATTCACCTCATCCAACAAAGGGAAATGAGCATGACAATATTTTTCAGACTTTCTTCCAAACGTTTGGGTTCAACCTGTGATGTAAAAAAAAACATGGCTCTCTCTCACATTGTCCGCAATGCTTGTTCTAAAAAGTTCATGATTGGCTGTCTCGGATCTGATTTAAATTTCCCACATGAATAAATATAATAAAAATTAAACAAAATAGTATACCAATTTTAAGTGACTCTGAGTGGAATGAGAGGAATATTATCGCAAGGTAAAATTGGTACTTTTCTATTTCACAATTGTGACACTTGGTATAATTCGTTGAAAGATTGAGGCATGGGATGGCGACAAATTCTGTGTTCTGTTGTTTTATTCTGAAAACGATATGAAGACGAAGACGTGTTAATGGATCTTCGACATAAAACAATGTGAAAGGTACGGTGGAAGTGCGCGATAGAAATGCAATCATAGAGGGCACTTCCCTAATTTGAATAATAATGTAGTGAGTAAAGAAATGATTATGTAATAAAGGTAAGTGTGAGCTAACAAATAAACGGGGGTATTAAATTCTAACTTAATAATTTCTAAGCCGTCACACGATTATTTATTTAATATAACAGACCTATAGATCCTTGTCATTTGATTCATTTTTTTCAATACAATTTTAAAATTAAGATTTGTAACAAATTTACTTTGATTTCATTTTTGAAGTGCAATGTTGATGCTACTTTGGTGGTTTGCACATTGGTTCACACACTTGACTAGTTCTGCTTGTGAACTGTTTTATAGGAAATCCTATTCCCATGGGTACATGGAACATTTTGAGTGCCAGCATGGATTGGGAGCAATTGAAACAATGACCTGTATGCCAGTTACATGGTCTGGTGGCCTTGCACAAACCACACATACAACTACTCATTCAGTTAAATTTCCTACATTTCTGCACTTAGGGCCTACCAAACACTTAAGGAAATTTTGTCCACAAATTTGTAAAATTAATGTACAAGCTAGATTAATACTTACATCTTGCTCCATTATTGTGCATGCCATTGGCCTTGGGTTGGCCGATTGCCTTACCACTTATCCGGAATGTCTGATCTGTAAATAGATAGTAAAGTTGGGCTAGCTGGCTAGTGCTAATACACATAATGAGTATGAGATGGCAGAAGCAATATCAATGAATGAAGCAACATAATAACATGGTATGGATAGCTCAAGCCGATTTTGTTGATGTTTTGTTTGTTTCTATGTCATGACAATCCTATAATTCCAAACTATTTTAGCATCTTACAAATGTCTTAACCACGATAAAGAAAAAAGAAAAAATAGGCATTCAAACAACATTGATCTACGTGGCATACATCAACTTTATAAAGGCAACGTAGCCCAAGTCGTAACGTTAGCCTCCTGTCATGCATGCCTAACACTGTACTATTACTACTAACACAACAACGGGCGTGGTAACATAGCTAGGCCTAACAGTACACTGTTACAGTAACACTGTCATAGGCCATGCATTCATGAAAAGTTACGGATCACTTCCATGACTTCAGTGGCAAACAATATTATCGGTGCAAAATTTACTCTTTACGCTTCTACTTAAATCACAACTTCATAATCATGTTGGACTATAAGTATTTGCGGACAAACTAAGCAAACTATGTATGTTCAAATTTGGAAACAAATTAATGAAATGAAGGACAACAATCCGTCCGAAAATTTCCACGTTCACCTGAAGAACTGCAGCACGGACAGAGGCATTCCATGCCATGCCGCAAGTGTACAACACTTACAAACTACCGCGTAGTTGACGTCAACGGAAAAATGCATAACTGAAAGAACCTAGCATTAATTACCATTCATATGAAAATGCTTGATTAATAATGTGAAATATCAAGTTAATTATATTTATTATCTATATTTATTATCCATATGAATGATTTATAACCATAACATTTACTAACTACATGCACCTAACTTTTTAAGTTTATGCAAATGATATTAGTTTGTTCGGCGCGCGCATGCAGTCTAGTCGCAGCTTATCCAGTGACGTCGTGGGCTGCCTGTCAAATTGTCATCATAGCGTGTGTGTGCAGCATCGGTGCGGTATGTACAGACAAGTTACAAGCGAAGCTAGAGGGAGAATAAAAACATACATTCACAAAAAAGCCTGAAATAAAAGTACAGAAAACGTTACTCTAAATGTCATAAATTGATGACAAAGCAATTCTTGCCATGGTGCTGTCGTGAACGAGGGTGGCATTCCCCGTTTTCCAAAAAACCCACATAATTACAAAAACGAGCGCCCTCTTGGGATGATAATTGACGCAATGGGCAAGAGTTTTATATTTTAAATGAAAAACTCTTAGTAAGAAAAAAGATGAATTCACGTTTTTCGTGTGTTATTTGACCGCAAAACAACATATGCTATGTGAAAAGTTGGTTAACAAATTTAAACACACCTTTGCCCTAAAGGCTGTCATAATACATCAACAGACCACATGACACATTTTAGTGATTAATTAAGTTAATTAAAAAATAAACAGTAATTTCACAAATTAGACCTTTTGAAGAATAAAACAATAATATTAATCAAGCACGTACAAATTTAAATTGAGTTAATAAGTGTAAATAAAAATTTAGATACAGTCGATTTAATGTTGGAAAAAACGTTAAAAATGCACATTTCAAACATTTTTGGTCAACGTAGAAAACTTGACATAACTTTAATTAAAAGCAGCAAATTAGTATTTTTTTTGTGGTTTTTGTTTAAATAGTATTTTTTTTATCTATCTGGCTCATTTCCAAGCATAAATAATGGAAAAAATAAGAATAATGGAATTTTGTAAATTTCAGGTGTGCGTGAATATTTTTGTAAAAGTTCACCAACATAATGGGGTAGCGGTAACAAGGGTTGAACAAGACGTTTTATTATGTTTTGAAAATCACATAATTTAAAATGTTCGAGTTTTTAATTAACGAATATGAAGGAATACACTATTCTGTCCTCTGTTTATAAATTTTAATACAAAAAATTCAAAGAAAAATGTACTTTTGAATCAAAACCACAAATTGAGCAATATTATGCACAGTCTCTCCCTTGCCACTCTGTGGTTTTGTACAGTTGGACTTTGGGAACAGGTGGTTGTATACATGTAAATCTGGGGATAATATAATTTACCCCATCACAATCAGGTTAAGGTTGCAACAAAGTACCAAGTAGTAATCAGAAGTAGTTCTTGTGTAGGGGAGTGGGTTGGTGTAATTGAGAAATATATCTTAAAGGTATGATACACAACTGGGTTTTGGAAGAGTACACCCATTGCAGTCATAGTTTTCAAAATACATATCATAAACCTAGCCTGTGAAAATTCCATCAAATTCAGTGTTTAAAATTTTAAGAAAACAGCGAATAACGGTTGTTGTTTTGTCAATGATTTTGTAAACGTTTGTATTGTGATAGTTTCGATTATTGCAATCGAAATAAGCTGTGGTGTCTTTCTCCAAGATGACAGCATTTTAGGGGATTAATACAAGTATCAACTTTATAAACAGTAAGCTTTCAGGTTAAAACTAATCAAATCAAATGTTGATCATTACCAAAGGTATAATATTATCATACCTTTCAATGTTAGCATCTTTGAAACGTGAAACAAAATCAGTATTTTGAAACCTACAAATTCATCATCCCAGTTAAATTCACTGCAGCCACTAAATCCTGAATCACGGTGGGGATGGGGCTACCCGTTGGATTTCTCCAATATTAATAGTAAAAGTCCGTCCGCCCTGCTCTCATTTTTTATCACATTATACAATGGCAAAATCTTGATTTTAATAGGATTAATAATTCACATCTTCCGCTCTTTTCTCATTTTTATCATATATTTTTATACAATGGTGAAGTCTTGATGTTAATAGGACTAATAATTCACATCTTCGTGCACATAAAGTAATCGGGGTCAGCCGCCACCGTCGTGTCTCCACTTTTTCACTGTTAAAATAACCAGTAATGTGATCTTATTTGTCGTGGAATAAAAATAAAAGTATGCAGTCAGTAAATAAGTCAATATTTATTTATGTGATTTTGTTCAATTTAATTAAAAATAATCTCTGATGTAATTGCTTATCAGTAACTGTCTTTGTCTGACAGTAAGTGTAATAATAATAAAGTAGGATCCGTATACTCTGATAAAACTCGCAATGCTGCTGACTTTGCGTGTTTTATTTCAAATAGGTCAGGTGCTAAACACAATTAACAGTCTAAACCTCACAATGAGCGGAGAGAGAGAGAGAGAGAGAGAGAGAGAGAGAGAGAGAGAGAGAGAGAGAGAGAGAGAGAGAGAGAGAGAGAGAGAGAGAGAGAGAGAGAGAGAGAGAGAGAGAGAGAGAGAGAGAGAGAGAGAGAGAGAGAGAGAGAGAGAGAGAGAGAGAGACAGAATTTTTTTTGACTTTTCAAATGGATACTTTATTCACATCAATTAAAGATTATTACAATTCCATTTGATAAATAAATATGTACAAAAAGCAGTCATAACTGCCATGGAATCAGTAAATAAACAATTTCAATACAATAACAGTGGTATTACCTTTAGAAGGAAATGTAATTAAGCAATAGAACATTAATTAAACAGTTGTATAAACACAAAGCAGAAAAAAAATATCTAGGGATATTTAGAAAAAGGTGGTGTTTCCTTTTGAGGAAAAAAAAACTAGTAATAAAACGTTAATTTAACAAATATAGACATAAAACAAAACATTATACACAAGTTGTACAAAGAGTTAATGAAGCTTATTTTGAAAAAAGTTAATAATCAAAAAAGCAAAGAATGTATTTGCAAACATTAATACAAAATTTGTTTTGATAAGAAACAGAAACGAGGCGGTTAGAAAAGCCATGTGAACTCCCCATTAACGACGGTGAAAAGAGCATTGTTTATAGACCATTTGTTGTTGAAGGTAACAGTATTATGAGAAGATTTATAGAAATTGTATTCAAGAAGGATTCTGTATTGTAGTTGAAAACGCCAGATTATTAAAGGATCGGTGTAACGAGAGGTGCGATAAAGGGTATATATTACATACTTGCAGCTGACGATGAGGAAATTGGCCAGTCTCACAGCCTCCCTACTGCGGCGCCTAGCGTGTGGAATTAGTGCCCAATAGATGTTGAAGTTTAGCTGAAGATCAGGAAGCAGGAGACAGATGAGGCGATGAAGTAGGTTGAGGGTTGGTTGAATAGAAGGACAGGTGATGAACATGTGCCAGATCGTGCCCCTCTCACCGCACCATCCACAAAAAAGAAGAGATGTCAGGGTTGAGGTGTTGAAGAACTGGGAGAGAAGGAATGACGTTGTGTAGAAGTTTAAATTGCATGTCCCCCTGTTTTTTTCTTGTGGGAAGTTCATAGATTTGTTTCCATTGTATTTCATTTTCTTTGTCGAGGAAACCTTGCAGGTGCCAGAAAGTGATGGTGTATTCTGGCAGATGGTTCACAGTGGAGTTGATGATAGCGTAGATTAGTTTGGATGGTGCGGAGAGTCCTTTGATGTTAGACGAAATCTTGATGTTTAGGGGCAGATGTGGCTGGTGACAGATGCGAATAAGAAGAGCTGGAGCGTGAAGAAAACCTTTGGA
Source organism: Zoroaster sp. YZ-2022 (assembly GCA_029582265.1). Taxonomy (NCBI): domain Eukaryota; kingdom Metazoa; phylum Echinodermata; class Asteroidea; order Forcipulatida; family Zoroasteridae; genus Zoroaster; species Zoroaster sp. YZ-2022. The sequence continues at coordinate 19,507,052 of CM055816.1, forward strand.
GTTAAAGAACGAAGGAAACATGCGGACGAGAACAGAGTGCAGACGTTGAAGATCGGAGTTGAGAAGACGACGGGAGAGTGGGCGTGCTCTGGGTATTACTTGTGAAAGGTCGTTGACCGCGATCCATTCTCCGGTGGTGGGGTTGATGACGTGGCGCACTAATTTTATTCCACACGCCAGGAGCCGAGCAGAGAACGGCACGACCTCAGCAAACGCCTCATCGTCAGCTGCAAGACTAAGAATAGAACTGTTAATGGGGAGGTTGAACACATGGCTAAGACAGTCGTGTGTTATTTGAAGTTGAGCCCGGTAGCCATCCAAGCACGCATTATTTCAGTATAATATTCAGGAGAGCAGAAAAACAATTTGGATTTAGTTTGGTAAAGAAAAGATGATAGTCAAGATTTAACTTTTGATAATTATGGAGATAGTGTTTGAAAAAAAAGAAGGCAGGATGCGAGGAATTTTGTAAGAAGCGTTGGATTTGGGTAAAACGAAAAGTGAGTACGCGTGCTTGGAGGCAGGCAAGGCCGAGTCCCCCTCTGTCAGTTTTTTGAAAGAGAATTTCTTTTTTAAGGTGGTGTTTTTTTGTGGGCCAGACGAAATCGATGAGCATTTCCTGGAGTTCACTAAGTACAGAAGGAGGAGGTGCAATTGTGGCCAAGCAGTGGAAAATTTTGGAAGCGGCCAGCTGATTGGCCACAAGTATGCGACCTTTAAAGGAGAGAGCTAGAGAGAGAGTTTTCCAAGAGTTTAAGGTTTTAGAGAGTTTTTCTTTACATTTGGTCCAGTTTTGTTTTTCATATGTGAATGTATTTCCTAAGTGAACTCCAAGAAATGGTAGCCCCTCGCTGTTCCATTGGAAACCGAGGGGCCTGTCATTTCGTCCGACCCACGATCCAACCCATAACCCCTGGGACTTTTTATAGTTAAGACGAGCAGCAGAGGCGCGACTGAAAAGGCTATACGCCTTTTCGATCGCGCTGAAACCCACATCGGAGGCGACAAAAACTGTTATATCGTCCGCGTACGCCGACACGCAACAGAAAGTATCCGTTTCGGGGAGCAAGAAACTATTTTTATTTAATTTAGAACGTAAATTATTGAGGAAAGGTTCAATTATGATAGAATAAAGCAGTCCCGAGAGCGGGCATCCCTGACGAATTCCCTTCTCGAAGGGGAAGGGAGCAGTCAGGGAACCACAGACTTTAATGAGGCTCTCGGAACCGCTGTATAGTAGAAAAATATGGCGCAGAAAACGCTCCCCAAAGCCCATGGCCCTCATTGTTCCGAAAAGGTAGTCGTGGTCAACGTTGTCGAAAGCTTTTCTTGGTCTGTTGACCACAGCTAAAGGAGAATTATTGAAATTAGAGATGGAAATAATGTCACGAATGAGAGAAATGTTATCGAAAATGGATCTTTCCGGAACACAGTAAGTTTGATCTTGTTTAATGATGCCGTGAACACACTGCTTCAATCTGCTGGCGAGCAGCTTGGCGTAGATTTTAGTCGGAGCGAGAAGCGAGACCGGACGCCAGTTTGCAATATTGGACAGATCTCCTTTTTCGGGATAAGAGTGATGACAGCACGGGAGAAAGAGCGAGGAAGAGAACCGGAAATTAAAGAAGAATTTAAAACATCGAGATAGTCATTTTTTAGAATGGGCCAGAAAACTTGGAAAAATTCAGAGGTGAGTCCGTCTAGACCGCGGGTTTTGTTTTTGCCAAGCTGCTCGACGGCGAGATCTAGTTCCTCAAGAGAAAGAGGACAATCGAGGTCCTCCGCCTCTTGAGTTTCAAGTCTATCGAGGCCCTCAGTGATTTCATTAAATGCGCTATCGTCAGTCGGGACACGCGCATAAAGTTTTTTATAAAAGTTTTGTATGTGTGTTTTAATTTCGGTGGGGTTTTCTGTAATTTGGCCGGATTCGAGACGTATATGTGAAAAGGATTTAGAAATAGAGTGCGATTTTTCGAGATTGAAGAAATAAGAAGAGCACGTGTCTACTTCATTGAGGTGTTGAAAACGCGATCTGACGAGAGCGCCCTGAGCCCGATTTTTTAAAAGCAAGTTTAGTTCATTTCTTTGCTCTTTGAGGACCTCTCTAGCTTGAGGCGTGAGGTCTGGCGCGGACTGTAAATCGTCAATAAATAAGTTCAATTTGTGAAGAGTTTCGCGTTTTTCTTGGGCAATTTGCGGCTATAAATTTGTGAATGGATTTGATGTGGGATTTACCAAAATCCACCACGAATTTAGAGAAGGAAAATAGTTTTTTGGGTTTGCCAATTAGACCAGAAGGAACGAATAATTTCTAAGTAATTTTGTCAGAAAGGAGTGTATTATTGAAGTGCCAGTAGGCGCTGCCTTTCTGTTGAGCGGAGGGAGTTTGATAGAGAGAGAAACGGCAGAATGATCGGAGAGGAACAGGGTGTAATTTTACAGTGTGTGATAGAAGGAAGAAAATCGGAGGAGAGTAAAACGATCGAGTCTAGCTTTAGATGAGCCAGACTCAGAAGACGGATTGTTTCGATGCTGGCAAATTTTTGTTCAGTGGGGTTGAGTCCGCGCCAGACATCACGCAAGGACAGTGCGTTCACTGCATCTTTGAGGGCCATGGAAATTTTGTTTCTACGCTCGACCGGCGCACGCAGACGATCTAGAAGGGGGTTATCCGTACAGCTGAAGTCGCCTCCGATGACGATGACACCGTCACTGTCACGCTGATCGCAATGATCGCGAAAAGAAGTAATTGATTTTAGGGCCAGTTTATCATCTTGGGGAATTAAAAAATTATAGAGGTGAAAAAAAGTGTTATTATGGAAGGTTTTGTATACAGGATGTGACCATCAGAAATAATTTGAGAAAGTAAAATGTCAATTGTTTTATTTTTTATAAGGGTAGTGATTCCAGATCCAGTATTGGGGCTTGGGGCGCAGATGGGGGTGTAGGGCCATATGTTCCAACAGGGACTATTTTCGGTTAAATTATATGTTTCTTGAAGAAAAATAATATCAGGGCAATTGTGTAAATCAGAGATGTAAGTATGAATCGAGGCATTTTTTATGGCAGAACTGCAGCCTCCAGTGTTTAGGGAGAGGAGTGACAATGTCATCGCAAGAAAGGAAAGGAAAGCAAAAGAATCCATTGAGAAAGTTTAAATAAAATAGTTAATTGTCTAAAGTTCTTACGAGTTTCGTGAGTCTCTGCTGCAATCTTTTAGTGAGGTTGGGGGTGGTTCGTAGTTGTTTGAGTTGTTTGACAAGGCTAGGGATATTGGACGTGAACGTTTTTGCTATTATGGCGGGTTTCTTTTTGGTTTTTACGACAGACAGGAAACGCTGCAGTTCGCGCAGGGAGAGAGTGCCTTGTGGAGCGGTAAGACCCTCGAGGGCGAGGTCGTCGCCCTGAGAGTCTTCCCACATGTCTGTGTCAGTGTCCTGGTCAGTAGTCTGGGATAAAAGCGTGGAGGGTGCGGATGATATATGTCTTGGTGTGTTGGGGTAGAGGTCATAGGTTTGGAAGGTGTAGGAGTAGATTTTAAGGAGTGGATGGGGTGAATGTTTTGGTTGTGGGGGTGTCGAGGATGGAGGTTGGGTGTGTGGTGCAGGGGTGGCAGGGGTTTCGGGTAGGGGTGGCGAGGATTCGGGAAGGGGTGGCGGGTATACGGTCAGGGAAGCGGAGGTACAGGCAGGAGGCGGGGTTTCAGGCAGGAGTAGTGGGTTTGGGGTCAGGTAGGTTTGGGGTCAGTGGGCTTGGGGTCAGTGGGCTTGGGGTCGGTGGGCTTGGGGTCAGTGGGTTTGGGGTCGGAGGGCTTGGGGTCGGAGGGTTTGGGGTCGGAGGGATTGGGGTCGGAGGGTATTGGTTCGGAGGGGGTGTGGTCGGAGGTGTTGGGGTCGGAGGGGTTGGGGTCGGAGGGTTTGGGGTCGGAGTGGGCTTGGGGTCAGTGGGCTTGGGGTCAGTGGGCTTGGGGTCGGTGGGCTTGGGGTCATTGGGCTTGGGGTCAGGGTCCAGTGGGCTTGGGGTCGGTGGGTTTGGGGTCGGTGGGCTTGGGGTCGGAGGGTTTGGGGTCGGAGGGTTTGGGGTCGGAGGGTTTGGGGTCGGAGGTTTGGAGTCAGGAGGGTTTGGGGTGGAGAGGTTTTGGGGTTGGGATTGGAAGGCGTTTGGGTGGGGGCGGAGGGTCACCCGACATCGGTTTTGTGACTCGCTTGAGTTTCCTTGGGGGGAAGGGGATTGGAGGAGAGTGAATTTGTTGGAGAGGGTCAGAGGTGTTGGGGGAGGTGTTAATTTCCTTTTTAGTACTGCATCAGAGAAGGTGTGGCGGGACGAGGGGCGTACCCCAGATATGATTAGTGGTTGATGGGCGGTGAGAGGGGGTTACGTCTCCGCGAGGAGACGCCTCGAGCGAGGACCTCAAGGGTTGCGGTCGGGGTTCGAGGTCGGTGATGCCACCGATCCGCCGTCGCCGGTAGCTCGACCGGGGCAACACCACCAAGGGGTCGCTCCCCGAGGAAGCGTTATCGGTATCAGACGGGGCAGTCAAATTAGTGGGGACAGGTTTGGATTGTTTGGGAGGGTGTTTGGGATCAGACTTACCATGAATGAAAACTGGACGTGGATTTAGTGGGTTGTTGTCGTTGTTGTCATTAGTCGGGTTTCCCTTCCTGCACGAACGCGCGATGTGGCCGAGTCCACCACACTGGAAACACCGGGTGGATTCTGTTGAAATGAAAACCCGGTAGTTTTCGCCGGCATGTGTAAAACTGATGTAAGCCGGCGGTGCGATGTTCTTGTCCAATAACACGCTAACCTGTCTCCTGAAGGACCGGATATGAGCTAGTTGTTTTTGTTGAAAACCCAGGGGAACAGAGCGAATTTGTGAAACCACCTTACAAAAAGTTGAGAGATTGCTAATTAACACCATGTTTGGTATTTCTGGGAAAACATTTGATAAAGTCATGCGAGTGGTGGGGCGGACAAGCGGCATGACCTCGAGAAAGGAGCCGTCGTATTCCAAGCCATTTTCTACGACGTCGAAGGCTGCCGTTCCCGAGGACATGTAGAGCGCAATGCGGCCATTTCTAATACGTGATGCGTCGGTTATATGTGCGGGAGAAATAGATTTTGAGAAATGGTCAATGTAAGTATGCACAGAAACGTTGTCCTGTGCGTAGAAGACAACCCCATTGTTCCTGGAGACGGGCCCAGGAAAGCTACCACCAGGAACAATAGGGTCTTTGTTGGTGTTAGCTGTCCCGCTTGACCGCCCCTTTTGTAATGGTTCTGCTTGGTTGGCCATGATGGCCGTCCACAGTACCAAAACCAACCCGAAAAACCAAACCCAAAAACTCCCAAAAACCATAAAAAATACCGATAATCTGACAGAGAAGGACGAATAATATAATTCTATAGATAATAATAAATACAATGATGTACAAAAAATAGTAAACTTGTAAGTATAAACGGCCAATAAAAGTGATTTTACCGGAGCTCAAAAAAACACACGTCTTACCACCGAGAGAGAGAGAGAGAGAGAGAGAGAGAGAGAGAGAGAGAGAGAGAGAGAGAGAGAGAGAGAGAGAGAGAGAGAGAGAGAGAGAGAGAGAGAGAGAGAGAGAGAGAGAGAGAGAGAGAGAGAGAGAGAGAGAGAGAGAGAGAGAGAGAGAGAGAGACAGAATTTTTTTTGACTTTTCAAATGGATACTTTATTCACATCAATTAAAGATTATTACAATTCCATTTGATAAATAAATATGTACAAAAAGCAGTCATAACTGCCATGGAATCAGTAAATAAACAATTTCAATACAATAACAGTGGTATTACCTTTAGAAGGAAATGTAATTAAGCAATAGAACATTAATTAAACAGTTGTATAAACACAAAGCAGAAAAAAAATATCTAGGGATATTTAGAAAAAGGTGGTGTTTCCTTTTGAGGAAAAAAAAACTAGTAATAAAACGTTAATTTAACAAATATAGACATAAAACAAAACATTATACACAAGTTGTACAAAGAGTTAATGAAGCTTATTTTGAAAAAGTTAATAATCAAAAAGCAAAGAATGTATTTGCAAACATTAATACAAAATTTGTTTTGATAAGAAACAGAAACGAGGCGGTTAGAAAAGCCATGTGAAACTCCCATTAACGACGGTGAAAAGAGCATTGTTTATAGACCATTTGTTGTTGAAGGTAACAGTATTATGAGAAGATTTATAGAAATTGTATTCAAGAAGGATTCTGTATTGTAGTTGAAAACGCCAGATTATTAAAGGATCGGTGTAACGAGAGGTGCGATAAAGGGTATATATTACATACTTGCAGCTGACGATGAGGAAATTGGCCAGTCTCACAGCCTCCCTACTGCGGCGCCTAGCGTGTGGAATTAGTGCCCAATAGATGTTGAAGTTTAGCTGAAGATCAGGAAGCAGGAGACAGATGAGGCGATGAAGTAGGTTGAGGGTTGGTTGAATAGAAGGACAGGTGATGAACATGTGCCAGATCGTGCCCTCTCACCGCACCATCCACAAAAAGAAGAGATGTCGGGGTTGAGGTGTTGAAGAACTGGGAGAGAAGGAATGACGTTGTGTAGAAGTTTTAAATTGCATGTCCCCTGTTTTTTTCTTGTGGGAAGTTCATAGATTTGTTTCCATTGTATTTCATTTTCTTTGTCGAGGAAAACCTTGCAGGTGCCAGAAAGTGATGGTGTATTCTCTGGCAGATGGTTCACAGTGGAGTTGATGATAGCGTAGATTAGTTTGGATGGTGCGGAGAGTCCTTTGATGTTAGACGAAATCTTGATGTTTAGGGCAGATGTGGCTGGTGACAGATGCGAATAAGAAGAGCTGGAGCGTGAAGAAAACCTTTGGAGTTAAAGAACGAAGGAAACATGCGGACGAGAACAGAGTGCAGACGTTGAAGATCGGAGTTGAGAAGACGACGGGAGAGTGGGCGTGCTCTGGGTATTACTTGTGAAAGGTCGTTGACCGCGATCCATTCTCCGGTGGTGGGGTTGATGACGTGGCGCACTAATTTTATTCCACACGCCAGGAGCCGAGCAGAGAACGGCACGACCTCAGCAAACGCCTCATCGTCAGCTGCAAGACTAAGAATAGAACTGTTAATGGGGAGGTTGAACACATGGCTAAGACAGTCGTGTTATTTGAAGTTGAGCTCCGGTAGCCATCCAAGCACGCATTATTTCAGTATAATATTCAGGGAGAGCAGAAAACAATTTGGATTTAGTTTGGTAAAGAAAAGATGATAGTCAAGATTTAACTTTGATAATTATGGAGATAGTGTTTGAAAAAAGAAGGCAGGATGCGAGTAATTTTGTAGAGAAGCGTTGGATTTGGGTAAAACGAAAAGTGAGTACGCGTGCTTGAGGCAGGCAAGGCCGAGTCCCCTGTCAGTTTTTGAAAGAGAATTTCTTTTTAAGGTGGTGTTTTTTTTGTGGGCCAGACGAAATCGATGAGCATTTCCTGGAGTTCACTAAGTACAGAAGGAGGAGGTGCAATTGTGGCCAAGCAGTGGAAAATTTTGGAAGCGGCCAGCTGATTGGCCACAAGTATGCGACCTTTAAAGGAGAGAGCTAGAGAGAGAGTTTTCCAAGAGTTTAAGGTTTTAGAGAGTTTTTCTTTACATTTGGTCCAGTTTTGTTTTTCATATGTGAATGTATTTCCTAAGTGAACTCCAAGAAATGGTAGCCCCTCGCTGTTCCATTGGAAACCGAGGGGCCTGTCATTTCGTCCGACCCACGATCCAACCCATAACCCCTGGGACTTTTTATAGTTAAGACGAGCAGCAGAGGCGCGACTGAAAAGGCTATACGCCTTTTCGATCGCGCTGAAACCCACATCGGAGGCGACAAAAACTGTTATATCGTCCGCGTACGCCGACACGCAACAGAAAGTATCCGTTTCGGGGAGCAAGAAACTATTTTTATTTAATTTAGAACGTAAATTATTGAGGAAAGGTTCAATTATGATAGAATAAAGCAGTCCCGAGAGCGGGCATCCCTGACGAATTCCCTTCTCGAAGGGGAAGGGAGCAGTCAGGGAACCACAGACTTTAATGAGGCTCTCGGAACCGCTGTATAGTAGAAAAATATGGCGCAGAAAACGCTCCCCAAAGCTCATGGCCCTCATTGTTCCGAAAAGGTAGTCGTGGTCAACGTTGTCGAAAGCTTTTTCTTGGTCTAAGTTGACCACAGCTAAAGGAGAATTATTGAAATTAGAGATGGAAATAATGTCACGAATGAGAGAAATGTTATCGAAAATGGATCTTTCCGGAACACAGTAAGTTTGATCTTGTTTAATGATGCCGTGAACACACTGCTTCAATCTGCTGGCGAGCAGCTTGGCGTAGATTTTGTAGTCGGAGTTGAGAAGCGAGACCGGACGCCAGTTTGCAATATTGGACAGATCTCCCTTTTTCGGGATAAGAGTGATGACAGCACGGGAGAAAGAGCGAGGAAGAGAACCGGAAATTAAAGAAGAATTTAAAACATCGAGATAGTCATTTTTTAGAATGGGCCAGAAAACTTGGAAAAATTCAGAGGTGAGTCCGTCTAGACCGGGGGTTTTGTTTTTGCCAAGCTGCTCGACGGCGAGATCTAGTTCCTCAAGAGAAAGAGAGACAATCGAGGTCCTCCGCCTCTTGAGTTTCAAGTCTATCGAGGCCCTCAGTGATTTCATTAAATGCGCTATCGTCAGTCGGGACACGCGCATAAAGTTTTTTATAAAAGTTTTGTATGTGTGTTTTAATTTCGGTGGGGTTTTCTGTAATTTGGCCGGATTCGAGACGTATATGTGAAAAGGATTTAGAAATAGAGTGCGATTTTTCGAGATTGAAGAAATAAGAAGAGCACGTGTCTACTTCATTGAGGTGTTGAAAACGCGATCTGACGAGAGCGCCCTGAGCCCGATTTTTTAAAAGCAAGTTTAGTTCATTTCTTTGCTCTTTGAGGACCTCTCTAGCTTGAGGCGTGAGGTCTGGCGCGGACTGTAAATCGTCAATAAATAAGTTCAATTTGTGAAGAGTTTCGCGTTTTTCTTGGGCAATTTTGCGGCTATAAATTTGTGAAATGGATTTGATGTGGGATTTACCAAAATCCCACCACGAATTTAGAGAAGGAAAATAGTTTTTTTGGGTTTGCCAATTAGACCAGAAGGAACGAATAATTTCTAAGTAATTTTTGTCAGAAAGGAGTGTATTATTGAAGTGCCAGTAGGCGCTGCCTTTCTGTTGAGCGGAGGGGAGTTTGATAGAGAGAGAAACGGCAGAATGATCGGAGAGGGAACAGGGTGTAATTTTACAGTGTGTGATAGAAGGAAGAAAATCGGAGTGAGAGTAAAAACGATCGAGTCTAGCTTTAGATGAGCCAGACTCAGAAGACGGATTGTTTCGATGCCAAGTAAATTTTTGTTCAGTGGGGTTGAGTCCGCGCCAGACATCACGCAAGGACAGTGCGTTCACTGCATCTTTGAGGGCCATGGAAATTTTGTTTCTACGCTCGATCGGCGCACGCAGACGATCTAGAAGGGGGTTATCCGTACAGTTGAAGTCGCCTCCGATGACGATGACACCGTCACTGTCACGCTGATCGCGAAAAGAAGTAATTGATTTTAGGGCCAGTTTATCATCTTGGGGAATTAAAAAATTATAGAGGTGAAAAAAAGTGTTATTATGGAAGATTTTTGTATACAGGATGTGACCATCAGAAATAATTTGAGAAAGTAAAATGTCAATTGTTTTATTTTTTATAAGGGTAGTGATTCCAGATCCAGTATTGGGGCTTGGGGCGCAGATGGGGGTGAAATATATGTTCCAACAGGGACTATTTTCGGTTAAATTATATGTTTCTTGAAGAAAAATAATATCAGGGCAATTGTGTAAATCAGAGATGTAAGTATGAATCGAGGCATTTTTTATGGCAGAACTGCAGCCTCCAGTGTTTAGGGAGAGGAGTGACAATGTCATCGCAAGAAAGGAAAGGAAAGCAAAAGAATCCATTGAGAAAGTTTAAATAAAATAGTTAATTGTCTAAAGTTCTTACGAGTTTCGTGAGTCTCTGCTGCAATCTTTTAGTGAGGTTGGGGGTGGTTCGTAGTTGTTTGAGTTGTTTGACAAGGCTAGGGATATTGGACGTGAACGTTTTTGCTATTATGGCGGGTTTTTTTTTGTTTTACGACAGACAGGAAACGCTGCAGTTCGCGCAGGGAGAGAGTGCTCAGGGAGCTGTAAGACCCTCGAGGGCGAGGTCGTCGCCCTGAGAGTCTTCCCACATGTCTGTGTCAGTGTCCTGGTCAGTAGTCTGGGATAAAGGTGTGGAGGGTGCGGATGATATATGTCTTGGTGTGTTGGGGGTAGAGGTCATAGGTTTGGAAGGTGTAGGAGTAGATTTTAAGGGAGTGGATGGGGTGAATGTTTTGGTTGTGGGGGTGTCGAGGATGGAGGTTGGGTGTGGTGCGGGGGTGGCGGGGTTTCGGGTAGGGGTGGCGAGGATTCGGGAAGGGGTGGCGGGTATACGGTCAGGGGAAGCGGAGGTACGGGCAGGGGAGGCGGGGTTTCGGGCAGGAGTAGTGGGTTTGGGGTCGGTAGGTTTGGGGTCGGTGGGCTTGGGGTCGGTGGGCTTGGGGTCGGTGGGCTTGGGGTCGGAGGGCTTGGGGTCGGAGGGCTTGGGGTCGGAGGGTTTGGGGGCGTTGGTTTGGGGTCGGTGGGTTTGGGGTCGGAGGGTTTGGGGTCGGAGGGTTTGGGGTCGGAGGGTTTGGGGTCGGTGGGCTTGGGGTCAGTGGGCTTGGGGTCAGTGGGCTTGGGGTCCCAGTGGGCTTGGGGTCGGTGGGCTTGGGGGTCGGTGGGCTTGGGGTCGGTGGGTTTGGGGTCAGGTGGGTTTAGGGTCTTGAGGTGGGCTTGGGGTCGGAGGGTTTGGGGTCGGAGGGTTTGGGGTCGGAGGGTTTGGGGTCGGAGGGTTTGGAGTCGGAGGGTTTGGGGTGGGAGGGTGTGGGGTTGGGATTGGAGGGCGTTTGGGTGGGGGCGGGAGGGTCACCCGACATAGGTTTTGTGACTCGCTTGAGTTTCCTTTGGGGAAGGGATTGAGGAGAGTGAATTTGTTGGAGAGGGTCAGAGGTGTTGGGGAGGTTTTAATTTCCTTTTTTGTACTGCATCAGCGTAGGTGCGGGCGGGACGAGGGGGCGTACCCCAGATTTTATTAGAGGTTGATGGGCGGTGCGTGGGGGTTACGTCTCCGCGAGGAGACGCCTCGAGCGAGGACCTCAGGGTTGCGGTCGGGGTTCGAGGTCGGTGATGCCACCGGATCCGCCGTCGCCGGTAGCTCGACCGGGGCAACACCACTAAGGGGGTCGCTCCCCGAGGAAGCGTTATCGGTATCAGACGGGGCAGTCAAATTAGTGGGGACAGGTTTGGATTGTTTGGGAGGGTGTTTGGGATCAGACTTACCATGAATGAAAACTGGACGTGGATTTAGTGGGTTGTTGTCGTTGTTGTCATTAGTCGGGTTTCCCTTCCTGCACGAACGCGCGATGTGGCCGAGTCCACCACACTGGAAACACCGGGTGGATTCTGTTGAAATGAAAACCCGGTAGTTTTCGCCGGCATGTGTAAACTGATAAGCCGGCGGTGCGATGTTCTTGTCCAATAACACGCTAACCTGTCTCCTGAAGGACCGGATATGAGCTAGTTGTTTTGTTGAAACCCAGGGAACAGAGCGAATTTGTGAAACCACCTTACAAAAAGTTGAGAGATTGCTAATTAACACCATGTTTGGTATTTCTGGGAAAACATTTGATAAAGTCATGCGAGTGGTGGGGCGGACAAGCGGCATGACCTCGAGAAAGGAGCCGTCGTATTCCAAGCCATTTTCTACGACGTCGAAGGCTGCCGTTCCCGAGGACATGTAGAGCGCAATGCGGCCATTTCTAATACGTGATGCGTCGGTTATATGTGCGGGAGAAATAGATTTTGAGAAATGGTCAATGTAAGTACGCACAGAAACGTTGTCCTGTGCGTAGAAGACAACCCCATTGTTCCTGGAGACGGGCCCAGGAAAGCTACCACCAGGAACAATAGGGTCTTTGTTGGTGTTAGCTGTCCCGCTTGACCGCCCCTTTTGTAATGGTTCTGCTTGGTTGGCCATGATGGCCGTCCACAGTACCAAAACCAACCCGAAAAACCAAACCAAAAAACTCCCAAAAACCATAAAAAATACCGATAATCTGACAGAGAAGGACGAATAATATAATTCTATAGATAATAATAAATACAATGATGTACAAAAAATAGTAAACTTGTAAGTATAAACGGCCAATAAAAGTGATTTTACCGGAGCTCAAAAAACACACGTCTTACCACCGAGAGAGAGAGAGAGAGAGAGAGAGAGAGAGAGAGAGAGAGAGAGAGAGAGAGAGAGAGAGAGAGAGAGAGAGAGAGAGAGAGAGAGAGAGAGAGAGAGAGAGAGAGAGAGAGAGAGAGAGAGAGAGAGAGAGAGAGAGAGAGAGAGAGAGAGAGACAGAATTTTTTTTGACTTTTCAAATGGATACTTTATTCACATCAATTAAAGATTATTACAATTCCTTTTGATAAATAAATGTACAAAAAGCAGTCATAACTGCCATGGAATCAGTAACATAAACAATTTCAATACAATAACAGTGGTATTACCTTTAGAAGGAAATGTAATTAAGCAATAGAACATTAATTAAACAGTTGTATAAACACAAGCAGAAAAATATCTAGGGATATTTAGAAAAGGTGGTGTTTCCTTTTGAGGAAAAAAAACTAGTAATAAAACGTTAATTTAACAAATATAGACATAAAACAAAACATTATACACAAGTTGTACAAAGAGTTAATGAAGCTTATTTTGAAAAAAGTTAATAATCAAAAAAGCAAAGAATGTATTTGCAAACATTAATACAAAATTTGTTTTGATAAGACACAGAAACGAGGCGGGTAGAAAAAGCCATGTATGAACTCCCCATTAACGACGGTGAAAAGAGCATTGTTTATAGACCATTTGTTGTTGAAGGTAACAGTATTATGAGAAGATTTATAGAAATTGTATTCAAGAAGGATTCTGTATTGTAGTTGAAAACGCCAGATTATTAAAGGATCGGTGTAACGAGAGGTGCGATAAAGGGTATATATTACATACTTGCAGCTGACGATGAGGAAATTGGCCAGTCTCACAGCCTCCCTACTGCGGCGCCTAGCGTGTGGAATTAGTGCCCAATAGATGTTGAAGTTTAGCTGAAGATCAGGAAGCAGGAGACAGATGAGGCGATGAAGTAGGTTGAGGGTTGGTTGAATAGAAGGACAGGTGATGAACATGTGCCAGATCGTGCCCCTCTCACCGCACCATCCACAAAAAGAAGAGATGTCGGGGTTGAGGTGTTGAAGAACTGGGAGAGAAGGAATGACGTTGTGTAGAAGTTTAAATTGCATGTCCCCCTGTTTTTTTCTTGTGGGAAGTTCATAGATTTGTTTCATTTCATTTCATTTTCTTTGTCGAGGAAACCTTTTGCAGGTGCCAGAAAGTGATGGTGTATTCTGGCAGATGGTTCACAGTGGAGTTGATGATAGCGTAGATTAGTTTGGATGGTGCGGAGAGTCCTTTGATGTTAGACGAAATCTTGATGTTTAGGGGCAGATGTGGCTGGTGACAGATGCGAATAAGAAGAGCTGGAGCGTGAAGAAAACCTTTGGAGTTAAAGAACGAAGGAAACATGCGGACGAGAACAGAGTGCAGACGTTGAAGATCGGAGTTGAGAAGACGACGGAGAGTGGGCGTGCTCTGGGTATTACTTGAAAGGTCGTTGACCGCGATCCATTCTCCGGTGGTGGGGTTGATGACGTGGCGCACTAATTTTATTCCACACGCCAGGAGCCGAGCAGAGAACGGCACGACCTCAGCAAACGCCTCATCGTCAGCTGCAAGACTAAGAATAGAACTGTTAATGGGAGGTTGAACACATGGCTAAGACAGTCGTGTGTTATTTGAAGTTGAGCTCCGGTAGCCATCCAAGCACGCATTATTTCAGTATAATATTCAGGAGAGCAGAAAAACAATTTGGATTTAGTTTGGTAAAGAAAAGATGATAGTCAAGATTTAACTTTGATAATTATGGAGATAGTGTTTGAAAAAGAAGGCAGGATGCGAGTAATTTTGTAAGAAGCGTTGGATTTGGGTAAAACGAAAAGTGAGTACGCGTGCTTGGAGGCAGGCAAGGCCGAGTCCCCTCTGTCAGTTTTTGAAAGATAATCTTTTTAAGGTGGTGTTTTTTGTGGGCCAGACGAAATCGATGAGCATTTCCTGGAGTTCACTAAGTACAGAAGGAGGAGGTGCAATTGTGGCCAAGCAGTGGAAAATTTTGGAAGTGGTCAGCTGATTGGCCACAAGTATGCGACCTTTAAAGGAGAGAGCCAGAGAGAGTTTTCCAAGAGTTTAAGGTTTTAGAGAGTTTTTCTTTACATTTGGTCCAGTTTTGTTTTTCATATGTGAATGTATTTCCTAAGTGAACTCCAAGAAATGGTAGCCCTCGCTGTTCCATTGGAAACCGAGGGGCCTGTCATTCGTCCGACCCACGATCCAACCCATAACCCCTGGGACTTTTTATAGTTAAGACGAGCAGCAGAGGCGCGACTGAAAAGGCTATACGCCTTTCGATCGCGCTGAAACCCACATCGGAGGCGACAAAACCGTTATATCGTCCGCGTACGCCGACACGCAACAGAAAGTATCCGTTTCGGGGAGCAAGAAACTATTTTATTTAATTTTAGAACGTAAATTATTGAGGAAAGGTTCAATTATGATAGAATAAAGCAGTCCCGAGAGCGGGCATCCCTGACGAATTTCCCTTCTCGAAGGGGAAGGGAGCAGTCAGGAACCACAGACTTTAATGAGGCTCTCGGAACCGCTGTATAGTAGAAAAATATGGGCGCAGAAAACGCTCCCCAAAGCTCATGGCCCTCATTGTTCCGAAAAGGTAGTCGTGGTCAACGTTGTCGAAAGCTTTTTCTGGTCTAAGTTGACCACAGCTAAAGGAGAATTATTGAAATTAGAGATGGAAATAATGTCACGAATGAGAGAAATGTTATCGAAAATGGATCTTTCCGGAACACAGTAAGTTTGATCTTGTTTAATGATGCCGTGAACACACTGCTTCAATCTGCTGGCGAGCAGCTTGGCGTAGATTTTGTAGTCGGAGTTGAGAAGCGAGACCGGACGCCAGTTTGCAATATTGGACAGATCCCCTTTTTTCGGGATAAGAGTGATGACAGCACGGGAGAAAGAGCGAGGAAGAGAACCGGAAATTAAAGAAGAATTTTAAAACATCGAGATAGTCATTTTTAGAATGGGCCAGAAAACTGGAAAAATTCAGAGGTGAGTCCGTCTAGACCGCGGGTTTTGTTTTTGCCAAGCTGCTCGACGGCGAGATCTAGTTCCTCAAGAGAAAGAGGACAATCGAGGTCCTCCGCCTCTTGAGTTTCAAGTCTATCGAGGCCCCTCAGTGATTTTCATTAAATGCGCTCTCGTCAGTCGGGACACGCGCATAAAGTTTTTTATAAAAGTTTTGTATGTGTGTTTTAATTTCGGTGGGGTTTTCTGTAATTGGCCGGATTCGAGACGTATATGTGAAAAGGATTTAGAAATAGAGTGCGATTTTTCGAGATTGAAGAAATAAGAAGAGCACGTGTTCACTTCATTGAGGTGTTGAAAACGCGATCTGACGAGAGCGCCCTGAGCCCGATTTTTTAAAAGCAAGTTTAGTTCATTTCTTTGCTCTTTGAGGACCTCTCTAGCTTGAGGCGTGAGGTCTGGCGCGGACTGTAAATCGTCAATAAATAAGTTCAATTTGTGAAGAGTTTCGCGTTTTTCTTGGGCAATTTTGCGGCTATAAATTTGTGAAATGGATTTGATGTGGGATTTACCAAAATCCCACCACGAATTTAGAGAAGGAAAATAGTTTTTCTGGGTTTGCCAATTAGACCAGAAGGAACGAATAATTTCTAAGTAATTTTTGTCAGAAAGGAGTGTATTATTGAAGTGCCAGTAGGCGCTGCCTTTCTGTTGAGCGGAGGGGAGTTTGATAGAGAGAGAAACGGCAGAATGATCGGAGAGGAACAGGGTGTAATTTTACAGTGTGTGATAGAAGGAAGAAAATCGGAGTGAGAGTAAACGATCGAGTCTAGCTTTAGATGAGCCAGACTCAGAAGACGGATTGTTTCGATGCCAAGTAAATTTTTGTTCAGTGGGGTTGAGTCCGCGCCAGACATCACGCAAGGACAGTGCGTTCACTGCATCTTTGAGGGCCATGGAAATTTTGTTTCTACGCTCGATCGGCGCACGCAGACGATCTAGAAGGGGTTATCCGTACAGTTGAAGTCGCCTCCGATGACGATGACACCGTCACTGTCACGCTGATCGCAATGATCGCGAAAAGAAGTAATTGATTTTAGGCCAGTTTATCATCTTGGGGAATTAAAAATTATAGAGGTGAAAAAAAGTGTTATTATGGAAGGTTTTGTATACAGGATGTGACCATCAGAAATAATTTGAGAAAGTAAAATGTCAATTGTTTTATTTTTTATAAGGGTAGTGATTCCAGATCCAGTATTGGGGCTTGGGGCGCAGATGGGGGTGTGAAATATGTTCCAACAGGGACTATTTTCGGTTAAATTATATGTTTCTTGAAGAAAAATAATATCAGGGCAATTGTGTAAATCAGATGATGGGTATGAATCGAGGCATTTTTATGGCAGAACTGCAGCCTCCAGTGTTTAGGAGAGGAGTGACAATGTCATCGCAAGAAAGGAAAGGAAAGCAAAAGAATCCATTGAGAAAGTTTAAATAAAATAGTTAATTGTCTAAAGTTCTTACGAGTTTCGTGAGTCTCTGCTGCAATCTTTTAGTGAGGTTGGGGGTGGTTCGTAGTTGTTGGAGTTGTTTGACAAGGCTAGGGATATTGGACGTGAACGTTTTTGCTATTATGGCGGGTTTCTTTTTTGTTTTTACGACAGACAGGAAACGCTGCAGTTCGCGCAGGGAGAGAGTGCCTTGTGGAGCTGTAAGACCCTCGAGGGCGAGGTCGTCGCCCTGAGAGTCTTCCCACATGTCTGTGTCAGTGTCCTGGTCAGTAGTCTGGGATAAAGGTGTGGAGGGTGCGGATGATATGTCTTGGTGTGTTGGGGTAGAGGTCATAGGTTTGGAAGGTGTAGGAGCAGATTTTAAAGGAGTGGATGGGGTGAATGTTTTGGTGGGGGGGGGGTCGAGGATGGAGGTTGGGTGTGGTGCGGGGGTGGCGGGGTTTCGGGTAGGGGTGGCGAGGATTCGGGAAGGGGTGGCGGGTATACGGTCAGGGGAAGCGGAGGTACGGGCAGGGGAGGCGGGGTTTCGGGCAGGAGTAGTGGGTTTGGGGTCGGTAGGTTTGGGGTCGGTGGGTTTGGGGTCGGTGGGCTTGGGGTCGGTGGGCTTGGGGTCGGTGGGCTTGGGGTCGGTGGGCTTGGGGTCGGAGGGCTTGGGGTCGGAGGGTTTGGGGTCGGAGGGTTTGGGGTCGGAGGGTTTGGGGTCGGAGGGTTTGGGGTCGGAGGGTTTGGGGTCGGAGGGTTTGGGGTCGGAGGGTTTGGGGTCGGTGGGCTTGGGGTCGGTGGGCTTGGGGTCGGTGGGCTTGGGGTCGGTGGGCTTGGGGTCGGTGGGCTTGGGGTCGGTGGGCTTGGGGTCGGTGGGTTTGGGGTCGGTGGGCTTGGGGTCGGAGGGTTTGGGGTCGGAGGGTTTGGGGTCGGAGGGTTTGGGGTCGGAGGGTTTGGAGTCGGAGGGTTTGGGGTGGGAGGGTTTGGGGTTGGGATTGGAAGGCGTTTGGGTGGGGGCGGGAGGGTCACCCGACATAGGTTTTGTGACTCGCTTGAGTTTCCTTGGGGGGGAAGGGGATTGGAGGAGAGTGAATTTGTTGGAGAGGGTCAGAGGTGTTGGGGGAGGTGTTAATTTCCTTTTTAGTACTGCATCAGAGAAGGTGCGGGCGGGACGAGGGGGCGTACCCCAGATATGATTAGAGGTTGATGGGCGGTGAGAGGGGGTTACGTCTCCGCGAGGAGACGCCTCGAGCGAGGACCTCAAGGGGTTGCGGTCGGGGTTCGAGGTCGGTGATGCCACCGGATCCGCCGTCGCCGGTAGCTCGACCGGGGCAACACCACTACCAAGGGGGTCGCTCCCCGAGGAAGCGTTATCGGTATCAGACGGGGCAGTCAAATTAGTGGGGACAGGTTTGGATTGTTTGGGAGGGTGTTTGGGATCAGACTTACCATGAATGAAAACTGGACGTGGATTTAGTGGGTTGTTGTCGTTGTTGTCATTAGTCGGGTTTCCCTTCCTGCACGAACGCGCGATGTGGCCGAGTCCACCACACTGGAAACACCGGGTGGATTCTGTTGAAATGAAAACCCGGTAGTTTTCGCCGGCATGTGTAAACTGATGTAAGCCGGCGGTGCGATGTTCTTGTCCAATAACACGCTAACCTGTCTCCTGAAGGACCGGATATGAGCTAGTTGTTTTGTTGAAAACCCAGGGGAACAGAGCGAATTTGTGAAACCACCTTACAAAAAGTTGAGAGATTGCTAATTAACACCATGTTTGGTATTTCTGGGAAAACATTTGATAAAGTCATGCGAGTGGTGGGGCGGACAAGCGGCATGACCTCGAGAAAGGAGCCGTCGTATTCCAAGCCATTTTCTACGACGTCGAAGGCTGCCGTTCCCGAGGACATGTAGAGCGCAATGCGGCCATTTCTAATACGTGATGCGTCGGTTATATGTGCGGGAGAAATAGATTTTGAGAAATGGTCAATGTAAGTACGCACAGAAACGTTGTCCTGTGCGTAGAAGACAACCCCATTGTTCCTGGAGACGGGCCCAGGAAAGCTACCACCAGGAACAATAGGGTCTTTGTTGGTGTTAGCTGTCCCGCTTGACCGCCCCTTTTGTAATGGTTCTGCTTGGTTGGCCATGATGGCCGTCCACAGTACCAAAACCAACCCGAAAAACCAAACCCAAAAACTCCCAAAAACCATAAAAAATACCGATAATCTGACAGAGAAGGACGAATAATATAATTCTATAGATAATAATAAATACAATGATGTACAAAAAATAGTAAACTTGTAAGTATAAACGGCCAATAAAAGTGATTTTACCGGAGCTCAAAAAAACACACGTCTTACCACCGAGAGAGAGAGAGAGAGAGAGAGAGAGAGAGAGAGAGAGAGAGAGAGAGAGAGAGAGAGAGAGAGAGAGAGAGAGAGAGAGAGAGAGAGAGAGAGAGAGAGAGAGAGAGAGAGAGAGACTTTTTTTGACTTTTCAATGAGATTCTTTATTTACAATTCAAAAAACAAAGTCAAATTTTATAATAAAAGAATAGTAAATTAAAACAGAACATTTTGCAATTTGGAAAACATTAATACAGTTTTAAGTAAACAGAAAAGACCAAATATTCGGTACATGTAAACATGTAATAGAAACAAAAATATTTGAGTGTACAGATACAATATACATTTTAAATACAAAGGAATAAAGTGAATACTTTAACCAATATAAGTATAAAACTCCTCAGAAAAGAGAAATACAAAGAAAGGAGAAAAGAAAGAAGAGGAAAGGGGGTTTCCCAGTGCGGAGGGTGCAACACGTTTTTGGCGTGAGCCGAACCCACCGTGGTTCCTGAGGTGGGAAGCCACTGGCGTTACTGGTGTGGGCCTTATATCCCACTCCAGTGGCTTCCAAGGATAAGAGAAAGAAAAGAAAGAGAGGAAATCGGAAAGGAGGAGCAAATTTAGTAATTCTAACCGGGTTTAAATCAGCCAGTCAGCTTGTCACTAATGATGATGAACAAAGTATTATTTATATTCCATTTTTAAGAAATTCATCATCATTATTGACAAGCATAAAATAGTTGTATTCGAAAATAACTTTGTTTTTGATACGGTGAGTAAAAATTAAAGAGGATCAATGAAATTAGAGGTTCGGTAAAGATTGTATATGACATATTTGCAACTGACGATAAGGTAGTTTGACAGGCGCACTGCCTCTATTGCGGCCCTTAGCACATGGGATCAAGGCCCAGTAGAGGTCAAAGTTCAGAAGTAGGTCAGGAAGAAGCCGTGAAGAAGACTGTGGAGACAGTTGAGAAGAGGTTGAACAGAGGACACGTGATGAATAGATGGCAGATCGTCC
This sequence comes from Zoroaster sp. YZ-2022, assembly GCA_029582265.1. Classification (NCBI taxonomy): domain Eukaryota; kingdom Metazoa; phylum Echinodermata; class Asteroidea; order Forcipulatida; family Zoroasteridae; genus Zoroaster; species Zoroaster sp. YZ-2022. Next base: position 19,527,285 of record CM055816.1, read on the forward strand.
CCTTGTCTCCGCGCACCATCCACATGTTGAAGAGATGGCCGGGTTGAGATGATGTAGAACTTGGAGTGACGGTAGGATGTTGTGTAGTAGTTTATATTGTAGGTCCCCTCTTTTGGAAGTTGGGGGACTGTAGATGCTATTCCATTGTATGTTTGTGTTGCTGTCCAGGACTCCGTTTTGATGCCAGTGTGATGTTTCTGTGGAAGGATGCGAGTTGAGATTTGTGTTGATGACATTGTAGATCGTTTTGGATGGTGCGGAGATGGCATTGTCCAAGTTGTTGATGATGACGTTGAGGGGACGATCTGGTTTAGATGGAACATTTTGTAGCGCAGAGACAGAGGAAAAACCCCTCTCGTCGAATAGAGAGGGGAACAGTCTGATGAGTATCGTGCACGAAGAAAGCTGGTTTTGAAGAAGTCGAGAAGATGGAGGACGAGATGTACTAGAAGAGGAGATGATGTCATTGGGCTGGTGCCACGATCCGAAGTGAAGTTGAGAAGATCCTCACCAGGCCGACCCCACGTGTCGAGAGCCGCTCAGAGAGGGATACGCCATCGTCAGTTGCATTTTGAATTAAAGGAATATTTATGGGTAAATTAATGACATGGCTGACTGAGTCGTGTATTATTTCTAACCGAGCTCCAGACAACCTCCAGGCACGCATGATCTCACCATAAAAGAAGGTAATCCAATGTCAAAAGGGGTCTGTCTTCAAATAGAAGAGATGGAAGTCATAATTTAGTTTTTGTAGCGACGGAGGTGATTTTGAAGAAAAACAAAGAGGAATGAGAATTACCTTTAAGGTAACGAAAGAGACGCGTTAATCTAAAGGTGAGAACTCGTGCCTGGAGGTTAACAAGGCCGAACCCCTTTGTCAGGTTTCTGATACACAATTTGCTCTTTAAGGCGGTGTCTCTTGTTGGACCAGACGAAATCAACCAGCCGCCGTTGGAGTTCACTTAGAAATCGTCTGGCGGAGCGAGTGCCGCCAGACAATGAAAGGTTTTGATGCGGCTAGCTGGTTGGCAATCAAGACTCTCCCTTTAAAAGAAAGGGAGGTCGAGATGCCAGACCAGCCAGCGAGGGTTTCGGATAATCGGTTTTACAAATAGTCCAGTTTTGTCAGTGTATGTTTTGGTGTTTCCTGGTGAACTCCGAGGAACGACAGGCCATCGTCATTCCATGAAAAATTAAGCGGCCGGTCGCCTCGTCCGATCCAAGATCCCGCCCACAACCCCTGGATTTTCTCGTATTTAGGCGCGCGGCAGAGGCGCGAGCAAAGAGATCGTAAATCTTTGATCGCGTCAAAGCCGCGTTCGGAGGTGACAAAACGGAGACATCATCTGCATACGCAGACACCGAGCAAGAGACGTCAGCGTCGGGTATTCGGAAACCGTCGTCCCCCGACTTCGCCCCTTAGGCGATTTAGAAAAGGTTCAATAGCAATCGAGTACAGCAGTCCCGAGAGTGGGCAGCCCTGACGGATGCCCTTCTCAACGGAGAAGGGGGCCGTCAGAGAACCGCAGATTTTGACCAAACTCTCGGAACCGCTGTACAGGATTTTTATGTAGTCGAGGAAACGGTCTCCGAAGCCCATAGCTCTCATGGTGTCGAAGAGGTAGTCGCGATCAACTTTATCGAACGCTTTTTGCTGATCGAGGTTGACCACGGCCAAAGGGACATCATTTTCATTGGCATATTCGATGATGTCCCTTATCAGACCTACGTTGTCATGGATTGAACGTCCAGGGACGCAGTAGGTCTGATCCTCACCTACGACGCTGCTGATGCACTCTTTCGGTCTGTTAGCGAGCAACCTGCAAGGATTTTGTAATCATTGTTTAGAAGGGAGATTGGCCACCAATTGGCTATGTCGGCCAGATCTCCCTTCTTGGGTAAAAGAGTAATTACCGCCCTCCTGAACGAACGAGGAAGCCCGCCGGTGAGAAAATAATAATTTAAAACAGAAAGTAGGTCGTTTTTTAGAATGTTCCAAAAAGTTTGATAGAATTCACCAGACAGGCCGTCCAGGCCAGGCGTTTTATCCCTTGCTAAGTTGGCCAACAGCTATTTCTAATTCCTCTAGAGACAGAGGACGCTCCAGGTCCTCTGCCCTCTACAGGATCAAGACGAGGCAGGTCCCTTAAAATGTTTTCATGGGCGCCCTCATCGGTCGAGTTTTTAGAATAGAGGTTTTTGTAGAAATTTGATACATGATTTTTTATGACAGAGATATTTTGAGTAATTTCTCCAGAATCCAAACGGATTCTGGAGATAGTTTTAGAACGGGATTTAGATTTTTCAAGATTAAAAAGTAAGAAGAGGAGGTATCGACCTCGCTGACATGTTTGAATCTCGACCTGATAAGGGCGCCCTGCGCTCGATTTTTAAGATAGAATTAAGTTTTCTCTTTTGTTCTAAGAGGACCTGCCTGGTCTCCGGTGTGATTTCCGGCGCAGACTGAAGGTCGTCAATAGTCCGATTTATTTTAAAAGAGCTTCGCGTTTCTCGGAAGCAATTTTTAGAAAACATTTGAGTAATTATTTTGATGTGGGACTTGCCAAAGTCCCACCAAGAATTTAAATTGGGGAAATCGGACTGTTTTGACGCCATTCTCCCCAGAAACAAGTTATAATTTGTTTGTATGCTTCATCCTGAAGAATTGAATTATTAAAATGCCAGTAGGCGCTACCCGGAAATTAGCCGAGGGTAGTTGAATTTTTAAAGAAATAGCGGAGTGATCAGAAGAGAACAGGGTGTTATTTTGCACGAATGAATAGAGGATAACATATCAGGATGAAGATACAAACGATCTAACCTGGCTTTGGAAACACCACAATCCCTGGAAGGGTTATTCCGCAGCCAGGTAAATTGTTGTTTCTGGGGATTCAGTCTACGCCAAACATCACACAGAGAGAGTGCACCAACAGTTTCCTTGAGAGCTGCTGCGACTCTGGATCTACGCTCGGTGGGCGCATGCAGACGGTCCAATGCAGGATTTTCCGTGCAGTTAAAGTCACCTCCGACCACAACGACACCGTCACTGTCACAAGAGGATAAATGTTTAGAGAAAGAAATAAAGACTTTAAAAGCAAGAGAGTCGCTCTGGGGTACTAAAAATTATAAATGTGGAAAGAGTTTCATTGGATTTAGTTTTTGTATAAAGAAGATGTCCTGAAAAATGTTAAGATTTGAAATAATTTCTAAATTTTTATTATTAACGAGTGTAGTTACCCCAGAGCCATAAGAGTTGGAAGGGAAGAGATAGGAGTAAAAGGCCATAGGCTCCAGCAGGAGCTTATTTCCGTAAGGTTATAAGTCTCCTGCAGGAGCACTATGTCGAAAGGGAAAGAAATTTTCAAAATAAGCATGTATGGCGGCATTTTGGTTGGCATTGAACAGCCGCCTGTGTTCAGGGAAATCAGTGACAGTAAATATTTGCGACCAAACTAATCAAGACTCTCATAAAAGAAAAGCAAAAGAAAATCATTTATCTAAAGTCTTGATCAGCTTGGTTACGCGTTGTTGTAGGCCTCTGTTGAGGAGTGGGTTGCTGCGTAGCGGTTTGAGTTGTTTCACAAGTCCGGGCACATTAGCAGTGAATCTCTTGGCCACCTCGATAGGTTTTTCGATTTTTATGGAGGCCAAGAAATTCATGAGCTCTTTAGAAGACAGAGGACCTTTGTGTTGGAAAGGCAATCAGGCACCGCCTCGTCTTCGGTAGTCTGACTGTCTTCCACATGTCATCTTGGTCGTTCGTCGACGAGGCCGGGTGGAGACAAGGGAGGATTGTGAATTAAGGACTTGGTTAAGGACTTGGGTGATGGAAGGGAGTCGACTGTCATGGGCATCGCCACCTTCTTCACAAGTTTACGTGGAGGAGAGGGTGTTTTAGAGAGTGAGAACTGAAGTATTTGTAGGAGGGGATTGAGGAAGATTTCCTTTTGAGACGACATCAGAAAAAGTCTAGATGGTGGAGGTGGCGATCCCCAGACAGAGCAACCGGGTTTGGATGGGGTGGATAGGTTGAAGGGCGGAAGAAGGTTGGGAGGGGAAAGGGAGTGGTGGGAGTGGTGGGAGGGGAAGGGAGGATGGGGCCGCGGATGACGCAGGGGCCACGGACGGCGCAGGAGCCTCAGACGCCGGAGAAACCGCGGGCAAAGAAGGCCCCACAGACCCCGCCGAGCCGCCCGCACGAGCCGAGCCTCCGCCCCGGACGAGGGCCCAACCCTGTTGGGCTCCCGCCGGAACGAGAGGCCGACGCGCTGGACCCCGCACCAGCACATGAGGCACTTCCAGTTGAAGCACCCCGACACCGGCGCGGCATGTCCAGCCTTTCGCACAGGCGGCCCCGACAGGGCCCGAGGGCCCCAGAACCCGCAGCGGTCCGAACACCCGAGGGCCCGCACGATCCGCATCCCCTACGGAATCCAGCGGACCAGGTTTTTGGAGACTTTAGGTGGGTGTTTAGGATCGGATTTTTTTGGTTTAGTGGGGTTATGGACGAAGGTGGGTGGTGGGGTTTTGGGATTGGTCTCGTTTTTGTCAATGTCATCGGTTCCCTGTTTCTTACAAGCACGACTAATGTGGCCGTACTCACCGCATGAAAGCAAACGTACCGACTCCGTCGACAGAAACACGCGATAATGTGTGCCTAAATACAAGATATTTATGTGCTCAGGCGGAGTGACGTTCGGTTTAAGAAGAACATGCACTTGCCGCCTGAACGACATGATATGTGACAGATGTTTTTCCTTGAAACCCAGGGGAATGGACCTTACCTGAGACACCACTTTGCAGAAAGATGACAGGTTGTGTATCAGTACCGTGTTCGGGATCTCTGGATAAACATTAGAAAGCGTGAACCGGGTGGTTGGCTGGACCAGTGGGTTGAGCTCGATGAAGCTGCCATCGTGGGTCAGTCCGTTTTGGACAGCCTCGACGACAGCCTCCTCTCGAGCTCAGATATGCTGCTATTCGACCGTTTGAAATCCTGGAAGCTGATAACACTTGTGCATTTGAAATTTGGTTAACCAGTGAAATGAGATATTGGCGTACGGAGACTGTGTCCAGCGCTTTGAACACGATTCCATTGTCCCTGGTAAGTGGGCTATTACCAGGAACAATAGAAACGCGTTCACCACCCTTGCTCACACTTGGCTGATTTTCAATAGGCCGTTGCGCCTGACTGGCCATGGTGACCAGCCAAAGCACCAAAAACGACAAAATTTGAAAAAGAACCCAGAAAACACGAAAACAGTTAAACCTGACAATTTGAAATTCGCCCTGTATGATGTATGAACAATAAGAGTAAGATTAATATAAAATTTGTAACCGTAAGATGCGTAAATCTCACAAAAATCTACTGTTTCCTGGAGCTCGATAAATACACGACCTACCTGGAGAGAGAGAGAGAGAGAGAGAGAGAGAGAGAGAGAGAGAGAGAGAGAGAGAGAGAGAGAGAGAGAGAGAGAGAGAGAGAGAGAGAGAGAGAGAGAGAGAGAGAGAGAGAGAGAGAGAGAGAGAAAAACCACCCTATACTTTTGTGTACAGCATGTCAGTAAGTGGTTGAGCAATTCATATAATCAGCCACAGAATGACACAATTAGTATAAACATTTTGTCACTCTGTGGACTGAGGAATTAGCATTTGTCAATTTGTGGATTTTGTCATTTTGTGGATTTTGTCATTTTGTGGATTGACCTGTGCGTGACATCATGTGCCAATAACTTATACTTTATACATGAACTTCACTTGGTTATAATTTCTTCCATGTAACAATTATGGTTATAATATCAGTGCCAAATGAATTTATATATTTTTACCATTTTATTTATTGTATAGAACCTATTAACATTTTCATTTCTATGAATTTGAAAAATTTGAAGGATATGTCATTTCGTGGTTGAGCAATTGCAATATTTTCCCTGAGCAATATCCTGAAATTTCAACCTGGTTATAAATTACTCTCTTTTGCTAAAAATTGTGGGTATATATGTAATAAACCTGAAGATTCTGGTACTAATATTACTAATTATAGCACCCGTTTGCTGAAAAGGGCTTTATTTTCTCTCAAATGATATTTTATACTCCGATTTTGTGAAGATTTCATAAATGTGTTAGCCACAAACTGACCTTTTTTGTTTAATATAAGCAGGTGTATGACCTGGGGTAAAAAGTTCACCTCTGCAAGATGGCTTGGATGCGGTGGAGGAAATGAGACACGATTACCTCGTTTTATCATTTACTGCCTTTGATAACCCTGTTAAAGCGACTGATAAGATTCCATAAGCCCCTTTATAACCCCAAAAGCCAACCCGAAAAAAAAAGGGAACAAAAGAAAAAACAACTTCCAGCGGTGTATATACAACCTGAGGGAGGGGAGCCTCCGTTGGTATTTTATCCCTTTTTTTTTTTTACAATATCAAGATGCGCATCCCATTAATTATTGTTTGAAACCATTGGAAGCGCCACCATTTCACAAATGGAAATATTACTGTTAAATGCGAGTTAAACCCAATAAATGGTTATGGTAAAATGAATTGATTAAATTGCACAAGTTCATAAATGTAAAGGGTAAATATCCCCAATTCAATTAAATTATTGAAGATATTAGACTTTTAATGTGTATTTCACTGAAAATTCTAATACTTTTGGGGACACCTAAAACATAACACATTTAATAAATCTATGACAAAGAAATTTTTGGCTTTCACTCATCAATTTATTAAAATATTCACATGTTAACGGATAAACCCATTTGCCAGGATGACAACATCGTAAATTGCAATATGATGTTCACACGAACTGAAATTCAATAATCTATTTTTCAATGTAATTTAACAAAAAAATCTTCAACCTGCATTACTTTTACCGTGAATTCAAATAAAAAAATGCATTATATTTGTAAAAATTTATTACAATTCATGAAAATTTAGTGTTTATGAGTCCATTTTCTTAAGTCAAATAAATGTGTACAGCAAATAAGTACTTATATATCTATAAATCCATTTACGAATTTCACACAAAATTAAAGCATGAAGCCTATTAAAGCTTGTTCTTAACTTCATCTTCCACCCTGAGAGTTGGCTTACTCGTGCTAGTTTATCAAACAACAAACGTCTGAATGACCTAATGATTATCAATGGTAAAGTGACTTACCAAATGCACACATTAAAGCATAAAGCCTATTAAAGCTTGTTCTTAACTTCATCTTCCACCCTAGAGCTGGCTTACTCATGCTAGTTTATCAAACAACAAACGTCTGAATGACCTAATGATTATCAATGGTAAAGTGACTTACCAAATGCACACAACATTAAAGCATAAAGCCTATTAAAGCTTGTTCTTAACTTCATCTTCCACCCTAGAGCTGGCTCACTTGTGCTAGTTTATCAAACAAACAACAAATGTGTGAATGACCTAATGATTATCAATGGTAAAGTGACTTACCACGTACACACCAGCCCACTGACTTGCCAATTAGAATGATTATGGGTATTTGTGTTAAACTAATTATGTTGTGGTTGGTTTGGTTGGATGGGAGATACTATTTGAGAAAGACACCATATACATATATGATGGAATTAGACTAGAGGAGGATATGTGATTTATAAATAATGCTTTTAGTGTAAGTTGTGGGATCAAAGTTAATGAAGAATACGTTGATCATTGTTGGTCTTTGTTATGTGTTGAAAGCAAGTAAAGTGTGCATGAGATTGTTTGTGGGATTGGAAATTGGCTTTGATATATTTGTTAACCTTGGACGAGTTAGCCCTCCTCTTGCTGCAGGCAGAAAATATTTATTAGTGTTTTTCCTAGAAAAAAAGCCACAGATGCCTGGGAGTCTTAGATATCCTAAAGTGGACCATTGGACATATCTTAGAAGGGGTGTCAGTTCCCAGAGCGGTGTAGCTTTTTTTGATGGGCGGGAAAAGTAACTGCAGCCATGCACAAAATCAACCATTCATTGTATACACATAAAGACCTACCCATATCTAATCCTCTGATAAGTGGAACTATCTGTTCAGTAGTAGGCTTTGACTTATGATCTGCCGAAAGCTTGTGCCAGGCTCTGTGGTTTGTATACCCCCCCCCCCCCTCCCGACAAAGTGTCTGGGGTTCTGCTGGAGAGATAAACTGTACGGCTATTTTATGATTGACTAGGCTTACAGGAGAGAGATAAACTACATGGCTAAAATCTAATTTTAAACAAAACATTAATCCTAGACAATACCTGGCATGTGTGGAAGTCATTTGGATGTAAAAAATCAATGGGGAATGCAGAGATAATACATTTAATATTATTAATAGTGGTGCCATTTACTAGAGGAGTATAGCGTTTAAATAAAGTCATGGGTTACTATCTCATCCAAAGGTTAAAAGAAAGTGGCTTTGGAATGTTTGGTACTCTGCTGTTAACAAGCATTACTGGGTGAGAAATTGAGGAATTTAGTGCAGTTATGATAATTGGTTTGTTTTATTTAGTAATATGTGTTTGACATTTATTGAATAATAAATGTTATGATATTGTTTTGAAGAGATTGTATATGCCACCTATAATTTATGTGATATTTTTTCTTCAGATATACAGAGGTCGTGTCTTTGACACCCAATGTGATGCATTGGAGGCATTTTTAAATGCAGCAACAGTGAGTGTTTCTGATGCTTTGAAGAAAGAACCTTATGAGAGCTTTTCGATTAAAGGAACTGTAGTGAATGTAATTTTTTTTATGTGCTTATTGGTTTTGTTAAATGCAGAGTAGTATTTGTAATTGTGTGATAGATATTGTGTGTGGGGTTCTCCTCATGCACAAGTTAGTGTATTGGAGTGATAAGCAGACATGTTTGGGTGATAATTATGTTAAGAATGAGAGATTAAAGAAAGAGAACAAAAATTTTCCAGATTGTACAGTATAGCATTTATAATAAGGAAACATGAAGTGAGTGTTTGACCAGGCATGTGTTTGACTGAGTAATTGAATGTCTGTTTGATTGATTGATCTATTAAGTGGTTGTTAGTTGTTTGATTATTAGCTATTTGAAAGAATTGTGCCATAAGTGAATGTTGTTGCAGATATAATGTTTATGTAGACATTATGTTGCCAGTTTAATGGCATATTTAATTTGCTGATGTCATTTTTCTTGATATAGAATTGTTGATATTAATTGGTTGTTTGAAGCATTGTATGGTCTTGTTGTGATTATCACATGATGATGTATTGATGTATGTAATGATGAGAAGTTTATGAAGTGTGTGTTACACATGTATAGATGAAGCAGTAGGGACGGTAACATTAAAATAGTTTGTATGATTGCTGGTAGTTTGTATTATATAATTTGTGGTTTGTTTGGATGTTGACGTGTCAGATTATTAAATTGTGCACAAATCTAAATTCAGGTTTCACCGTTGAAAGAAACATCCAGATCAAAAAGCGTAAGGAGGTTGAGCTAGAAGATGTGAAGGATCGGAGCAAAAGAATTTGTGTGACCTTATGGCGAGATATTGCAGATGTTGAGTCTCCAGAGGTGGATTCTACTATCATAGTTAAGAACGTGTACAGCAAACCTTATCAAAATGTTGTTACGTTTAATAGTACACAACAAACAAGAATGGAGGCGAGTCATAATATTTGATATTGGAAGGTTCATTATTGCATATTGTTGTGATTATTGGGATTGGTAATATTTGTATAAAAGGGTTGAATGATTGATTGATTGATCAGTTGATTAATTGGTGGAATTGTTTTGGGTAATTGAATGATAAATGTTGAGTATATGTCATGGATAGTGTTGATGTTTGTAGACAATGAAATATATTTTGTTAATATAAATTACTGTTGAATTCCAATGGTGTGATTTGAAAAGTTGAGATGTAGTCAGTGTGAGGTTATGTATGGTAATGATATGTAATGAAAAGAACATTAAAATCAAGTGTGACTGAAACTGGGCATTTAGTATTATGTTTGAATGATAATTGTTTGTAATGTTTGGCAGAATGAAATGCTTATTGGTTTATTAATTGGCTTTGATAGTATTTGTTGATAATAATTCATTGGGAAATCTTTGTGTAAAATTAAGTTAATTTTTAAGTTTTTGTACATTCTTTGTTTTTTAAAGGTTGTTGACTCAGAGATAACGGACGAGATTATCATCGATGGTTTCATTGAAGGAGACGAGTAAGTAACAGAATGTAAATTGCCAATCAGTGTCTTGTGAAACCCATGTCTGGGCAATGAGAAAATACAAGTATTGGAGCACAGAGATGGCATATTAATTCCTTTGTGTTCCTTTTCAATGCACGATACAATTGCTCAGAATTTGTGCATTGGTATGATCTTTGGAAATTGCAATGTATTTTGTGTTTGATGTATTTGTTCACAAATGCAGTAAATGTTTTGTTCCTGAATTGAATCATGAAGGAGATATATTATGTTTTTGAATAATGTGCAAATATGTGGTAAAGAAGATGATGAAAGTTTTTGTTGTCCTGACTATCAATAGTTTTTGTGAAAGTTATTTTGTAAAATTGCTTTTTTTTCTTACTTTGTGGTGTAATGTCCATATTGAGTTGCCACAATTTGTGCTAGCACCTCTCTGTGAGTATTGTTTGGCAGAATTGGTGATTCATAACTTAATCATCAATGTATAGTTTATTGTGATTGGCCAATGTGAAACCCTGTTAAAATAGACTGAATGAATTGTGGTCTAATGAAGTAAGACATTTGATCCATTTAATGTGTAGACAATGGGCTACACAGTAGGTCATGTGTGTGTGTTAAATGTTGAATACACACACACATGTTTGTGGATGACATAAATCGAGGGATTCTCTTTGTTCTCCCATTGTTTGGACTTTTTGTAGTGACGTTCTCATGAGTTTTGAACACAAACGCGAAGTGAGGACTGCCCTCGCTCTGTCAAATTACTGGATCCCTTTTGTTAAAGTATTCGGTTTAAATTTGTAGATACAGTATGTGGATTGATAAAAATAAGAATGGACTTCAAAAATATGTTTTGCCCTACACAGTAGACTTGTTGAGTTTCGCTATTTGTATTTATCAAAGTGGTATGACTTGTTCTGCTCGCACTGTGGTGTTTTTTTTTTTTTTTTTGGTGTATGAGTGTTTGTACACAAGTCCCAAGGCTAAAGATCAAGAGATAAGAGAGCAAGTATGGCAGTTTGTAGTAGAACATTTTTACATGGTGTTATTAATTGAGGGATTACGGTATTGCCTAAGTTGTTCAGACAATGAACAATATTGGAGAAGTGGAGAAATTGTTAGGTGTGTTTAATTGTAATGGTATTAATAGATTAATTATGTTACAGAAGGGTTGTGGTACTCTAATTTGTGTTTGCGCAGATTGGAGAAAAAGGATGGTTGATGTTATGTTGAATACTTATCTATATTTGGGAGTAGTATCAACAGTGCTATGTACACTGTAAAACCAGATGTTTAATATCTAAACGCTTTCATAAACGCCAAATTGTAACGATTTATAAACGTGTTGACGCATTTACTTATAAACTGTGTTTAAACTCTGAACATATTTATACTGGGACACTTTAACGTTTATTGTAAACACATTAATGTTTATTTTTGTTAAACATTTACACGTTTAATAACTAAACACAACAACACACGTTTAATTTCGGAACACAAACGCGTTTATTTGATTAAACAGCTATATATTTAACAATTAAACACTTTAACATGTTTATTATTTGCTGTTAAACACCAGAACATGTTTAATACCTAAACATACACACTGTTTATAAAATGTTTAGATCTTTATTTATAAACACTTTGACGTGTTTACAGGCCTGTAACGATTTTTAAACACTCCGACGTGTTTTAAATTGTGTAAGTGTTTAGCTCTAAAACAATAACCAAATTATAAACATGTCAATGTGTTTTTAAAAAGGTTGCACACATACATGTTTAAATCGTGTTCATGTACTTTTCTTATAAACACTTTGACGTATTTATGGGCCTGTAACAGTTTTTAAACACGCCGACATGTTTTTCAATTGTATAAGTGTTTAACTCCAAAACAGTAATGTAACCAGCTGACTTTGCATTCTGCAGATTCATTGCTTACTTACCTTTAATGACTTTTACTACCCGGTGTAACCAGCTGACTTTGCATTCTGCAAATTCATTGCTTGCATACTTACCTTTAGTGATTTTTAAAACCCTTTTGGAATGTATAAAATGCCCAGTGTCCTTCTTTTGGAACTCTTCTATGTTGGAAGTCTTGGAATGGTTGTGAGCATTGTCATCAAACAATTAGGATGCCAATGTTCAATCAAGCGTTACAGTGAGCTGCACAGTGCAATGTTAAGGAACCATTCCTGCACTTGCCGCTGTAGAGGAACGGTCTACAGTAGAGAGCTGTTCTTCTTAGTTATTTTCGTTTCTTAAGTTCAGCCATCATTAGTTTTCCTTCCGTTAAATGACAATTGTATGGTACAACTTCATTTTCATCCATCAGGCAGTAACCTTTCGGGTGCAGAAGAGTGTCTGGGTGAGTTCCGTAGGTGGGAATTATCTTTACTGTGAAGTGTAATTTCCACATGTGATTTTGTATTTTTCATTTCCAAGTTTAACTTGAATATTTGCATTATGAGTAATAGTAAATTTTGCATTGACATGGTCTAAATTTACTCAAACGAAGTAAGTCCCAGGTAATCTTTAATTTAAAAGTTATCCAAATGGGAAGGTATGCATTTAATAATTAATATTTTTGTATTTCTATTTTCTTCCAGGCCCCTTTCTGGTAGCCTTGTAGTATTGCTATAGTCTTGTTTAGCCTTGTAGTATTGCTATAGTCTTGTTTAGCCTTGTAGTATTGCTATAGTCTTGTTTAGCCTTGTAGTATTGCTATAGTCTGGTTTAGCCTTGTAGTATTGCTATAGTCTTGTTTAGCCTTGTTAATCCTTACACTGAAAGTTTTTGCCATGAAATTCCACTCACATCGTGAAATTTGAGTGTATAGTGGACGTTCACCCCAGTTTAGTAGAAAACTTGTATGTCGGATATTAATTTGTTATTTTATAGTCCTAAATTAATAAACAACTTAACGTTAACCAGACCTGTAAAGAAAAAGAGTTTTGTCACCTTTCTTCTGCTTGGTTACAAAATGGCGAAGTCGGCAGGATCTGGTTGATTGTTTGGGACTTTAAAATGAGAAGAAACAAAAAGGAAACGAAAATTTTTAATTAAAGAAAAACATTTTAAATTCAAAATTCAAAATCATAAACCCACCCAAAACATTTAAGGCTACCCAATCCCTTACAAGGCTACCAGACTCGAAGTCTCCAACCTGGTTCAGCGAAGCTCCGCATCAGCTAGACAGTCCAGTGTGCATCAAAGCTGATGACGTCATGATTGCCTAAGATGAACCAAAGAACTTAACGTTCAACCTAGTTATGGTAAACATCAAGGTGGTTCGTTTATAGTGCCGAATGACGAGGTGGAGTGCCTGGGAAGTGACTTCTGGAAAGCAACAGCGGCGCAGGACAAGACACCGACTGGACACTGAAGAACTCCGAAATGTAGATTACTGCTATTAATGTATGGAACTTTCATTATGTACACGATGATTGTGAACTGCCGTATATTCATATTTTAAGTTAACTTCATTGATTGAATGTAGATTGACAGAAAAGGGAAAAAATAAAAAAAATAATAATAAAAAATGGCTTCTCAAGAAGACATAGACTTTTTGGTGGATAAAATAGATAGGTTGACTTCTGAAATAGAATTAGTTTCTGGAAAACAAAAAGAAACCTCCCCAGCTTATGTGTTAATGCCATCTCAGAAAAAGATCAAATCATTCACAGGCAAGGAACGTGATATTACCTTAGAAGATTGGCTTTGTGACATTCATGCATCAATTGCCTCGAGACCTCTTGCTGATGAAGATAAAGTTAATTTTATGTTCCAGCACTTGGAAGGTGCAGCTAGGGAGGAAGTTAAATTACGCCCCTTGTTAGACCGTGATACAGTTGAGAAGTTAGTTTCAATCTTACACGATGTATTTGGAGTCAAAGCGACAGGTGTTCAGTTGCAAAGACAATTTTTCGAGTGTAAACAGAAACAGTCTCAGTCTCTTAGAGATTTCTCGCATCATTTAATGGAGGTTTTAAACAAGGTCATAATCAAATGCCCCCACTTAAATTGCTCTAAAGACAAGTTACTGTGTGATCAGTTTTCTGAGGGTGTTTTTGATGAGGTTTTACGAAAGCACTTGAAGAAACAGTTAAGAGATAATCCCAGTTTGTCATTTCTTAGATTACGCCACGAGGCAACTGAATGGGCCGAAGAGGATAATGACTCCGATGCAAAGACCAAAGCTACTGTCGAGGAAGCTCGAAGTACGACACGATTCAACTCAGCTGAGGAAACCAAACAGATGAGAAGTCTACTCGAAGAGCAACGACAACTCATCAAGGATCAACAGGCGCAAATCAACCAACTTCTGAAGGTAGTCTCGGAAAGTACACAACATGGAACTTCATCTCCATCCAACACTTCACAGGTAGCTGAGAGCTATGGTCCATCTTTTTCATCTAATCGCCTTAGACCGTTCTGTGACCATTGCCAACGGAGAGGACATCGTACTTTAACTTGCTTCAGAAAACAGCTTTTGGAGACACAAGCGGAGCTAGCAGAGTACCGTAAAGCCGAAGCTGCACGCCACACCGCTGAATGGTACAAAAAGACTGAACAGACTCAAAAATCTGCGGTGTCAAACTAGAGCCTCCCATCGACAAGAACCCTCAGGTGGGCAGGATCAAAATGGGTTCAACACATACCACTACTATCGACCAGACGGATCTTCAGGATCGCTTTGTTGGGATATCTCCAACGATGGAAGTCAAGATAGGAAGTGTTAAAGCGCAGTGCCTTGTAGATACAGGATCGATGGTTTCTACCGTGACCGAGGAATTCTTCAGCAGTTTCCTGAAGCCTGTGGGAGCGGAGATGGTAACCGAAGGTCTCTGGTTATCTCTCACCTGCGCTACTGGGTTGAACATTCCTTACATTGGCTACCTTGAGATTGATGTCGAGATTGAAGGGGTCAGTTTACCGAAAATGGGAGTGATTGTTGTCAACAATTCGGACAACAAAGAGTATTGTGAGCAGAAACGACAAGTTCCTATGGTATTAGGTATGAACATTATATCACCTGCAATTACAAATGAAGTGAATATTACTAGCGGAATTCAATCCGCCACAAAACAAACTTCATCATTAGTACATACAGTGACCGGTGTTTCGACTTTTATTCCAGCACAATCTTGGGGGACGGTTGAAGCTACAGCTAAAAGAACTGGAACCAGGTTCTCAGTAGTTGAACCTCTGAGAAATTCTGACAATCTTTGTCTTGGAGTCATTGTGCAGTCTACCATTGTTGATGCAACTCGTAGATGTTTCCCAGTGAGGATGGTTAATCTATCTTCAGAAGGTGTAATTATACCCGAACGCACGCCAATTGGTATCATGAATCCAGTCGATTCCGTGACTAGTGGGAATTGTCTAGAAGTCGAATTCAAACAGGTGTCTGTCAATGAAATCATGATAACGGTGCATGAAGAAACATCTCCTTCGGAACTGAAGAGCAGTCCAGTCTGCGTTGACTTATCAGAGTTTGATGGTACTGACAAACAGCTTACACAGATCAATTCTCTTCTTCACAAGCATCATGATATTTTTGCCACAGGACAGTTTGACTTGGGTGACACCTCAACAGTTACCCATCGAATTATCACAAAACATGATGAATCGGTTTCACAACCTTTCCGCCGCATACCACCTAATCAGTTTGAGGAAGTAAAACAACATATCCGAGATCTCCTTCAAGCGGATATTATCAGAGAGAGCTACAGCCCCTATGCAGCCCCAATTGTTCTGGCTAGAAAGAAAAATGGTTCCTTGCGTTTGTGTGTAGACTACCGTCGACTGAACACACAAACGAAGCGAGACGCCTTCCCATTGCCTCGAATCTTAGAATCTTTCGATGCTCCACTTGGCGCCAAGTTCTTTACCACCCTTGATCTTGCAAGTGGTTATCACCAGGTGAGGATGCATGAAGACGATCGTGAAAAGACAGCTTTTACAACTCCATTGGGGTTGTACGAATACAACCGCATGCCCTTTGGTCTCTGTGGAGCACCTGCGACCTTTCAAAGACTCATGCAGCGATGTTTCGGCGATTTGACATTCCAGATGTTGTTAGTCTACTTAGATGATATTCTCATCTATTCTCCATCCTTCGAACAACATTTGGAGCACTTGGACCTCGTCTTCACAAGACTTAAGGCCCATGGCTTGAAGTTGAAACCCTCGAAATGCCATCTATTCAAGCGTCAAGTTTCGTATTTGGGTCATGTTCTTTCGGCAGATGGTATAGCAACCGACGACAACAAGACGAATGCAGTAGCTGAATGGCCCACTCCACGGACATTGAAGCAGTTAAGAACATTCCTCGGATTCGCGGGCTATTACAGACGGTATGTGCCTTCATTTTCAAAGATCACTCGTGAGTTGTATTCCTTGATTGGGGAGTGCCAGAAAAAGTCACCGAGTTACTTCCGCAAGCGATGGACCGAGAAGTGCCAGGAAGCGTTTGAACAACTTAAAAGTCAATTTACATCTGTGCCCATTCTAGCTTATGCTGACTTCATTCAGCCGTTCATTGTTGAAATCGACGCCAGCTTAGATGGATTGGGTGCTGTCCTTTCTCAACAACAAGACGGAAAACGTAAAGTGATAGCTTATGCAAGCCGTACTCTCCGTCCCAATGAGCGACACATGCAAAGATATAGTTCGATGAAGTTGGAACTCCTGGGACTCACTTGGGCTGTAACTGAAAAGTTCAAGGACTATTTGTACGGAAGCTCCTTTGATGTATGGACTGATAACAACGCACTCAGTCACCTGCAGACAGCACGTCTGGACGCTACTGAACAGAGATGGGTGGCAAGACTTAATACCTATGATTTCCAAATTAGGTATAGAACAGGTCGTGAGAACGCCAATGCAGATGCTCTTTCTCGAAGAATCCCACGAGAAGTTGAAGGTGAAGCAACCGATGAAACTCAAGGTCTTATTCATATAAACGTGTCTCCTTCCCTTGTTCCAGTAGACCTCCAAGTCGCTGGCACGATAGAACACTTAGAGTTGGCTGCAGCCAGGAACTGTCATGCAGTAGTTTCACAAATTTCATCATTCCCCTCGTACTCCAAAGAGGAACTTCAGCAAATACAGCAGAAAGACCCTACTATACAAAGGTTCTCCTTCTACTTCCGTAATGGGAAGAGACCTTCTCCTTCGGAAAGAAAGCTTGAACCTCATTTGGTATTGGTCCTTCTCAGGCAATATGAGAAAATTGTTGAGATTGATGGGGTTTTGTACAGGACAATAATTCATAACGGCATTGACACTAAGCAACTCTTACTACCAAGTTGTTTGAAGCCAACTGTTCTTTCTTCACTTCACAAACCAGAGTGGCCATCAAGGAGTAGAGAGAACATTTTCTTTGATTCAACAAAGATGTTACTGGCCTGGTATGTTTCGAGACATTAAGGATTGGGTTCAGCATTGTGAGAGGTGTATTGTGGCTAAACTTCCATCTCCTAAACCAAGAAATCCAATAGGTCAATTGATTGCATCGCGTCCTCTTGAAGTGGTTGCCATTGATTTCACTGTCTTGGAACCAACATCGGATCGTATTGAGAATGTTCTTGTAATCACTGATATTTTCTCCAAATACACTTTGGCCGTTCCGACGAAAGACCAGACCGCTGTAACAACTGCTAGAGTTCTGGTAAATGAATGATTCGTTAAGTTTGGGGTTCCAGAGCGGTTTCATTCCGATCAAGGGAGACAGTTTGAATCTGATTTAATCCAACAACTCTGCTCTTTGTATGGTGTTCGAAAGTCTAGGACTACTGCCTACCATCCGCAAGGTAACGCGCAATGTGAACGGTTTAATCGGACGATGCACGACCTACTTAGAACTCTGACCGAAAAGCAGAAAAGACATTGGAACAAACATTTGGGTGAATTAGTCTATTGTTACAATGCTACTATCCATCCAGCTACCAGCCTTACACCGTTTTATCTGATGTTTGGACGAGAAGCTCTCCTTCCAGTTGATCTCCTTCTCGGCAAACAACAGAAGAGCAGTGACGACTGGGTGTCTCTACATCGACAACGGTTGCAACAATCTTATGAGATTGCTCGGAAGAAATTAAAAGCAACTGCGAAATCTCGTGAAGCCATCTGCAATCGTAAAGCAAAACCGTATACCTTTGCTATTGGAGATTTTATATACCTCAAACAGCATCAATTCAAGGGCCGTCATAAGATCCAAGATGCCTACTCTCCACAGCGCTACAGAATCGTCGATCAACCCGATCATGACAATTGTGTCTATACGATCCAATCGTTAGATGATTCTGATCAAAAAAAAATAAATGTACACTCCACTGAGTTGAAGCTAGCATGGGTTACCGAAGACAATTCCGATACCCAAAAGGACTCTCTACACGGAAAGCAAAGTACCGTCGAAGATCCATATAGCTCTAATTCCGAGTCGGAAATGGAAATTATGGTTCTTCCACCTAAGAGTTCTCCTTCAATTTTACCTGAGAGTTCTCCTTCAACCAATGACACCATAACCGTAGTACCACCGCAAGCTGCTAGTGCTGAACCTCAGTCTAAGGTCAAAACGAAGGTTACAGTACCCTTGCGTCGTACAACTAGATCTACAGCTGGTAAACATAGCAATCTCTTTCATGAGCCTCGTTCAGTTGCCTTACATGAACAAATTTCACATGATGATAGTTCATGTTCTGTGGTTACTATTAAGGACTCAGTTAAGATTGAATTGGGATTTCTCTTGTTTTGTATGATTGGTATGATATCTTTATATCATATATTTTGTGGATTCATGAATGGATCACTTCTAAGTACAGGAATTGGTGTCATTTTAATATTTCTGCTTATTCTTTTCCCGAATAGATGCAGGAATATGACTGATTTACTTAGGCTTTTAAGGCTCTACGTGGATTCCTAATTCTACAGGCAGGCAATGTCTTTATCCATAGACTGGACTCAGGAGGGTAAGCTACCGACTGGCAAGTTTAAATGTATCATTTGCACTTTTCTTAATTTTCGAGACGAATTGTCTCCAGACAAAAATATACGAAAATGTGAACCTAAGATGACCATGATAGTTTAACTCGTACTTGGGTTTAGCCCTAGTCATGGTAAGCATCAAGGTGGTTTGTTTAGATGAAAATTAGTGCAAATTGACGAGCCAGTATCGGTGACTAGACCTGAGTGGAGTTTATGTGGTTTAGACATGGAAATTGTAAATATTGAATAATTAATTGTCGAGTGTATTTATTAAGGTACTAGGAGTTTAAGGAAAACGGTGTAAAGGTTTTTTTTTCTTATAACAAAATTCCTTGAAATTTAAAGGAAAAATGGATTTGTGTGTAATTAATTGTTGTTTCAAAATGTAAGCAGGTCTGAATAAGGTTTTAAAATGTGGAAATTTGACTCGGGTGTCCAAAATCTTTTTATCTTTGGGTGTGTGTAACCAGCTGACTTTGCATTCTGCAGATTCATTGCTTACTTACCTTTAATGACTTTTACTACCGGGTGTAACCAGCTGACTTTGCATTCTGCAAATTCATTGCTTGCATACTTACCTTTAGTGATTTTTAAAACCCTTTGGAATGTATAAAATGCCCAGTGTCCTTCTTTTGGAACTCTTCTATGTTGGAAGTCTTGGAATGGTTGTGAGCATTGTCATCAAACAATTAGGATGCCAATGTTCAATCAAGCGTTACAGTGAGCTGCACAGTGCAATGTTAAGGAACCATTCCTGCACTTGCCGCTGTAGAGGAAGGGTCTACAGTAGAGAGCTGTTCTTCTTAGTTATTTTCGTTTCTTAAGTTCAGCCATCATTAGTTTTCCTTCCGTTAAATGACAATTGTATGGTACAACTTCATTTTCATCCATCAGGCAGTAACCTTTCGGGTGCAGAAGAGTGTCTGGGTGAGTTCCGTAGGTGGGAATTATCTTTACTGTGAAGTGTAATTTCCACATGTGATTTTGTATTTTTCATTTCCAAGTTTAACTTGAATATTTGCATTATGAGTAATAGTAAATTTTGCATTGACATGGTCTAAATTTACTCAAACGAAGTAAGTCCCAGGTAATCTTTAATTTAAAAGTTATCCAAATGGGAAGGTATGCATTTAATAATTAATATTTTTGTATTTCTATTTTCTTCCAGGCCCCTTTCTGGTAGCCTTGTAGTATTGCTATAGTCTTGTTTAGCCTTGTAGTATTGCTATAGTCTTGTTTAGCCTTGTAGTATTGCTATAGTCTTGTTTAGCCTTGTAGTATTGCTATAGTCTTGTTTAGCCTTGTAGTATTGCTATAGTCTTGTTTAGCCTTGTAGTATTGCTATAGTCTTGTTTAGCCTTGTAGTATTGCTATAGTCTTGTTTAGCCTTGTAGTATTGCTATAGTCTTGTTTAGCCTTGTAGTATTGCTATAGTCTTGTTTAGCCTTGTAGTATTGCTATAGTCTTGTTTAGCCTTGTTAATCCTTACACTGAAAGTTTTTGCCATGAAATTCCACTCACATCGTGAAATTTGAGTGTATAGTGGACGTTCACCCCAGTTTAGTAGAAAACTTGTATGTTGGATATTAATTTGTTATTTTATAGTCCTAAATTAATAAACAACTTAACGTTAACCAGACCTGTAAAGAAAAAGAGTTTTGTCACCTTTCTTCTGCTTGGTTACAGTAACATAAATATAAACATGTCAATGTATTTAAAAAACGGTAAGTGCTTTGCTGATAAACATTTTGACGTATGTACGGCTCTGTAACGTGTTTTTAAAACACCCTATACATGTATGTTAACATTGCAAATTTATTTACAGTATAAACACCCACAAAACAGTCTTTTAAATCCTTTGAAATAACAATTAATTTAAAACATATTTTTTATAAGGTTTTTGTCACACAAAATGTTTCCTATTTAATTCTACATCAGTATAAACACCTAAAAACATGTTAAAACGTCAAATGTTTAATAGTCTTTTAAATCCTTTAAAATAACAATTATTTTAAAAGGTAAATTGTATGGTTTTTGTCTCCCAAAATGGTTCATATTTCATTCTACATTATTTTAGCTAATATTGATAAATGTTTTCAGAAATTAAATTGCAACACTAAATATTTGTAAATTTGTTTCACTTGTGAAAAAAATTAAATAAAAAATCAGTTAAAAGGTTTCTGAAATCTGTTTATTGGTGGGAAAAAGAAAATCAGAGCTTTAGCCCAAGTTTCCAATTCATTGCTTTTGTAGTAAATTGCAAAATTAAATTATTTTTAAATGTGTTCAATGGTGAAAATGAGAAAATTAGTAACTTGAACACAAGTTGACAATCGCTTCTTTCATTTTGTTTGGCACAAAGAGGGGGGTAAATTGTAACCAAACGTTTTAGGCCTACAGATACAAGTTTTGACCATGCAAAACAAAATTCAGCTCGGTCTTTCAACATGTCTACTGGGCCCAATTTCATAAAGCCTGTAAGCAGACAGTTTCTGCTTACGGAGCGGCTATTAGCACAATTTCTATTTCATGAACACTGCTAACAGTAAGCAAAGCAAAAAGCACACTAACTTGCCGGCGGTTTCTTTAAGCAGCAGAGTGACGCAACAATGCAAATCCATTGTGAACGCGCACACGCGCAGTCAAATTTTTTCGATCGTTTATGAAATACACTTTTGCTTTACGAATGTTTTTCTTCTATAGTAAGCACAAAAAATTGCTTACCGGTAAACAGCTTTATGAAATTGGGCCCTGGCTGGTACATTACAGTATAGGTCTATATGCCCTCATTAGTTTTACTTCTTATAAAGCAGGCTGAATAATATATTAATTTGTTTTGGGTAACGTCGTAATACTTTAGTATTCACAAATTGGGCATTTTGAGGGCTCTCCGAGAACTCACAAAATGAGGTGTATAATTTTCAACTCTATTTTGCAGAATGTAAATTGCAAAGCATCCCCAATCATAAGTGCTTGGCAATAATTTTGTTCCATCAATTACACAAACGGTGTAATCAAACAATTTTAAGTATCAAACATGTATCAGTAGAATGTTCAAGGGATTATACAATATTCTGTAAATATCAGAATCAGAAGTACAGAAACTAACCTGTGAAATTTTAAACTTTTTAGTTAAGAAAATGCTCAAGGAGACAGGAATCCAATTCGAACTCATTTTAAATTTAGTTAAATTGAAACATTTAAAGGAATATTTTAAACAGCGTACTTTACCATTCCAAGTAAGTTTTTTCATATCAATTTGTGATCTTTGGGTTATTCCATTAGTGTATAAGGTATAACGTATTTACTATGTGATCTCCAACATAGCTATTACTATTAGTCAACAGATTTTCCACTGATGGAAGTTGATGATGATGCTATACCTGTGCTACCAGTTTTTGGCGCAGTGTGTTGTTGAAGACCCTATACTTGGCACTTTTTTCCCCTTCAAATTGTACCCCACCAACAACATGAGTCTGGAGTGTACGAGAAGTTGCGAATATATTTTTGGGTACTCAAGATCAAACACATAGTACACACATTATATGTAGTAGTAAAGTGATCATGTCATTCAAGTATGTATTATTGTTTTGTTTTTGGATTAAGGTTTATGTATTATACTTGATTATATAAGTTTGTTAATGGTGAAAGTTATGAACGCTTATAAGGTTTGTGTTTGTTGTGTAGGGGAGAGTGGGGTAAGGTGGGCCATTTGTTTGTTTAAATGTTTATACAATTGGTATAATATATCATCAGTACCAACAGAATAAATATTGCCCAATAGACCAATTCATAATGTATTTACATGTATATGGGCTAAACTAAGCATGTGGTATCACTCTTTGTATGTGAGTGAGGAGGCCAAAAGAGTGATGTCAAATGCCTGAATTCCTTCCTTCCATGGGGTAAGTTGAGCCATTGCATGTGGTAAGGTAATCATCCGAATGTTAATAATTCTAGGGTGGAAATACATTGAATTTGACATCTACAGTATTGAATGACGTTTTTTGTATAATGGCATTAAAATTTAGATTGATTACACATTTGGACATAACGCATAAACTCAATCCATGCAGCATTATCTTGTGTTTTCACAAGACACTAACTTTTCATTCTTATGAAGCATTATTGACTGGTAGAAAAAATACAATAAAATAGAATTTTAAAAAGGTGACAAATTCCTATGTACAGAAGGGGCATGCAAGTATAGAGCTATAAATGTTATTCACTTATAAAGCCGTCTAAGTTCATAATTTATTTAATATACACTGCTCAAAATAAAATAGGACTCAAAAGTATTTCTTGGTCCATTTTGTCCATGTGAGGACACAAAAGCAGTTTTTGGTGGAAGTAAAGTACTAAAGGTTACTCTGCAACATTTTAAACACTTTTCACGTGTTGTGCATGTCTAATGACGGTTTAAACTGGCAGATCATGTTATAAGGCATGAAAATGCAGATAACAGGTTGATGGGAGATGTTTTTCATTCTAATGGATGGCAACGCCCGTCCTCATAGTGCAAGAATCATAACAGCGTTCCTTACAGATAACCATATTCAGCGTCTGGAATGGCCTGCCATTTCACCAGACCTTAACCCTATTGAGAACATTTTGGGCAATTCTCAGTTACAGAGTCAGAAGTCACAACCCTCCTGTAAGGAACGTGGCCAACCTGACAGCAGCTCTACAGGATGAGTGGAACAACCTCGACCAAGCTGTGATCCGGAACACCGTACTGTTAATTCATGAGGAGGCGTTGTGCAGAATGTGTGCGAGTCCGGGGTGCTGCAACATCCTACTGAAGTCAATTGTAGAGTTATTCATGAATAAATAAAGTTGATTAGCCAAGTTTGATATTGAGTACTGTACATCAACCTGTTATCTGCATTTTCATGCCTTATCACATGATCTGCCAGTTTAAACCGTCATTAGACATGCACAACACGTGAAAAGTGTTTGCAGAGTAACCTTTAGTACTTTACTTCCACCAGCAACTGCTTTTGTGTCCTCACATGGACAAAATGGACCAAGAAATACTTTTGAGTCCTATTTTATTTTGAGCAGTGTACATTAAGCTTCCAATGGGATTTGTCATCATGGCATGCTAATTTGTTTGTAGTTGCTAATGTGAAATGAAAATAAAGTAGGTACCTTGCAATAGAGTACAGCACGAAGCTGTTGAAAAATCTAGAAGGCACGAACACTAGGGATGGGTGAACATAGTGTGTGGTTCAACTTGCATTGGTCTCCTCTACAAACCATTTGTAGATTTTAGTTTGTACCTATTTTATGATAATGATGACAAAGTATGATAGAAATGTCGGAGATAAGGGTTGTTATTATTGTGTTTGTTTTTTGATTGACACATTAATTTGTAAGTAGGTTATTTTAAAATATATATGATCATTGTTTAATGGTTAAAGTGGCATAAAACTTGTTTATACTAGTTATAAAGTATTTATATATTTTTGTTATGTTGTTTAATAAAGATAAGTATTTTCTTAGATGCGTTGTGTCAATGTGGTTGTGTGTAGAAGGCACAAAAGAATATTGAAAGTCATACAAGAAGGAGTTTGAATTGTGTTCTAAACAACAAGCAGGATAAGACAGTATTGAACAGAAACAAGTGTAATGAGAGACAGAGATTATGCAAGAAAAGTTCATGTACAGAGCCAGTAAAGGAGAATAAAAGAGGAAGTACTTTCTATAAGAAGGAAAGCATTGTGGACAGACTGAGATGCGATTTGAAGAAAAGAGAAAGTAATCAATGTTGGATGTGTGATCATGAAACTAGTCCAATGGAAAGAGTCGTGAAGTGTGATCGTTGTAATATATCATATCATGTACAATGTATGAGATTTTCAAATGTGCAACTTGTAGTAAACAAGCCAGTATCATCGATGTGTTGCAAGTGTGGAGGATGTAATTACACTGTGTCTTTGATGTATGATTTTGCAATTCCTACAGATAAGAACATATTTGAAATTCCAGTGCTTGAAGGTAACATAGAAGAAGTAGCAGTTGAGTCATTTTATGTCGATGCTGTTTCTTGTTTTGAAGATTTGAAAATGAAAGCAACTGAAGGTGAGGCACAAATTGATGTCGATGGATTATGTAATTGTAGATGAAAGAAGTTGCAGATATGTATGTCTCGGTCTAGCCAGAAAGCAAAGCTTGGTTGAGCAAACTGGAGGGTATTTCTTGTGGAACCAAAAAAAATAAAGACAAACATGAAAAAAATTATGTGAAGGAGAGCGAAGAACAAAGAGACAAAAATAACAGTAAAGTTGCCTTTGATACAAAATGCAACACACACTGCACTCTTCAATGTAGAAAAGTATCTGTACCAATGGTAAATGAAACAGGTGGTGATGACAAAAAGATGGCCAAGAGAAAAGCTGAAGAAAACTTGGAGAATTTTAATGAAGGCACATTTAATAAGAAAACATGTACAAAACACAAACAAATAAAACATAGGTATACTGAATTGAAAGGAAATTTGAGAAATAAAGATGATGATAATGAAGTGGCTGTTGAGAACAGATCTGTAAAATATCAAAGTAAGGAAAGTTTGGAGGTTAAGACAATTACTCAATTATTAAGACAATTAGATGGAACAGTTTTTGTACAAGGAAGTTTTCATCAAGGAGATCAAAGATTTGGAACAAATTGTGGTAAACAGTGTGTTGCTAATTGTCCAGTGTCAGTGATGTACAGCAAGAAAAAAGATGTGAGAGATTGGAAGTGTAGTGATATGGATAATATTCTCATGACTGGGAATGAACTGTATGGTTTCTTACAAGAGAGTACAACAATGAACAATGATTATTTGTTGATTAATGAATTGCCAATTGAATTAGATATATTTGACACACACTATTATATGAAGTATCATGAATCTGTATCAGGGACATTTGATGAAAATGCTTGTCACTTGGTTGAATTTAACATGGTACCATTGAAAACTGCATTAGAAAAAGGTCTTCAGAAATATCATGCATGCTTCATAAGTTTCCATGAAAACACATTTACGGTAATTGCTCAAGATGGAATATATTATGTATTTGATTCACATTCCAGAAGTATTCAAGGCTGTATGGTTGAAAATGGATCAAGTATCGTGATGCGTGCAACATGGCAAGGTGTATACAGGTATTGTACTAAGTTGGCACAATCTATGAATCTATCAAATACTGAACAGTATGAAGTAACTAGTATTTCTCTTTGTGTTGATGGGGAGACTGTCACATGAAGAAATGGAACGTGAGAATCACACCATATCAGGAACTATGAACTTGTGTTTTGATTTTTAAGAGTGTGGACTATCTGATGTATTAGATGGTCATAGAAAGACACAGAAATATAATAGATGTGATCATGGTGCAGACAAAGCCAGTGACGAACTTGGTAATATTGAAGGTGATTTAAATGTGACAAGCAAGATTGGAAGAGAAGAAGATTAGAAAGAATGCACACATGCTGATTGTGATGAAGTCAAAATAGTTGGAGAATCTGGACCTTTTGTCCGTTAAAGTATGAATATAAGAAAGCTCTTTGTAAAACACTTGGTTTGGAAGCATCACATTTGAAGTCTGATTTATTTTATGCAGAATGTGAACCGATGGGCAAACCTGATGCTATTTCACATATTAAAGGTGACGGCAATTGTTTTTTCAGAGCTGTGTCATTTGCTGTATCCGGTACTGAATGTAACCATGTACAATTGAGAATCGCTTGTGTTAATCATTTGTTGAAGAATGCAAATAAGTTGAAGTATTTTCTGCGAGATGGATTTGCCAATGTGGAGGAATATGTAATGAGACAGAGAATGTTTGATGCAGGTACTTGGGCTACAGAGACTGAAATTATGGCAATGGCACATATGCTCTGCACTGATATATACACATATGATGAGTCATGTAAGTGGTACCATTTTTCTGCAAAGAATGTTGAGGGAAGTGGTATGACATGTGATATGGGGATTTATCTGAATCATAGACAGAGGGTGCATTATGATGTTCTATCAGTTCATGAGTTATTACCAGAGACATTGGGTATAATTAAATGAAGTACATGAATGTTCAGAGAGACTTGATGTATGTGATGAATATCCTGCACAAAGTGATCAATGTACAAAGCAGAGTACAAACGCTAAGGATATTAACAGCAAACATAATACAGAATTGCCGAAACGTTGCAAACTGAAGAGAAAAAAACGTGTGAATTTAGTGAAAAAGCGACAAGTAGAAAAAGAACGAATGAGAAAGAAATATAGTGAAATTAAGAGCAAGAAAGACAATGTTAAGAAGGGAGCAAATGCATGTGACAAATATAAGACTGATGTAGAATTTTGAGAGGCTAAGAAAGCTAAGAGTAGGGATTACCAAAAGATAAAATACAGAGCTGATGAGACATACAGAAACCAAGTTATGGACTCAAAGAATCATGCCAGCAAAGAACAAAAAATTCTTGTTTTCTTTTATTATTTTGGATTATTAAGTTGAGGGCTATTTTATTTGCATTAGATATATGATTTGTTTCTTTTTTAAACTCATATGCTCAGCTAAAGTACAGCTGAACATGGACTACAACATACAGAGCTGCAATGCTTGCTATACCAAAGAAAACAAAATAGAGTAATGGTGATTTTAAAATGAACGTTTATAAGGTGCATGATAATTTTATTATGTATTAATGGATTCATTGTTAACATGATCAATGAACATGTTGGGTGCAGTAAGTAACTATTTACCAAACAAACTGTAAGTGTTACTGGGAGCATTGGGAAGTAGAAAATGACCTCTAAAAGTGACACTGGATGGTAATAAACCTTTTCGATATTCTCAATTCACCAACAAACAAAACACGTATTTTGTACACAAGTCAATAACGGGAGGCGCAGTTCGTTAGTACCACTACAGTAGTCAGTACTAACGTTGGCCTACTAGCCTAACGTTACTTACCACTGCAGTCTGCACTAGGCAATACGGGCAGAAAGGCCCGACGTTAGGCGGCCTATGCCACAGGTGTTCTTGTGTTGATGTTTGTGTGCATTATGTTCATATGGTCTCTTTCAAAGAAAGTGAGACCTACACTTACATCTTGACTAACGTCAGTTACGTAACATTGATATGACGGCCCCGATATGACTAGACTATTAACTAGTATAGGGGAGTAACTAGTGCAGTGGTGATTTTCTGCCAATAGAGGGGGCTATTCATACCACATAATAAGCATCATTGCAACAGCAAGACGACGACGACGACCTGTCAGACTTCTGTGAAGATGATGATGATGAGACGCACTCATCAAGTTCTTCAGCCCCTCCATCTGAGATTTTCTTTTCCGACGACGACGACGACGACGACGACGACGACGACGACGACGACGACGACGACGACGACGACGACGACGACGACGACGACGACGACGACGACGACACCCTGTCAGACTTCAGTGAAGATGATGATGATGAGACGCACTCATCAAGTTCTTCAGCCCCTCCATCTGAGATTTTCTTTTCCGCCGCCGCCGACGACGACGACGACGACCTGTCAGACTTCTGTGAAGATGATGATGATGAGACGCACTCATCAAGTTCTTCAGCCCCTCCATCTGAGATTTTCTTTTCCGAGTCTGATGTGTCCGAGTCTGATGAGCTCCTATCCCAACCAACCAGAGGGCGTCGTCGGAGCACTGTTCAGCCTGGAACAGATGATGACCCAGACCCACCATCCAGAGATGAACCAATCTACCCAGCTGACAGATTTGGGTAGTCCCGACATCTGAAGAAAACTCACATCTATAAATTCTAGGGGAAAACACCAGAAGGTCCGACAATGGAGCCTTCCGTGAACGACATGCCACTCATGTACATTTTGGCATTTTTTATTCTACTGATGCTGTTTCGGAAAATTGCAAGGTACACTCACATCGCTAGGAGAGGCAATCCTTGGTTTACCAAGCCAACTACAGCAGAAGAAATTAAGGCATAGGTACGCATCGGGATGGTGCAGGGTGTCCATAGAAACAGCAACTACGAAGATGACTGGACAACTGACCCATCCCTGAGGAACCCTAAAGTAGCTGCCACAATGACACGGGGGAGATTTCCTTTACTTGCTGAACTCCTCTCCTGTTCAAATCCAACCAAAGGCCCCAACCAAAGGCACTTTATTATCTGCATATCAATGGTAGTGGTACTACACTCATTGTACTACATACATGTATAGGTTTATTTACATGTAGGTATTGCAAAGTTCATGCTGGGTCAGTGGACACAGTTCATTGCTCTGTGCATACATAGTCTGTATTGTGTATTCTTATGGTAGTGGCGCTTTATTATCTGCATATCAATGGTAGTGGTCCTTTGTTTACTAAATGCCCACACACATGTGTGCATACATGCAGTCTATTCAATCAATGGTAGTGCCATTGTACATGTACATACACATACTGGTTTATTTACATGTAGGTATTGCAAAGTTCATGCTTGGGTCAGTGGACACTGTTCATCATTGCTCTGTGAATGAAGGGAAGGTCCCTGGCTCTGGGCCATAAACATGATGACAGATTAGAAACACCTGTGGTACATAGTCTGTATTGTGCCGTTGTGCATGCTGGACCCAAAGATAGATCACATATAATATTATGCATATCAATAGTAGTGGTCCTTCGTAGCGACTTGCATTTATTTGAGGGTACTTTTGTAGGTATAAAGGAACAGTTATATAATAATAAAGCTATATTCAAATAAGTTACACATGTCAATGAATACCAAGCCCATGGAAAGCTCAGTTGATTTTAATAAGAATGCATACTTATGTAATACCATTGTAGCTTTTTGAGTGCAGATTGCTACTCATCCTCAGTATACTGTTGACTAGCCATGCAGTGAAGATGTCTTCACAAGAGGTGAGAAAACTACAGCACTCCATGTCCAAAGAAGAGTCAGTTTTATTCAAACATAAAATGATGGGAAAAACTCAACAAAGAAAATCAGTCAAAAAGCAGAGAGAGAATGGAAAGGATGGACAGAAACCAAGGAAAAGCAAGGGAAAGGCCCCCCCTAAGTAAGACCAAAGATGCTGCCTTTCAGCGCCGCCAGGTTTAGGCAAAAGAAGAAGAGCATTAGCCAGTAGCTCGGATAGTGATGAGTTTGTAAGCAGAGTAGTATCAGAGATAATGGAAGAAGACCCAATATGCAGTCCCCACTCAGAAGAGACAGCCCCATCAGCAGAGTGTAGTGGGAGTAAAGACAGTGACAGCGATGGTGGTGGTGACGAGGAGGATGTATATGGTGATGATGAGAAGGATGGAGATGAGGAGGAAGACGAGGAGGAAGATGATGACAGTGACATTCCTGAACCAATTCCAACACAAAAGAGAAAAAGACCACCACTGGCTCCCAAAGAGAGGAAGAAGAGAAGAAAGAGACTCTGGGATCCAGAATCAGATAATGACCCAGACCCGCCATCTATTTATCAGCCAAATTTCCCACCAGATGGACACGGTCTTTGGAAGATGTGTTGGTGAGACCCTTCAAAGGAAAGAAACCGTCTGGCCCTACTTTTAGACGATCTAACTCTGCCCTCCAATATTTCCTTCGTTTTTTCCCGATGTCTCTCATGCTCTCCATTGTCAAGTGGACTAACATGAAGTTGAGGGAGGCCAGTGTAAAGACGACTACAGTCCATGAGGTCAGGGCCTGGTTTGGAATACATATTCTCATGGGGTTGAACACGATGGCCAACTACAGAAACTACTGGTCAACCCATCCAGCACTTCGAAATAGTATGATATCATCTACAATGTCACGAAACCGGTTTGACGTCCTAAATACTTACCTGGCTTGCAATGATCCTGACAAGGACCCTGCTTTCATCAGCGACAAGTCCCATCAGTACAGATTCAAAATGAAACATCCCCTTTATCCACTTGAACCTGTGTGGGATAAAGTAAGACAGAGCTGCCTTCATCGATACCCATTCGAGCTGGTTTTAAGATATATGTCCTAGCCGAATCAACCACCGGAGCTATACTTAACTTTATCATACATCCCTGGAGCAAGAAACCTACGAAAATTACAACAATTGCGAAAAACGTAGCAAGACACCATCTGGGACGCTATCACAACATATACACAGACAAGCTGTATACGTCAGTGAGACTTGCAAATATGTTGCTCTCAAAGAAAACATATCTCACAGGCGCCGTGAAGAGCACCAGCAGAGGTCTCCCTCATGAACTCCTGAACACCGCAAAGAACCCCAGTAGGGATTGTGCGAAAAATATGAACCGAGTTCCACGAGGAACATTTTATAGCAGACAAAGTGGCTAGATTGTTGTCACTGCATGGAAAGACAGCCGGGTAATGCTTACGTTGTCTACTGCCCATCCAGGTTGGAGGGATCCATATGTGCACAATGTAACAAGAAAAATTCCTGATGATGACAGCGGCCACCGAGTATCTCAAGTCATTCCTGCCCCTCCACAGGTGTGTGATTATACAAAGTTCATGGGCGGCGTGGACAGGGGTGATCAACTCCGTGCCTATCATACCTGTTCCAGGAAAGCAGTTTTGGTGGAAAAAGATTTTGTATTTCTTGGTGGACATTGCTCTAGTCAACGGATACATGCGATGCCGCTCCAACTGAAGACAGCGGTGTCCCATCGTCAAACATACTCACCCACAGCCAGTTTGTGTTGTGTTTAGGTACAGAGTTAATTGATGGATATGCTGGCAGCTCCACCTATCCACAAAACAAATCATCCAGATCCATTCCCAGCCACAACATCACCGGTCACTGCTCCACAAAGTTGCCAGGTGTTTACCCGAAGCGATGCAGATGGTGTCTTCACCATGAGGGTGTCACTAAATCAGGCCGCATAAAAACTACCAGGAACGGATGCCAGGTCTGTATGATCAACCTGTGTCCTGGACGATGCTTTATAAAGTTCCATGAAGTTGCAAGGAGACCGGACACAACCAGCGACACCTCAACAGCAGAAAGCACCACACCAGTTCCCAAACAGCCCCGAAAGAAGCAGAAGCAGAAGAAGACGCAAAAGAAGCAGACAGAGAAAGAGGAGACACAGAAGAAGCAGATGAAGGAAAATAAGCAGAGGGAGAAGGGGAGGGATTAGAAAAAAGCCAAGGGAAAAAATCGCTCAACCAAAGAAAAAGTTAACAAATAAAAAAAATTGTAAAAAATTTAAAGAAAATTAAGAAAATCTCAAAATAAGTCAACGACAAAAGAAAAAAGTTGAATAACAAAAAGGTATCATGATGAATAACCAAAGGAAGCCAAGAGAAAAAGAAAAAAGAAGAAAGTAATACCAACAAGAAAATTGTTTCATACTGAAAAGAAAATTTATGAAATAAATAAATAAAGGACAGTGATGATGGAAAACTACCACATATAAAGACCACCATGGCAATGATGGTAAATGTACATCTGAGTCCACCAAAAAAATTGTTGTAAACATCAACACATAGGCAGACCCCCCCCCCCCCAGCAACTAAGTATTGCACACAATACATAGGTAGTCCCACCCCCAGTATTTAAGTATTGTCCCTCCAGCAACTAAGTGTTGTACACAACACTATAGGCAGTCCCTCCAGCATAAGTATTGTACACAACACATATAGGCAGTCCCTCAGCAACTAAGTATTGTGCACACTACATATAGGCAGTCCCTCCAGTAATAAAGTATTGTACACAAACATATAGGAAAACACTGGTATATATGTTTTCATATGCATATATTTACAGTGGTTAAAGGGTCAAGGGTTAGATTTAGTGGTTGGGAGTGGCCTCCAAAACATAAACATCCAGTAAAAATAATTTCTTCCACCAGCACCATACCCAAAAATTCCATTACCTAAACCTGTCACTGGAGGATTTTGGAGGATTCAGGCAAGTGGCACAAAGTACCAAAAGCTGGAGGATTTTGAAGGATTCAGGTTATGTCTAAGCAAATGGGCCTAGGGAGTTAGGGTTAATGACACAAACGTGGTTGGTTCAACAAGCAATTTTACCTAAATATATTATAAATTCTCCCACTTAAAAAAAATAAAAAATAAATGGATAAGCGTACAAAACAAAAACTCGAAAACGCTTATTATAGTCCGAAAGGATATCAAAATGGTCTTGGAGCGGTTGAGAAATTAGCTTAAGAAACTAAAATTTCTACAAGTAAAACTAAAGATTGGTTAAAAAAGCAAGCGTTATGGCAGATTTATCTCCCGTACCCTAAATACATTCCTAGGCCGACCAGCTCAAACTCTTTTCAAGAAAAACCAAACGAGGTTCATCAAGCTGATTTGTTGTTTCTTCCTCACGATACAATCGGTAAAAAAGTTTACAAGTACGCGTTAACAATCTCCGACGAAGCGAGTAGGTACAAAGAAGCCGAACCGTTAATTGATAAGACTGCCGCGCAAGTCGGTAACGCGTTTGAAAACATTTATAAGCGAAGTTTGTTAACTTGGCCAAAAATTCTCAAAGTCGATCCAGGAAAAGAATTTATGGCGAGCGTAAATGTTTTAATGAGTAAAAATGGCGTAAAGATACAGAGAGGCGAGGTCGGGAATCATAGAGCGCAAGGCATCGTGGAACGATTCAATAGAACTTTAGCCGAAAGATTGTTTTCTCATCAATACGCCCAATAAATGACGAATAAAGACGCAAGATCTAGAGAATGGGTAAAAAGATTACCGCTAGTCATTAAAGCTCTAAACAACGAAGAAACTAGACTTATAAATTTAAAACCAATAGATGCTATACCAATTTAATTTGTGAAACAGAATCCAGCCGCGCCGGCTCATCGTCTAGTAGGTAAAATAGAGAAAAAGATTGATTCAAGCGCGTTAGTTAGATATTTATACGCACCCGGTGAGGCTGAGGGTGATACAAAAAGACGTGCGACGGACCCCATAAAAACATACGCCATTAAAATTGTTGTTGTCGTAGAAAATCAACCTGTATTGTATTATTTAGAATCTGGTCCGACGCGTTCTTTTCGTAAAAAGAAGAATTACAGATTGTTCCTCAAGATACACAACTTCCACCTAAAAAATGATTAATTTCAAAAATAACATTACAGCGATTAATTTTTTTTAAATAAAAAAAAAATTAGCTCGCGCGAACTAGACTTTATTTTGATATGGCCGCTGTATAGCAACGGCCTTAGCAACGGAGACACCGCGGTGTCCTGACCGCACACCTACTATTTAATTTTCACCAAATTCTTCTGACTCATTCGATTTCACAATACACAAACTAATTCCGCTGACTAATTCATAATTTCACGCGCGCAAACTAGACTTTATTCTGATATGGCCGCTGTATAGCAACATCCTTAGCAACGGAGACACCGCGGTGTCCTCACCGCACACATACTATTTAATTTTCACCAAATTCTTCTGACTAATTCAATTTTACAATACGCAAACTAATTCCGCTGACTCATTCGATTTCACAACACGCGAACTAGACTTTACGAGAATAACACGTTGCCTTTTATTTGCCATTGACAATCCCGGACACTGCGTTGTCTTTTCGCTGACTCGTAGTTGAACAATGCGCGAACTTGATCTAAATTCTGATGTGGCCGTTTATATAGGACAACGCCTAGTCCTCTAGTTGTTGACTCACATGTGAACTAGACTTTACAAGAATAACACGTTGCTTTTTTATTCGCTGACACGTTTAATTTAACAACACGCTTAACAAAAGACGTATGACTCATACATCGCGCTATACACAGTCTATTTTTAACATTTGTTCAGGTCTTAGTGTATAGCGCGATTTCACTTGATGATAAAACATTCTACTGATATCCTATCGGCCCACTGTGAGTCGATTGTGTCAGAGACCTTCTCGTTGGTTACATGTGAGTAGCTTTTTATTAACCTTGTTATACCTCAAGCAAGTAATCGAGATAAGTAAGTACCTAATATAAAAAAGTAGTGGATCCCAATCTTTTCAACGGTATAAATTATTTCAGATCGAGTGTATTTTATAATGGCCGTAAGCTAAAGTGTGTATTCCGTTTGGTAAAATATATCTCTTTGTGTCTAAAGTAGATAATGATATTTTTTGACGTGTGTCGTATATAATCTGTTTTTCATTTCTAATAAAATTCATAGAGTGAATAAGAGTATTTTTTGAGATAAAACTTGTTTAAAATGCTCGTGCAAATTGTTTTTTTCAAAACGTTTTTTTTACGCCCTTGGCCCTTCTTATTTCTTCTTTATCCGATAAAAGTATCGAGTACATTTTTGGTCTTAGTCCAACAAATTCAGAGATACAAGTTCCCGATGTCTCGTCTTTAAATTTACCGATCATCTTTTTATTCGCGTCTGAATACAAAAAATGGGCTTTAAAATAATTACTAAAATCGTATAGATTCGCGTCTTCTGACATGTCTTTATTAACGTCTTTTGTTTTAATATCGAGTAATAAGCTGTCCGTATCCGTGTAAAGTAGATTACACTTATCGCTGTACTTGCTTTTTAGATGATTGTAATAAAAATCGTACATGTAAGCTTTAGATAAATCTAAAATAGACATTCCTACGTATACAGGGCGGTTGAGTACGAGTTTTGTTTTATGCGTGTGAATCGCCGCCAGATTGTAATCGAAAATCTTGAAATTAGCAAAAGTTGCCTTCGCGATTGCTTTACGGATACGTTCTTCTTCATCGTTACATCTTATTAGATTCACATTAACCCGATTTCGTACATTTTCCATCGTTTTTTCCAAAAACGGAATTATTCATGAGCTTGTATAAATCTTTTTCAAAATCTGACTCGGCATTTTTTCTAAGACGTGTGTTCAATTCAATGTAAGACCTAATCCAAGGTTCATGTTTAAATATTAAAACCCGATGAATTTTAGTTAGTTTCATACCGAGTTGTAAATACAATTGTAAATTGCGATAATGAAGAACGTATTTTGATTTGTTATTCAAATTTGGAACTATTTTTTTTTACGTTAGGCGCGGGGTTGTTGCCTAATAGCTCCAGCTGATAATCAGACATCCATTCATTGGTAACCACTAACGACTCTGGAGCGAGTGGAAACGCGTTGTGAGAATCGTGTAAACTAGTTGGATATTTAAGATCAACTCCTAAAATGTACCCTTTACTCGATTCTGGTGAGATTGATTTTATAAATCAATTTCATCTTCAGTTAACCATTAACATTTTTCGGTCGGAAGGTATTGACTCATCGCCCAGCCGTACAAATTATTCGCGTCTAAATATTGTAAATAATTTGTAGGTTTTGATGAGTCGTAATTGTTTGCTTTAGCGTATCTTTCGCTCACCATCGATATACCTCCCCTAGTGCCTTTTTCTATAAATAAATGCATGTCGTAATCAGTCAACAATTCTAAATTTACGTTCGAATGTTTTAACAAAGCGTCCCAACTCAAGCCAGGACTTGTGTAATAATGAGCTGGATCCAAACCGTACTGTTTCATACAAGTTGTACGAACATTTTCAAACATGTCAGCCAATAACAAAGTATCCGTACGCACGTACAAATCGTGATAATCTCCAAGATTTTTACATTCAAACTTGCTCCAAACGTTCTTTGCATGCTCATACTGTTCGTATGTAATGTGTTCGTCGTTGAGACTACTATAAAAAGCGTGTTTAATAGGAAGACTCGTTTCTTCAAAACGTTGGAAACTATCCATGTTCTCGTAGGGATAAACGCCTTTGTTTAAAAGTAGCTTCCTTTTTATGTAAATTTGGTTCGTACTCTTTAGTAATGTGTAAAGATTCAGGTTTGTTCGATTTAACGAGCTTGTCGAGCGAAGGTGGTAAAAATTGAAAGCTGTCTAAAAATCGCAGTTGTCCGATTGAAAAAGAAATATAATTTTCCATGTTGTTTGGAATACACTTTAAATTTCCTTTCACACGACTCGCGGCTTGCATGATGAGATGAGAATCATATCCTCGTAGATTGTGAAAAATCACTGGAATAAACGTTTTGTAATGTTTTACGCTCAGTTTTAAATTAGTCATTATGCGCCGCGCCTCTAATTTTTCCAGTCACGTGGCAATGATCGCGTACTTTCTTGTTGCCTCTGTAAAAAACTTTTTCGCAAATCCAACACTTGCTAGATTTTTTTTAAATTGTTTACATCCTCTAGCGTCATAAACATTTGTTAGGTTTTCTAAATAGATCGTTGATCTTATTTTTTTCTCGATAATCGCATCTAAAAAGTGTTTAGATGCATCTTCACCCCTGTATGTCTTGGATGAAAAAATTTGACCGTCGCATCAAACGACTGTATACGAACAGCCGCAAACTATGTGTTCTTGAATTTTCTTAGTATTAGTTGTACTCGCATCGTCAATCTTTTTAATTAATGCTTCAAAGTCCGCGTATATAACATAAGGAACTTTCATCTTGTTATGAAAATTTATAAATTTTATCGTATCGTTTTTACCATTCATAGGCATCTCGATCTTAACCGGTCTGTCACCAACTCCCCCACAATCCAACATGTGTTTTTGTAACAACGCTTCCTTAGAAAAACCGTGTAAACACCTCATGCAATGTTTACGTTCTTTATGTTTCGTTTGATCATAAAGTAAACGGTTAAAATCCTTGATCCAAACGTAGTGCGATTTAGTTTCTTTGTGAATTAATAATAAATTAATACGATCTATATCCTTGGGTTGCTTGCTAAGCTGGTAAACTATAATTGAATTGTTTTCGCAACCAAAAACGTTTAGTGCCAACTTGTTTTGTTTCTCTACTTTTTTGATTTGACTAATTGGAGTTGGAAAATCAATCCCATCAAAATTTAAACCATCTTCCAACGGATAGCTAGACGTTCTATCCAAAAAAATTTAGCCAAAAAAGAGCAGAACGAAGCGCCCACCTCCAACATTTATCATCCTTGTTTTTGACGTTAATACATGCTTTTTTATCTCTTATATTTTTCGGTAGCTCGCTATAAGAACCACCTCTAAAATGTCGACATCTCCCAATTTTAATATTCATAACCACAATACGATCTATTATAAATCCAGAACCGTTGTGCAACCACCTTTCTATTTTCTCTTTTATTATAGCAAAGGCTTGTATTAAATTATCTTCAATCTCACTCACATCGTTTAATTCATAATATATATTATTAAAATTACCTCTTCTTTTATCGATCGTACCATCTAATTGCTCTTTATAAAAATCAACGGTCAATGTTATCTGAAACCTTATCCCTCTAAATTCTCGCAAGTCTAAAGCTAACTTTTCTACAATCTTTAACTTAACAGCATTCAAAAATACAGTTACATCTTTTTCTTTGCTATGACCGTGCGGTACGGTCATATTTCGTTGACGCAAATATCTTCCACCGTCAGTGTATCGTCTATCAAATCTCAACTCTTTTTTTGCTCCGTGCGCTCTTTTAATGGCGTTAATGTAGTCTTTTTTCACGTGCCCTCTTTTCCCGCTGCCATGTTCTGGTAAAACAATATTCTCAGCTCTTATACGCGCTCTAAGTTGAGCTAATTTTTATTTATACAACGGTATTTGTTAAAATCTTCTTTTGTATCTTTTTACAGCGTTATACCAAGACCGTTTATTTACTCGGTTCGTTCTACTGTCTGGCAATAAAATTAGTCTTTTATTGCGACCATAATTCTTTAATTCTGCTAATGTCCACCTCGATAAATATCTATCCATCGTCTTTACTATACTGCTAGATTTTATTAATTCGTTTTTTTAATTTTTAAAGTTTTTGTTTTCGATATCTTTTAAAAAAAAAAACAACCGAGCATCTCCAGATCAAAAAAAAACTCAGCAAGCCATGGCAGCCGATCTCAACCGGTTCTCAAGAGTGGCCCACAACCCCCTCCTATCTTCCAAAAAAAAGCCGATCTGGAGAGCAAGAGATCTGAACCAGTTAAAACCATTTTTTTTTCAAAGTGACCCAAAACCCAACAACCACCTATGACGTCATCAACCAACCTCCCACCTCATCAACCAACCTCCAACACCCATCACCACGCCCTAAAAAGGGTAGCGAGCCAGAACCCCCATTTACACTTCTACTGAAGTATATAATCTATTTTTGGAAAATGTTGAAATGTTGTAGCTTCATCAGGGAGATAGAGGCTGTACGTCATCCAATCTTTGATCACAGTAGCAGCATCATTCATATGTAGTTTATCGTAGAACAACTTAGTTTGTGTATTCAAAGAAAGGAGACAAATATTACAAACGCCAGATATATTTCTCCTTCCACCAATTTAAATTTGAAATGTGGCTATTATATATTTGCACAGATACAATTACATGCAGGTACATGCTCTTTCCATGATGTAAATCACCCCCAAATTATTAGATTTTTGAAAAGAAACCTACTGATGAGTTCTTAAATATAATGATAATGGATATGTACATGTAACTTCTTGTATATCCATCATGTGGATGTGACTGCAATATTTTCTAGAGCCATGCAGTATTTACAGTTCTTCTGGTGAATGTGCAATTTCCAATCATCAATTACCATATGATTACACCATGTAGTTGTTAATGAAATCATTACAATACAACATGAATAGCAAAAATAATGAACACCATTTCAAAACTAAATTTGTTTGCACTCATAAGGTTTTGCAAATTCAATAGGTTGACAGATCAATTCAAGACTGCATTCAGCATTTCTGTATTTGCAGCACTCAGTAGCCCATAGTGTACAGTTCACATTCACATGAAGTAAAATCACTCATACAGTTTATAAGACTGAAAGTACAATCATCTTACCATCATTAATCCCATCCTGCTTCACAAAACGTGCTTGAAATTTCACTGCTTCCATTGAAAAACTGCTGTATGCTTGTAGATCTGTTTCTTCCAGGTTGAATTTAGAGCATACACTGCAGAGGCATAGCTTGACCATGAAGGTCCAATGATTGGCCAGACAGATAATGGCCACACTGTCAAGTTACACACACTACCCCATACAGTGATAGTATTACATAATCAATGCAAGGTATGTGCACTGCACTGGAGGTATCAATTACAGCTTGCTTGCCTATAGTCTGTGTAATTCCAATAAGTGAGTTACACACAAATAAACAACTTACTTAATGTATTTGGGTATGAGGAAAGTCATCATGCAGTTGTACATGTATAGTATGTATTAATGTACACCTGTACATTTGATAAATATATATGCTGCCTCCACAAATATACTCATCAGATCACAGGTTAGTAAAATGATTGACCATCAGGTTGTTTATTTATTCTGCATGCATAGGCTAGAGAATTTCTGTCATGATGAAAACAAAATTAGTTGGTTCAAAATCACTTTGGTAGCAATTAGAAATATGGTTCATTTCAAACTTGTGTATACTTTGGGGCTGAACAATAGGGCCTATATGATTCTGCTATACATTAAAGGAGGCAGAAGGTATAGAACTTAGAAGCTAGATCTGCTCTTTTTATTACTATAGATTTCATGATTTGCCAAACAATATTGAGGGATTTAATATAATACATAAATTTAATATTATGTGTTATTTCAAAATTGTACATACATAATTATACATTTACATATGTATGTGCTTTCTGAAAATAAATTACTCTTTGGACTATGAGTAATTCAATGATTTGAATAAACAATTTAATTGCATTAATTTTGTTAAATTTGTTATATATATTATAAGGCTGAGGATTATGCATTGTAGAATGCAAGATGAAGTTTAATTACAGCATTATACATGAAGAATAAAATATAGTACAATATATTTAACAATCAAAAAGCTTGCAAGAAGGCAAGCTGGCCGCAAACTTGCCAAGCTTGCAAGCTTGCAGCGAGTTAGTACTGTTAGTCTGTAAGGGTTTGCTGAACATGATGGTGCACTCCGAGTCTGGGCAGAAAATGAAAGCAATCTCAATGAAGATGATGCAGCCCTTTCGTGACTGCTATCATGAATTGTATTGCGACAAGCTCTACACCTCAGTTGCCCTGGCCACGGAACTGCTGGAGAGGAAGACATACATCTGTGGGGCAGTCAAGCAATCCTCTGAGGGCCTTCCTGATTACTTTAGTGTCGATCCAAAGATCAACGCCACCTCATACAAGAAAGTGCTGGAACTCGGGAAGGTCCCAAGAGGAATGTATACAAGACAAAAAGAGAAAGTCACTGCCGTCTTGTGGAAAGACACAAAGGTGGTGTCCCTCCTCTCTTCCTATCACCAAGGCTACAGAGATAAAACATCCGACTTCCTCCAAAGAAACATCATGGGACAGGGAGAGAGGAGGGCCACAAAGAAGTACATCCGAGCCCCCCTCAAGCCGTCGCATATACGAAACACATGGGAGGAGTTGATCGGCATGACCAGTATCGATTCGATCCTACCAATCGTACAGCAGGCAGTCTATGAAGTGGTGGAGGAAACTTCCCCAGCTAACATGCATACATTGGGCCGACGTCGGTGAACGTCGGATAAGTCGGCGTCAAAAAACGTTGTACGGATGTCGGGAAGGTCGGAGTCACTTTCTAAACGTTGTACGGACGTTGGCAAACAGTATGAAGTACAACAGGTCGATTTTCAACGTTGGAACAACGTAGTTATAATACGGGCAACGTAACGTCGGCGTCCTAAGGTTGTACTAACGTCGGTAAATGTTGTGCAGTATACAAGGTCGATTTTCAACCTTGGCACAACGTAAGTATTATGTGGGCATTGTAACGTCGGCGTTTTAAGGTTGTGCCAACGTCGGCAAATGTTGTACAGTATAACAGGTCATTTTTCAACGTTGGCACAACGTAGTTATAATGTGGGCAACGTAACGTCGGCGTCCTAAGGTTTTGTCAACGTCGGCAAATGTCGTGCAGTATACAAGGTCGATTTTCAACCTTGGCACAAAGGAAGTATAATGTGGTCAATGTAACATCGGCGTTTTAAGGTTGTGCCAATGTTGGCAAATGTTGTACAGTATAACAGGTCGATTTTCAACGTTGGCACAACGTAGTTATAATGTGGGCAACGTAACGTCTGTGTCCTAAGGGTTTGTCAACGTCGGCAAATGTTGTGCAGTATACAAGGTCGATTTTCAACGTTGGCACAACGTAGTTAAAATGTGTACATCTACATCATACGTTGTGCCGACGTCAAAATCCAATGGTGTTTTAATTTCCGAAGAGGCAGGGCATTGTTCACTTTAAAAAAAATTGTAATTTTACGATATTTTAAGTGTGTAAATTCCACGGTGAATTACCGTATAATCCCCTTTTCAGTGTTTTACGGCCGAAACCCGTATTACGGCCGCTCACATTGCACTATGTAAATCATCTGGTTTAAATATGTGAAAATGGGTCATTTTAAGCCATTTTCAAATATTTACTGTTAACTTTATTATAAAAAGGTAAGATTTTGGTGTTCTCTTCTATTTTGATGTAAAAAAGTAAATTCAAAATTTCAAATATTGAAATATAGATTGTAATTGCATGACACCATGATTTGAAAAGATATTTGAAAAGACAGTATATATAAAGGATGTACATCGGCGAAACAAAACGCAACCTCCCCATCAGATTGAAGGAACACCGAGCACACGGCCGCAGAGGAGATTTCGAGAAGTCCGCCATCGTCAAGCACTCGCACATCAAGGACCACCAAATCGACTGGCAGGCAGCCCAACTCATCACACCCATCGACGCATGGCACCCCAGACGCATCAGAGAGGCCATCGAGATCGTCAAACACGACACTGTGCCACAGGACATCGGTTTCTTCATCAGCGACATTTGGCGACCTATACTACAGACTGAAGGATCTTCTATATCCGAAGTCCATAACCCACCCCAGACTGAGGGATCCCCTATATCCTAAGTCAACCACCCTCCTTCCCCTGTGCTTGTTAACAACTGATTCAGTTCAGTGAGCACACACTCCTCTCCCCCAACCCCTAGGATCCTAGTCTCATAGTCTCACAGTTTCCCGCCTGCGCGCCTCAACGAACTAATCCTCCAGCATCCATTCATAGGATGATCCTCCAGCAGTCTACTTAAGCAGCAGCATTTTCCAGAGTCCTGCATTCTCCTGAGGACGATCAGAGCATACTGATCGAAACGCCGAGTTGTACCCCCAGTTCTTTTCAGAACTAATTACTACTCAATTGAGATTCCACATGGTGTCACCGCAATTAGTCTTACTTAAAGGATACATGTTCTAACATGTAACTGGAGAGGGGTCGTTGAAAAAGGAACCAGACTACGCGTACGTGTACACTGCAAAAACTGGAGTGTTAAAAGTAACACCAACGGTGTAAATTTTTTATTCTTTCCCGGTATCTATATGTGACAACACCCTTGGTGTTAATTAACACCATTGCTTAGAATTAATTTTTATCAACACCAAACTTGGTGTATTTTTGACACTGTGTATCAGTGTTCATCATCATCATCAAGGCTATAGTTCATCCATTTGTTGGACAAAGCCCTCCTCATAAAACTTCCATTTGTCTCTCTCTCTAGCCACTCTTGTCCATGTTGCCTTGCCCATGTGTGCTGTTATGTCATCTCTCCATCTTTTCTTTTGCCGTCCTCTCTTTCTCTTGCCTGTTCTAGGCTGCCATTCTGTCAATCGCCTAGTCCACCTGTTGTCCTGGACCCTTAACACATGGCCTGCCCATCTCCATTTGGTCTCCTTTATCTTTTCAATGATGTCCTTGACTTTTGTTTTCTCTCGTATTTTGTTATGGTTAACTTTATCCCGTATTGTTAAATGTACCATTTTTCTCTCCATGGCTCTCTGTGTTGTTATCAATTTGTTGTTCAGCTCATTTGTTGTAGTCCATGTTTCTGCTCCATAAGTCATGGTTGTTAGGATGCATTGGAGTGTCGTGGCCGAGCGGTCTAGCGCACCGAACTCAAGTTCTGGTGTTGCCAGCAGCAGGGTGTGGGTTCGAGCCCCGGTCGTGACACTTGTATCCTTGAGCAAGGTACTTAACCATAATTGCTTCGTCCTTCGGATGGGACGTAAAGCCGTAGGTCCCGTGTGTTGTATAATGCACGTAAAGTGGATTGTCGTGGCCGAGCGGTCTAGTGCACTGAACTCAAGTTCTGGTGTTGCCAGCAGCAGAGTGTGGGTTCGAGCCCCAGCCGTGACACCTGTGTCCTTGAGCAAGACACTTAACCATAATTGCTTCTCTCCACCCAGGGGTTAAATGGGTACCTGTGAAGGCAGAGATGGTTTGCTCTCTATGCGCTAGAAATGGCAGCAATTGAGCTGTATACTCCCCAGGGAGCTGAGATGGTTTCAGGAATGATTTATGAGCCTTATGAGCCTTATGAGCAGGGATAATAATATAATGCGCCTTGAGC
Organism: Zoroaster sp. YZ-2022; assembly: GCA_029582265.1. NCBI lineage: Eukaryota > Metazoa > Echinodermata > Asteroidea > Forcipulatida > Zoroasteridae > Zoroaster > Zoroaster sp. YZ-2022. The sequence goes on from CM055816.1 coordinate 19,571,805, forward strand.
GCCACTTAGTTGGTGGATACGTGCGCTATATAAATCTATACATTATTATTATTATTATTATTGGTTGTACACTCTTCTTCGAAGTGACATTGCTATGTTGTTGTCGGTCAATATGTCTTTGTACATGCCAAAACTTCTCCAACCTGCTTTGATTCTCGACATAATTTCTTCTCTCGATGTGTCTTTCATTCTTAGAGTTTGGCCCAGGTATTTGTAATTTTCCACCTTCTCTAGTTTATGGTTTTCAATGACAATATCTATGTTTGTGTCAAAGTTTGTCATGTATTTAGTTTTATCCTTGTGCATTGTTAGACCCACTTGTTTGCTTTCTCTGCTTAGTTTGGTTAGCTGTTCCTCCATATCTTCTACTGATGTTGTAACCAAAGCTACATCGTCGGCAAATCTTAGGTCTGTGAGTTTTCTCCATCAATATCCATTCCCTTTTCTTCCAGATCTGATTTTTAAACACCTCCTCCAATGCCGCTGTGAAAAGCTTTGGGGATATTGTATCTCCTTGTCGTACCCCTCTCTTTATTTTCACTTCTTTTGAGACATCTTTATCGATGTGGATCTTGGCGGTAGCATTTGTATATATGTCCTGGAAGATGCTGATATAGCCTTCATGTATTCCCACTTTTCTCAAGGCGTTGAACATGTCTTTGTGTTCGATGGAATCAAATGCCTTCTGGTAATCAACAAAACCCAGACAGAGGTCTAGCTGGTATTCATTTGACTTTTCTATCAGTTGATTTATAGCCTGTAAGTGGTCCATTGTGGAATACCCTGCTCTAAATCCTGCTTGTTCTCTGGGTTGATTTTCATCTAGAGTTGCCTTTATTCTGTTCTGGATTACCTTGGTGAATAACTTGTACATATGAGAAAGAAGACTGATTGGGCGGTAGTTCTTTATATCTGCCTTGTCTCCTTTTTTATGCAAGAGTATAATTTTTGCCTCTTTCCATTTTGATGGTATCTTCTTAATCTCTAGTATCTGGTTGAATAATGTTACTAATTGTGTTTTTATCTCATCCCCTCCTAACTTTATAATGTCACTAGTAATGTCATCTATCCCTGGTGCTTTGTTTTCCTTCATTTGGTCAACAGCCTCCTGAACTTCACTTGGTATTATTGGTGGTAGTTCTCCTTCCTCCATCGAGTACTCTTCATTAGCATCATCACCATCTTGTGTTGAGTTGTACAAATCCTGGTAGAAGTCTGAGCAAATGTTAAGTATTTCTGCTCTATCGGCTGTTAGTGTCCCATCTGCTTGTTTTAGTTGGCTAATTCTGGTTTTCTTGCACTCCATTTTGGTGATCTGTTTTGGTCCTTTCCCCTTTTCTAGCATTGTTTGGATCTGTTGGAATTTCCTTCGTCTATTCCTTTGTCTGTGTTTCTTTTTAACGGTTTTACTGTTTCTGTATATTCTACCTTCTCGGCTGTTGTTTTTATCATCAGTTTTCTTAGTGCCTTTCTCCTTCTATCTAGATCCTCTATCTCACTGTCCTCTCTTGATTTTTGTTCCCTTTTCTTCTTTGATGGTGCTAGATTTGTGGCTTCATCCAGCAATACTGTAGTCAGTTGGTCGTACCTGTTATCAATATCCAATTCTTCCATCTCTAACCCTGCAAATCGGTTTTCAATTTCAGTTGGAATTCTTCTTTCTTTTCTTTCAGTTTCAGGATGTTAGTTCCACTCTTCCGTTTCTTGTTTATGAATTTGAGTCTGGCAAGTTTCTTGCTGATACAGATGTTTGCTCGTACCATTCGATGGTCACTTGCAATATCAACATTGGTTATAACTTCACAGTTTTTACTATTCACTCTGGCTACAAAGTATATAATCTATTTGGTTTCTTGTGGTTCCATTTGGACTCTCCCATGTCCAATATCGGTTTTTGGCCTTCTTGAAATATGTGTTTGTCACTTTTAGCTTTTGTTCTGCAGCAAACTCCAGAAGTCTTTCTCCTCTTTTGTTTCTTTCCCCAGTTCCAAATTTTCCCATGATAAACTCTTCTCCTGCTTCACGTCTTCCTATCTTTGCATTGAAGTCCCCCATTATTATTGTGTATTTTCCTCAATTTTCCAAAAAGGCCTTGTTGATATCTTCATAAAAAGCCTCTATTACTTCATCATCGTAATCGCTGGTAGGTGCATATACCTGTATAATGCACATGTGGTCTTTGCCTGATAATTGGATGATCATAGCAACAACTCTGTTTGAGTAACTCTTAACTTCCTTTACAAAGTTTTTGAATTTTGAGTGGATGAGAAATCCTATTCCCTTTGCTTGTTTGTCTGTTTCTGTTTTGCCCTTATTGTATAGCCAATCTCCTCCTTTAAGTTCTATGACTCCTCCTTCCCTCTTGGTCTCTGCCAATCCAATTACATCCCATTTGAAACCATTGAGATTTTCCATTAGACTTTCCAAACTTTCTTCTGTCCTTAATGTCCTTACATTATATGTACATATATTTAGAGTTTGTCCAGTTTTATCACTCTTTTCCGTCTTACATCCTCCATTCGGCTTTAGCTGCAAGTCTTCATACTTGAAGGATTTCCCTTCCGAGCGTTTTCTGGTCAAACTTTGTTGCCCGTTTTGGCCAAGGGCGGTACGGCCTCTCTTTTTAACTTCTGTCATATTTTATGAGGGGTTGTTGCCTTATACTGACACGCTGGCAGGGCGTGTTGTCAGTAGAGGTTTCTGTCAGGGTTACCTCACCCTTAGTCTCACTGATGTTAGTTGGACTGTCAATCGGCTTGTTCGCCAGGTTACTCCAATAACCTTTTGACATAGACTGATTGACAAAGCTGCTTAGGTGGTGTGCAGTGTTCACTGTTGTTAACCCAGACAGGATCTGGAGGCTATATGGTACTACCACCCGGCATAGGAATGAGCTGGCTGTTCACTCCTCTAAATCCTCCCAGATGGAGTGGATATCAGTATACCTCTGACAACCTATTGTATAGTGTATCAGTGTTAATGTATTACAATTGGTGTAAAATGTATTCTTTACCAGTATCGATATGTGACAACAGCAAGTGGTGTTAATTAACACCAATGCTTGGAATTGAATTTTAACACCATCTATGGTGTTTTTTGATAACAAAACTGGTGTTAAAATGTAATACAAATGGTGTCAAATGTATTCTTTCCCGGTATCTATATGTGACAACACCATGGTGTTAATTGACACCAATGCTTGGTATGAACTTTTTTAACACCATCCTCTGTGTTTTTTTTTTATAGCAAAGCTGGTGTTATAATGTATATCGTTGGTGTAAAATGTATTCTCTCCCAGTATCCATATATGACAACAGCTATGGTGTTAATTAACACCAATGGTTAGAATTAAAATTGTTAACACCATTTCCAGTGTATTTTAAATAATGCTGTACATTTAACAATTTTGAGCGTTTTGTGAAACCAAATTAAAATCAGTTGATGGGGGGTATAATACAAGCCTACATGAACTAAATGCTATGATATTAAAAGTGCATCACAGTTATTAAAATCTTGAGATACAATTAGATTAATTAATTGTAATCTTTTATTGAACAAGAACATTAAACATGAATGCATCAAATGCAGTACAAAACACTGTAACTGGTTAAACTTAAACTTTCAGAACACAAAATACAACTACATGTCTACAACACTAACCATGATATAATTTTGTTTATACACGTCTGTTGGTTCATACAGAAAACCTTTATTTAAAGGGGTTGTGCAGCATTGTTTTTTTGGACGAGCACACACTTAATCAAATCCTCTAGAGTTTGCATCACACTGAATACAAAAGGTACTCACGTTTTTGAAAAAAAAAGCAGCGAATACAAGTTCCATGTTTGGTGATAAAAAATGCACGTTATAAATGCTTATTCGAGTGGCTTCAAATTATAGAATTTCAGACGTAGGAAGATTGGTACCAGTACCAAGTTTAAAACAAGTAAGCTTTTAGAATCAAACTCAATATTTATTTATTTATTTATTTTGTTGTTGTTGAAAATTTCCAATTCCATGTCTTTAAAATAAAACTTTATGATAAAGTAATAGACATTGTACAACTTAGAGTTACGTATAATAAGCCTTTTTTAATTTGCTTTCACTTAATTCTCTGTAAATAAAATAACAAAAGTGTTTACTTCTTTTTTATAAACACAGCTTTTTTCTATTCTGTTACCCAAAATTCCATTAGTTTTCCGGAAAACAGGTTGTACTAGCATTTTTGTACCAGAAATTAATTCAAAGATAAAACTGAGTTTCGTCACTTTACAAAAACGTTAGCTTTCATCGTATCTTGAGTTTTCACTGAAAAAGGGACGTACATTACTTAAGATGATTAGTAAACTTGCACACTTTCAACTGTATATTCTGAAGACTTAATAACAAAAATAAATAAATGAGGAAGTTTTTGTAAAACGTGGAAATAGTACAGATGACTTTTATCCCATTATCCACAGCGAGAAATGGTCTCTCCAGTGTAACTTCTTAGTGGCAGTCTGCAATGCGAATCGCCCGATATAAATTCACTTTTTGCCTAGTTATTTTAGCTCCTTTTCATTTTCACAAAAGAAAACATTAATTAAGAAGATTAAGTAGGATTAGAAACTTTGCATGGTGGGAATACAATCTAGTGAGGTTTGTGGCAACACCATGGAAAAAATCTCTCTGAGTTGTATTGGTTCTCAAAAAGGAGTTGTTACACCATCGGTTCTTTTCAGAACCATTACAACTCATAGGGAGATTATTTACATAAACTAGATTAAGACAATTTACAAATTTTGTTTTGTTTTTTCAGTGGTTATTAGTTATAACCTATGTATTGTCAGTCACGCCATGAACCACAGTATATCAAGTTTTGACTAAAACAAGTTTTTGGCATTACCATTTATTTATGGGGCAAAATTTTAATAATTTATTTATTCTTACCATTTTTATTTCATTAAAGTGTTTATCTTCACCAAGTTTTATCCGATTTTGCAGAGTAACTATACAAAATGAAAACAACCGTGCAATGAAGTGACCTATTAGTAAAGTCACTTCATAACACACGCACTTACTCCCATAGCACCTTGATGTTATCAAAGTGCATAGGGTGAAAATGTTATTCCACGAATAGATAGGGTCTCTTTCAAGATTTATTAAATACAGTAAAAGTAAGTTTTTCAAAGTGATGAGTTTAAATAAAATAATGATTTGGATTCTTATACAGGATGTATGCGGAATGAGGCACCCAAAATATCACCAAGTCCTAATCTTTTCCCCTCAAAACACCAGAAATCAGGATAGGCCTACGTTGTTTCGACGATACATAAATGCATGAAGCTATCAAAACAGCCCTGGAGGTGGTTGCCAAGAGAGTAGAATCACTTTCATTAGATGGTTCTGTTGTTCCTACTGCTCCTGGAGTGTAAAAAATAATAGCAGGGTAAATTACTTCTAATATGCTTCAAATCATTTTCATACATTTCCTGTGGGTATGGAGAGTAGATCTACCCAATTAAAAAATCATGAAGACTAGGTATTGCTAATTATTATATCTTAGGTCTATAGCAAACACAAGCAAATTAAGGGCTAACAAAACTATCTGATCGAGGACATTGAATCCTAGAAGGTCCATTGAATTGTGTATTGCCTTCCAACAGTAACAAAAACACTTGTAGGACCCCAATTATTCTAACATTGTACTTGTATTACAGCACCACCCATGAGCATCATTCACTGTGTGAGCTGTGCTCCTGGTGTGACCATGGAGCTAATAAAACATCAATAGTGTGACTACCACCCTTTTTTCCTGCCCATGGAGCTAAAATGGATAGCTCCAAGCTAGGCCCAAGGGATATTGGTACATGTATTCACATATTGTGGAAATTCGATCATTGGGTGTTGACAGATAACTAACCACAGGATTACATAATTAACAGGGGAAGTTTGTTGGTTTTTGTTTAGAGGGGCTAAAGAAATAAGAACAGTTTTGCTGGTACTTGTGTCATCAGTACCACTCCAGGGTTTCAATTAACAAGCACAAGAGATATGGTGCAAAATTGTCAAACTTCAATTTGGATGTCTGTCTGCATGCAGTTTACATATATGTTGGCAAATTAAACTATAAAAAATAGGTCTTGGTAAATAAAAACAATATTAAACTATTTGTTGTATTTCGTATGTAAAAATCTACATATTACCCAATAAAGTTTCATTATTATTTGAAAACTAGGCCTTAAAACTGAGTTTATAAATATTGCTAGACCAGGACCATTAAGTATATCCATTTTTAAGATACACATGGAACATGAGTTATTTTTGTACAACAAACATACACAAGAAAAATACATGTGCAAGGGCATTCTAAAATATTTTTCAAAAATCAACAATAGTCTGTCTACCCTTTAAACATATTAAACATGGGCTGCCTATAACTTATAAGTTACAAGATAACACTTCAACCATGACATACAATGACTGTACATGACATAGGACCGTCGTAAGGGTACATGCAAAAGAATTGCAAAACTACACAGCAATCATAGATCAGGCTTAAGTAGCTTAGCCATAGCATAGGCTAATGATTAATAGCACGCAGCTGCTTTCAATTCAACCTAAACATGGCCTATACAAGATAACACTTCAACCATGACATAGGACCCTGCGCAGTGTGCACGTACAATACAGCCTGTGTACATGTACACGTAAAGTATACTGTAACTTTGTATTTTTACGAGGGCAAAATACACGTTGAAAACTCACTTACCATTTTCGATGAACTTTTCAAAATCCACCTGGTAAGATAGGATTTTAGTCGTATGTCGTCCACCCGTAATTATTCGTACTATTGGCATTGTCAAATTAACGATTAGATACGATTGTTTTTCCTTATAAATGCGATGGAGTCCTACGACTTTCAACAAAACGTGCAAAGGGACGACGCTACACGTCACTTTTAATTGACCAATCATTATTGTCGATCTCTCCGCGCAAGCGCATTTCATGTTTTTAACACTGCTATAAATCAACACCACAGTAATACTTTTTCTACCAGCCCAATTGAATTTAAAGGGTGTTATTTTAACACTGAAAGAATCACCACAACGGTTACACCAGTGTAGTGTTAACCATTTAACACCCGAGTTCTTGCAGTGTAGGTAAGTGAAAGACTTTGTGTAAAATAAACAATTGCATCGATTAACCCTAATTAATATCTACAGATCCATCCCATAGTAAATGCAGCATCCCGTGGACGTTTCAACCTTAACTGCTTAAATACCGTAAATTATACGTTAACCGTACATTCATTTCCAGTTATGAAAATACGGTACCCGTGAATATATGGAAGTATTAAAAACCCGCTGCACTACGTTTGACCAGGAATTTTACGGGAATTTGTTTACAGTGTAGGTCTACCCAGCCTAGCATGCATACGTTGGCCCAACGTGTGCCAACGTTGTGGCGGGGTTGACCCGTCGTCGGTACAACGTTGGCCCGAGGAAAGAAAATAAACGTCAAGGCGACGTCAACTGCCGACGTTGGCCAACGTTGGCCCAACGTATGCATGTTAGCTGGGTCTGTACTTTCTAATTGATGTCAGCCGAGTAAATGCCTGGCTCTGCTACAAAAACAACATAGCAGAGTCGGGCAGACAACTCAGCACACATGATGTTTGTAGTTGAGGTGGCCAACGCACTTATTGCCGGATTTGCTGAGGGAACACCAGCCTACCAGCCCCTGTCACAACCTGTGCCACTGCAAAATGGGCAAAAACACCAACTAGTCCGAATGCCGAGTGTATATGGCAGGATGTGCATGCCACCGGCTGGGCATTAAAACGCCCGGCAAGAATAATAAGATCACCAGGTATGGATGCATGTCCTGCAATATACATCTCTGCAAGGGCCACTGCTTTATTGCATTCCATTCAGCAGAGGGTGTGGATGTCGACCCATAGATAGACAAGTCCTCCCCGACCAGCAATGCCATCTCCTTAACAACAAAGCCCTCTCCGGAACGCCAGACCAGCCAAGCTCTCTTCTCACCAGAAACAAGGAGCCATGGATGTACCAACCCAATAAAAAAGGAATTAAAAGAAAACTCCCCAAAAGAAGTTATCATGATGAATAACCCAAAAGAAGCCAGCAAAAAAGAAAAGTAACCAATAAGAAAAACATTCCATATTGAAAAGAAAAGAAAGGGGGAAAAAGGACAGTGTCTCTGGAAAACTACCAGAGAGAAAGCCCTCAATGTCAATGATGGTAAGTTTACATCTGAGTCCACCAAAAATGTATTACATCCAGCAACTAAGTGTTGTACACAACACATACAGGCAGTCCCTCCAGCAACTACACAAACATATAGGATATCACTGAACAAGGTCAACTGTGGTATACATGTATCTTTGTATGCATGCATGTACATTGAAGAGTACTTCAAAGGGTCAGTGTGGCTTATATGCACAATGTGTGTACAACATATTGGACATTTAGTGCCTTGCAGTGGCCTCTATGTGTAGGAGGGTTAAAGTAAATAACCCAGCAGCTTGGTACCGCCAAATAGAGATCATCATGCGTAAGAACACCGATTCTGCTCCCATTGCGTCCCGAACATTGATACTGATGATCCCCAACATCGTCAAAAAAATAGCAACTGCACTTCATCTCGATAGCTTCAGACCTTCCTCCTCTGGAGAGATACAACTTACCGACGTACTTAGCATCTCCAACCCCGTGTCCTCAGGTCCAGCCATGAGACCGGAGGTCTACATGAAACTGAAAAAGGCAGACACTGGAGCTGGAGTTACCAACGACTTACTTTTCCGTATCATACGCGAGTTCGCATATGAATTGAGTGTACCTCTGACTGATATATGCGTCATTTCAGCAGGGTGTTGTCCCATTACAGTGGAAGATGAGCCAAGTGCCGATTCCTCAGTCACAGGGGCTTGTTAAAATATGGTCTAACATACTAGAAGCTAGAAGAGAAAACTCTGCTTGGACTTTGCTAAATCCTTGTTACATAATCAACTTTGTAAAGACTGGTTACCCTCAAAGAAAAAAATCACTATTTCCCCAAGACAAGTCCCAAAATTTAATCAATTTAAATGCAAAACTAGTCGTTTCCGTAATGGTGCAATGCCATATCTTGTTGATTTGTTGAACGCTCGGTAACAACTCAATATGTAACTTGGATAGCGAATACACGTATATTGTTTCCTTCATGCAGACAATCTTTAAATTTATACCGGTATGTATTTTTAGAATTGTTTAATTTGATTTATTCACTTGTTTCGTTATAAAGCTTTCTGATTCAATATTGATTTGCTTTAATCATTTGTACACAAGTTCAGAATAGTACTTTATAGTTTAGAGAAAAAAAAACATTTTGTTTTCTTTACATATTTAAAATATTTGTATAATTTGTAATGTATGATACCTTTTGTAAGCACGAATAATTCAGCCATGTGGCTGCCAATCATGTATGATTTATGACTTTTCCAATAAATACCAATATTGAATTGAATTGAAAAGTCAAAGCTTTTAACCACCTGCATGCACACTTGTCAAACACCACAGCCTTGCAGTTCGCTTTTCCTGCTTCTTCATCGTTCACTAATCTCCCAAGTCCAGTTGAGTAGGTAGCATCAACACTTTTACAAAATAAATGTCTCATTTGATATAAGTGACCGTTTCCATTTTTGATGAGCTAGTAAATGTAATCCCTGTTTAATGTTATTTTTCAAGACCGTACCTGTTGTCAAAGCAGGAAATTTCATCAAGTTCGAAGTCATTACATGATTACGTATGTACATGTACTGCAGTCAAATAAGTAGATATGTAAACTTTATACCATTCACTACTTATTTTGAATGTTAATGTATGAACATGTTAATGTATGAACATGAACACACATGAATACTAAAAATGTTGACATTTATTGGATTGTGAATGGTCTGTGATGGCAGAATAAAAATGTGCTCAGGATCTAACCACAATATTTTGCCATTGCTCTTGAAAGAGAAGAGAACATTTCCCGTTGAAGGGTCCTTTTTGTACATATTTCCTCTATTTTGAGCTTCCTTGTTGCCAATCAATTCCCACTGTATTCAAGGAGAAAATCTCGTTTGGAAAAGGGGACTGTTGTGAAGACACCATGTCCTGTTAAAGCAAAAAGAGAATTAGATTTAAGCTAAGAAAAAACATGTACATTATTTTTTCAAGACTTGATTTACATAAATTTATCAACAAAAGATATGATACATGTTGCCCGCAGTTGAGACATGAAAGCGTTGCTAATGCTACCAAACGATCTGAAAAGAAAAAAAACGCAGATACTCAGTTACGGACCCATATCATCTTGTACGAAAAATACAATTTGAAAAACAAACCAACAAAGATGTAGTGTCACTGATTAGGATTGCATACAACCTTATTTTTCACTCAAATCTTATGTTTAAACAATTCTTTTAAACAAAAACTCCTGTGACAGCCACTGTAGGTCACCTTTCACGTCAGCTTTTAGAAATACAAATTTTAAGACACGAGAAAAATATTACAGGACACCGAAAAACATGGCCCAGTGGTAATCATGTACCTTGACTCCCCCATAATACTCATGACCGATGCAAAACAACAACACTTGAGGAACCACACGAAATATAACTTCGTTGCCAAGCATCAAAACACGAAACTAAATTGGTTTTTCTACAAATGTCTGTTCGTGCCAACAGTGTATGACTGTTAAGAATAGTGTTATTTGTTCTACTTACAAAGATACTGTGACACAAAACCATGCAACAAAGACAGTTCAATGATGGGATTGCACCTCTCCCCAAAATTGCAATTGCGGTGGGAAGGACCATGGCTCATTGTCAAGCGGTTGTCAGATGTGACGGTTCGCATCCAGCTGAGGCGAGGAAGCAAACCAAAGGTCGTCCATGTGGACAGTTTGAAACCGTATGTCGGTGAGGCCATTCAACCTTGGGGTTAGCGGTCAAATGGTGAGGCGGCAGGAAGCCCTCCCCTTGACCAGGTGGAAAAACCAGAGTTAGAGGTTCATGTTGATGCGGTCCCTGTGATGGACGTTAGACATCACAGAACAAGAACAAGAGGGTCAGGGTAGTTAGCCAGAATCACCTGGCGAGACACCGCGAAGGCGGTACCCTAAGAGGGCCCACAAGTTACCCATGCGGTATCGTTAAAATACTTTTATACTGTACAGTATTGAGTGGACGTGTATGTAAATAGTTGAATTTTCTGATTCAGAGTTGAGCATGTTTTGATTTTTGGTGTTCTGTGTTTTGTTCCTGTTGTCGGTAGTCCTGCAAAGGATCCCATGGCGGAGAAAGTCCCGTGCAACGTAGCACGCCTGGTAGCGACCGGGAGCCAGCCGGTTCCTAAGATGTTATCGTTGCCCAGTCTCCCAGTTTCGCCGAGAGCCGTTGTCCCGCCTTACGGGCATAGAGGCAAGCCACGAGGTATGATGCAGTTGATGCAGGAGGAAGTTGAGTTCCCTGCCCCCTCCTCCCCGCCATCGTCACTTCCTTCCTTGGATAGTCTAGATGATGAAGTGGCCGATGAAGAAGCGCCGGCTGAAGACGTCCCTTCCCCAACCAAAAAACGGATGAAAATGGCGACCGTAAAGAGGTTTACCTCTTCCCAGATATTCTTAGATGGAGCTGTTGTGAGCAACGAGGAGCAGACCAGAATCTTCCTCAAGCCCATAGAAGTTGACGAAGGACGACCCCTGGTGAGCGAGTGACGACACCGTCCAATTCCAATTTTGTAAAAAGTTCATTAGATTTCGTTTTTATAAAGTCGGTAAAACAAACTGTTGTTATATAAAAAATCAGTCTGATAATTGTGAAAAGATTTTGTAAAATTATGTCTTATATAAATTCTGTAAAAATTGAACCTCAAATCAGTGTAAAAAAATCTTGTGAATATTTAATTAGCAAAATTTATGTTTATTCTGTATAAACTCAATCTCTTAAATCAGTGTAAAATATCTTGTGAATATTTAATTAGCAAAATTTTGGTTTATTCTGTATACATTCATTCTCTTAGAAATCGGTGCAAACTTTTAATGAGCCACGAATCAGACTTAATTTTGTATAAAATAAATTTTGTGCATTTTCTAAGAGCTAAAACTTTAAATTGTAAACTTTGCACAAGATGGCCCCATTTAACCGTGTATAAACTTTTGTGAATAATTAATTTTCTTGAAAATTTGCCCTTCCCCCTTAAGTGTTATATTGTTTTATGAAGAAAACGTTAAGAAAGAACACTTTCCTATTTTGTTGTATTTATGGCTGACGAGTATGGGGGCATTCTCGGCCATGCTCGGGCCATTGTAACGGAAAGTAAAAGACTATACCAGTCTAAAACTTGTAGCTTTGCATGGTGAGGAGGATAAGTAAGACTAATTGCGGTGACAACATGTGAAATTCTCAATTGAGTAGTAATTACTTCTGAAAAGAACTGGAGGTACAACTCGACGTTTCGATCAGTATGCTCTGATCTCCTGAGGACGATGCTAGTGTGCATTATTAACGCTGTCGTGTAGTGCTGATGCTAGTGCGCATTGTTCACGCTGTCGTGAAGTGCTGATGCTAGTGTGCATTGCTGACACTGTTGTTTAGTGCTGATGCTAAGTGTGCATTGCTGACGTGTGGTGTAATGCTGATGCGAGCTGCGTGCTTTTCATTGCAACCTTAGCTGTCAATTATACATTGAAATTAAAAGGAAGAGGACCCAGGTGTAAATAAAAGAACCAATCCCAACCCAATCACAGTAATGTTGCTAATTACAATTTGAATAAGTCATATTGTTGTACCGATACTTCTGTTTTCAGGTGCCTTTTTTCTCCGAGTAACTGTGTGCTGGCACAGACTTAACAATCAGTCACAATTGCTGGTAGATTTCCATCAAAACGGACTCATACCCCTGGCCCAGAGATCGCTCCGAGTGGTATCTCGTCTAGGGAAGAATCTTAGTTTGGGGGAATCGTTGTCACCACAAATGGTGTCTGACTTCACCCTATCGAACTTAGATTGAGCCTGGGAAACTCGCCGCACGAGGTATGTATACAAACTATTTATTGAATCCTGAAGTGAAAGGTACAGATTGGCTATTTCGTTTATTTATTTTTAGATTTTGATGTTTTAAACTTTGTATAAATAATTTTTAAATAATATTAAGGCACATTGTTTTCAAGTGTTTTTTTAATTATTTTATTTTTTAAATATTTTTTTTATATTAAGATATGTAGTTGGTATTTGACCTTTCCTGAATTTCAAGTATGAGGTGGTACAATTGGAATCAAGTCCGAGTACAATGACTTTTAAGAAGAAACAGCAGTTTGAAGAGAAATTTCTATTTACAGCAGATCAATTTTTTAGAACACTCGTATTGCTTTTTCTTCTTCAAAATCAAGGTACTCGGACCTCACAGTGTTGTTACTCAGACCTACATGTAGTTCCAACTTCACCACATTGTACTGCAATACAACACTGGCCGGTTAATGTTATATTGGTTATGTACAGAGTATTTCAAGCATAATCACCAAGCATCAGCTGCAAAGATGTAAACAGACTGACTACCGTCGACTGACACGTGACCTCATGTGCTGTTTATTCTCAAAAGAAGAAATGGGATCCTGCAGTGTCACTGGAAAACGGGGAATCGGTCAAACAATGGAAAGATCAGCCCTGCCTCAAAGGAAAGTTGAGGCTATTGTGGGTAAGTGGTTGATTACCCAGCTAACATGCATACGTTGGGCCGACGTCGGTGAACGTCGGATTAGTCGGCGTCAAAAAACGGACGTTGTACGGACGTCGATAAGGTCGGAGTCACTTTCTAAACGTTGTACGGACGTTGGGAAACAGTATGAAGTACAACAGGTCGATTTTCAACGTTGGCACAACGTAGTTATACTAATGTTCCTTCGTTTTGAACGTGCGTAAGACCGTAGTAACGTAAAGACCGCAACACTGCCCAATGATAAGCCCGATAGGACAGGCCCCACCCAACTAGGACCGTGGTCTTTATTGAACATCATAAATATTCATGCCATATAAATATTCTCTTCCGAGGGCATGCGCACAGTAGAATGTCGTACCGGTCCACTGCCTCTAACCATAACAAGCGCATCTCTACAACGTGCACCTGTTGGTTCGAGCGCGTAAAGGAACGCATTTGAATGCAGGTCGGGTTGTGTGGCTTTCAACACGAGGAAGAATATGCAAATGTAGGTTTCACATTGGGAGTGCGATTTTCCCATAAACTGATAAACTGATAAATGAAGTAATATTAAATAATATGACAAATTAACTTAATGGTGAAATAGTAGACCAAAATTTTCACGACGGTGCTTCCAATGGAGCCGACCAAATGTCATTTGAATATGAACAACAGACCTGAATCTCATCAGGTGCTTTCTATGAGCCGACCAAATGTAATTTGAATGTGAAGAGTAGACCTGAATCTCATCAGGTGCTTTCTATGAGCCGACCAAATGTCATTTGAATGTGAACAGCAGACCTGAATCCATCAGGTGCTTTCTATGAGCCGACCAAATGTCATTTGAATGTGAACAGCAGACATGAATCTCATCAGGTGCTTTCTATGAGCCGACCAAATGTAATTTGAATGTGAACAGCAGACTAACTGCCCTGGGTCCTCCAATAATTAAGCAATTACTCCTCCATGCTTAAATACAATTGGATGATTTCGGAATATGAGCTAGCCACACCCAGAAGGATGATCATTAATTAATAGGCCTACGACGCATTATAATAAGATCACACATCACAATCACCTCATCATCAATCAAATTAATTTCTGTCCTTTCCTTGGAATAAACAAATGGATCAAGCTCATCGTGCTCAAATCAGTAGAGAAGAACGACATCTCATCCTTGCAGGATACAATATTCATGGCCCTCAATGGGGACTAGTTGTTAACCATGTGATGCAACATGCTGAACCACGAGGGCCAATTTCTCGGCTGTATCTACAAAGGAACAATGTACAGTTAAGGAGGAGGGTGAGGGAAGCAATGGCACGAGACGTTGCGAGGTGAGAACTAAGAGACAGTTATTTTTTACACAAGTAGCATCTGACGGAAAAGCCCCGAAGCCTTTTACAAGAAGCATGTCAAAAATTGCCAAGTATAAAAAGGGCAGTAATAAATTAAGATTATGTGCATTTTCACATTAATGGTTGCATAACATTGGTCGGCCCTACAGCCCCCTTAAAAATAAATACACAACTACATATTTGATCATAAGGCAACAATAGACTATCCACAGATCATTCTTAAAAAGTTAATGTAATAATGCAAGGTAAACATTCTGTTATGCTTCCTTTTTTTTTAGGCTGCAAGACCAACGACTTGGGGAAACCCTGCACAGCGCAGAGCAATGACACAATTTGCCCCCTTCCAGCTACCAGCAGCCCCACAGCCAGGACAGCTAAATCTTCCACAACCAGCCTTCCAGCACCCCCAGCCAGCCCATCAACACCTAGCGCCACAACATCCAGATATCCAACACCAACAGCCACCACCCCAGCCCCCGCAAGCCCCACAACAAGCCCTTCAACCTTTAGCGCCACAACAGCCAGCACCTCAGCCACCCCAGCCAGATATCCAACACCAACAGCCACCACCCCAGCCCCCGCAAGCCCCACAACAAGTCCTTCAACCCTTAGCGCCACAACAGCCAGCACACCATCCCTAAGCAGGCCCACGGCATGATGTCCAGACACCAGTGGGCGAAGACATTCCCCTCCCCATTGGCGAACTTGGAAGGCAACAGTTGCATATGATAATCCGTGAAAGCCACGTTGCTTTTAATAACTATGTCCGAACATTTTACCGCAAATTACGCGAGATTTCCAACGCTTTATGCGAGAGTTCACCGCATACATGCGAATGCAACAAGGAGAGCTTCAACGACAGGATAGACCCCCACCACAGCAAGATGATAACCATCAAGAGTAGCCTACCCATTTCAGTTTGCCTTTAATCATGTCATGAGTTGATTTATTATAACAAGTATTCTTTAAACCAATGGTCTGGTGTACACCTTTTGCCGTTTTAATACCGAAAAGAAATAGAACTTACGGTAATATTTCTAATATTAAATCATTATGACCCCGTGTGTTTTAATAAATTTGTTATGATAAATAGAGAAAATAATTGTTTCGCAAACTGTTTTATTTCTGATTTTACTAACAGTGTTTTATTTACACCTACGTCAATAAACCTCACAACATGAGTGAAAAGAAAAAATAATGCAATAAGCAATGTACCATTTTTTAATTTTATTTAAATCATGCAAACAAACTTGCTGGAAATTGCTTTATTTCTGAATACTCCCTTACTTTGCTACATCAAAACAACACAATATTACATTTCTGCAATTTTCCACTCCAGTTTTAAGAACAATTCTGTGTTGTTACAGTATGTACCTTAAAAGTAAGTGAAAATTTGAGCTCAATCCGGCATCAGAGTCACAGAGAAAACGGAGAAAAATCATGGCAGTTTTTAGCAACTCATGAGCAGTTTGTGCTGTGTAACAGATTGTTTTAATTTAGATTGCAGCAATCGAAATTCAGCAATTGTGATTTTGTCGTCTTGAAATGCTTCGTGCTGGTCTTCAACGGTATTTCATACAGAAATATTTCTCTGTAGATTGGTGCTGTTATAAACTTTATAATCATGAAAATTTCTGATTGAAACCGAACAATTTGATTTTTCGATAATTAACAATCCTGTACATGTCTTTAATATATGCCTCTGTTTGTGGTTAAAGTAAATTAATGAATATTTTCTGTTAATCTCAAATGTCGCTGGGCAAGGAAGGCACAGAGCTCTGCCACAATGGGCATCAGCCACCTTGGATGTCGGCAGACACCCTTCACTGCTCGATACGTCTTAAAGAATACCATGACATGTTCAACGTAGATTCTGCATCTCGAAAGTTCCTCATTGAAAACGCCCATTACCATTCGCTCATCAACATCTGCCACATTTCGGATTTGGTCCCTTCGATATTTTGTTAGAACTGGATATCTGTTGGCAAAGCCGTTATCCCCAAGAAGACGTGTCTCATCGGGAAAGTCCAAATCAAGATCAGGGCCAATGGAGGGCATGAGATGGTACTGACCGGCATCGTTCTGATGTCCAAGAAAACCACTCTTCACATAGCGGATATTTTTCCTGTTGTCAATTAGAATCTGGAAGTGTAATGACAATGACAATGACAATGATGAGGGGGAGGGGAGGGGAAGTACTTCGAAAGTTTTTAAATTTTTACCTGAGTACTCATGCAGTGATACCGTGCATATCCGCTGTAAAATTGCTCTTGGTTTTCTGTTTGTGGGCATTGTATTTCATGTAAAGTTCCATCGATGGCCCCCACAGCATTTGGAAAGAGCCCACCGCCCTCTCATAGCGAGCCATTCTTCCGTACTTGGCCAAGAAATGTTTGACTTAAAATAATACCAAAGCAAAGTGATGATTGAATAAAATGTCTCTGGTGACAGCTGCCTCAGCCATATTGAACAATGACGAGAGTACATCATATGTTGGGTACTGACGAAGCCATATCATAGCCATAAGAATTCTATTCACTGCGCGATGACGATGGCTCCGTCCTGGTCCCTGATTTGTAATGAAAGGTTGTAGATCATGGGTTATCATCAGCATGGACTCTGGAGTTTCTCCTGTTAATAGACGGAACAACCTAGGCGGATCTCTTACCAGATCTTCAAACAGGTTTCTTGGATTAAGTTGCACATTTCCGACCAGATCAGGAAACAGAAGAGTATGTAGCCTTGGGTTAGGTGCAGGTAATTCAAAGATGCATGTACACAAAAATCCATGAAACAAACTTGCAAACGCATTCCAAAAAGAGGCAAGCTCCTCGCCGACTATGGTATCAAATGGTGGAACACTTATCAACATCAGAAAATGATACGAAAGTGAGATAAATGACATGAAAACGGAGTGAATGTGGTTTGGGGTCAATGTAAACCTGGAAGAAAAAATCTAAATGCTATGGCAATGCAGATCTAATTATATAATTTATACTATGTGTAATTATTTCATTTGTCTAGTATATTCCATTTCTCGTGAGAAATTATTTCACCATTAAGTTAATTTATCGTATTATTTAATATTACTTAATTTATCAGTTTATCAGTTTATGGGAAAGTGGATCACCATTCAATGGAGGAAGGAGCGAAATCGCACTCCCAAGGTGAAACCTACATTTGCATATTCTTCCCCGTGCTGAAAGCCACACAACCCGACCTGCATTCAAATGCATTCCTTTACGCGCTCGAACCAATAGGTGCACGGTGTAGCTATGCGCTTGTTATGGTTAGAGGCAGTGGACCGGTACGACATTCTACTGTGCGCATGCCCTCAGAAGAGAATGATAGCGGTTCGTTTTCCAAATTTGGGAAAAGACGACGTCATCGTTCCAGGTACGGCCAGATTGGCTTTTAACATTACTCTAGAATCTGAAGATGATACCAGAACGATCGTACATAATATAGGAAGAGCCAACGTAAAAAATATTTCCATTAAAATTGAAGGAAATGAAGTGTATTCTTTAGACGATGCGGATGTGTACAATTGTTTTAAAGATAATTGGTTGACGAAAGACCAACTCCAAAATCTAGCGTATCAAGGAATCAAATATTCTAATATAACTAGATTAAGAGTAGGCGCCAGCGATGGTGTCCCGACAACCAACGGAGGAAAAGACAAGGCCGTCGCGGATACCTTTAAAAATAGATTTTGCATTCCACTCGACTTTGAACTATTGACCGATCATCAACCGTATTATCAAGCCGGGCTGGCTGATCGGTTGAGTTATGAACTCACGTTTAATAAATATTCAAAAGTTATAAAAAGCACGGACGACGCTAGCAAATATATCATAAGCGGAATTTCTCTAGAATACGAGGTTGCTACCAATCCGCAACTCGCTCAAATGATTAAAAATCAATATAGCGAAGTAGTATGTGTGCCGCAAATCAGTCCTCTTTGTGGAGGTGTGCAGTTTGTGTGGTGGAGGGAGTAGTGCGCATGCGCAGCATGCATATTGATGAGTATGACGTAGTTATGACGTAGGTATGACGTAATGACTAAAAATGAGTATGGCGTCATAGCATGACGTCATGCTAAGTGCGCGTGCGCGTATTAGCGACGCGTGATTTCGGGCAAATTGAGACACGTCTGGAGCGATGACGTCATCAGACATACAACGATCGAACAACAGCGACTTACCGTTGATTGATTGATTTTTTATGACGTCATCATGACGTCATGCCAGTTTTAAATGACGGTATCACCCAAAGTAAGTAAAATTATGCTATTATTCATGTGATTTGTGACAGTAGATACATTCCGGCAAGTCAAGACAAGTTTTGAACGACGGCATCACCCAAAATACACGAATTGACGTCATGATGACGTCATGATGCCGTCATATTCAAAAACAAATAATTAAATTTGATAGAGTATCTAGAGTTTTATTAGAAACAAATCTTAAAACAGCATTTTTTTAAAGTTGCTTTAATTGTAATTTGTTTACATTTCGTCTGGTGTCTTGCATTTTGGCGCAAAAGCGCACCACACCACTTTTGAACACTTTCGCGGCAAATAGTGGACCGTACCATTTATTTTGTGTGAAGGGAATGATAACTTTGATAGTTAATGTTTGGTGTGATAAAAAAGCCTAACGATTACCGAATGTTGGTGGCATGATCCAATGGTCGTATCGACGCACTGCACCATTGGTTCAACGAACGAGGCTCTGGACCGTAATAGTTTGGTATATCGCACTGTCATGGATCGGATTGAGCCGCTCAGATATCATTCGGAATCGCACTTCGGCGAGATCAGGAAATCTCGGGGTTTATATAGAAATCTGGGGCCTAGGAATAAATAAAACATTAGCCTAGTTTAGCGTCTTAGCCAATGAGAAGCTTGGCTTCCGCGTCTAAAGGGTAGAAACGTGCAAAATCAGGGTATACAACAGGTCCTTGTTCCATATAAGGTAAGGTATTTGACGAAAGTGAAGTGATCGACAACTTAGAAAGGAGGGCGTGTTCAAGGGGAAAATGCTTACCGGGCATGTTAAGCTATTTGTTTGGATGCTAAGCTATTACTGCATGAGGGGAACAGCAGCTGTGCTTGGGTAGGGAGCACTACACGCGGGCCACGGCTAATGACTGAGCGGGTTAGTCACGGTGACTGTTTGGCCGTGGTTCACCCACGAACCGTGTTCGGTGTGAAGGGGTGGAGTCCGAGGAAAGTAGGAGAAAATAGACTAAGTCCAAAGGACGGCTCCAAGCCACGTGGCGGGAGGGTGTGGCACGCACACAAGGCTCTCGCTGGTGTTGCATTATGCATTGCGTTGGCACTGGATATGCATGAGCAAAAGTAGCGTCCTTGTATGGATTGTATATTCATAGCGGACAATCGAGGATCCTGGAAAACAAACCCTGGGACTTAGACATTGCATCGTAAGCAAAATATTGGAAGAAGTGAAATAGGGGGTGCTAATATTTATCAAAATCAAAGGTTAAGATTCGTAACAATATGTTTAATGTAGAGAACATTCCATTTGTTATCTCAGCTGCCTGCATCTTGCACAATTTTCTTATTGTACATAGAAGCTTGATGATGCAGACTTAGAGCACTGCATTGGTTAACGATGATTGCAATCCACTACCATCAGACGACCATGCATCCTCAGATGCTTATTTATACAAAGCGTGATTCACAGACTACTACAGGCTGATAAAATACCAACACAAAATTAGTCTTCAAGATCTTTGTAAGTTTTTTTAAGAGATACAATTTTTTTTTTTTATATTTAAAATTGATTTAGTGTTATTTAATACCTGATAATAGAGTAATAAATTAAGTAGGTTCTGAGAAGAATCCATGGTGAGATACAAAACATTAAATACTGACCAAAACGTTGAGTTATATCTCACCACCGGTTCTTCTCAGAACTCAGTTTGGGTAGAATGTCGTATCCGACCACCACTTTTCTCATTAAATATAACCATTAATGTAATCTTACCTACCTATTACCTACCTATTCCAGGATAATTATTTCATGAAAAATCAGTCATTTTTGGTAAACGATGACTTCTCCAGTCATGTCAGTCTGATCTTTTGAACTCCCCTGTCATAGTGACCAATACAGTCATTGTACAGCCATTGTACATGTTTTTAGAAGGGAAATAAAGTCCGAAAACCATCATAAAAGTGGACTTTAAAGATAGTTTTGCTTTCTGTACCCCGAAAAATCAACAGAATAATTTTTTAACTAGTTAGTAGCTGCAAAAAAATCCCCCCAAAAAACTTTAAAAGTGGTGGTCGGATATGACATTCTTTCCCTAAATGTATGTCTACTTTTGAGAGATGGTTACATGGTGCGACCGCAAACTTAATTGCGCTAGACTCATGCACAAGATACTAAGGTATTTGATGGTGGAAAGTATCCATTCAATTTAAAGTTTGCAAGTAGTGTAAATATTCTGGAGGTCATTTTTTTTACGAAGAAAAAAAAACTTTTTCTGTTTTAAATTCGTTATTCTCAGAGAAGGCATGGAAAAGGAAATTACTAAACATGTATAAAGGGGGGGCCGCACAAAAAACCTATGGTAAATTTACATGCATGGAGATAAAAAATACCTTTTTACTTAAATTTAAAAAAAAAAAAATTTAAATTTATTTATGTCTGACATGCACATATTAGATGGGGGGGGGGGGTATAAATCATAACAATGTACTCCTTTAAAGTAACAGTAAAACTCAAAGATGCAAAACTATAAAGTAATACAATTTGGTAGAGGCAATTTGTTACTAAATTTGACTGTTGTTGCCTGTCACAGCGTTCCTAATTAATTGTTTGTCGTCCCGGTTTTGTTGTATCGTCCCGTTCGTACGTGTAGCTATTGTCCGCACTTACCTTTCCGCGAGTTCGCTTTTTTGCACTTACCTGTTAAGATAATCGTCTAGTCCAAAAGTTTTAGTCCAATCAGTGATGTTTATAGTTCCCGCGGACTTCCCGTTTTAGCCACTTAGCGTTAGTGCGTCTTTTTCAACGACGATGATCAATATTATAACAATGCTTGCTTTATTTTGTTAGCCATGGTTATTGTTCGATTAACGTTTTACTCTGTCATGTGAGGCCTATTACGTCTCGGTAACAAAGCAATATTTTGTGGGTGTGTGGGTAAAGTGAGAATGTGGGTAGAATACCAAATGATCTAAGAGAGAACATCGAAAACAAGAGTGAGCTTATCTTTTAGGACCGGTATAACTGTATATCAGCAAATTCAGTGATCTAAGTATCTGTAGATCAAGCTAGTATTAAACAGTAAGATTTGGCAAACAGGCCAAACTTATCACCATAAAATTGGTAGGCAACAAAAAAACATCGCCTTGCCGGTCCACATCTACATAGAAGCACTCTTCCTCGCCGTTAAAGATCAGCAACAATACAATAACCGTAAGTTTTAATGATTATGTGTAACATTAACTTTATTATAAAGAAATCTCCGTGTATAAGAATAGTGTAAAACAAACCAGTCATTTGGAAATGAAATAATGAAGTAGTCGTTGAAGAGAAACAACAACTATTCTATAAACGTTGAAACTAAAACATGAGTTGTTTTGAAGTGAATGGTATTTAAATCTATGGAAATGTTGGTTCTGTTTACATAATTTGGAAACTAGATTTATTAGTATAACGGTATTTGATAATATACATTTATGTTATCCTAGATGGCCGATATGTTTGGATAGAAGCCCGCAGAGGCAGTATAGAGAGTCGAGAGTCGACGGAAGAAGAATTTACGAGAGAAGGTGGACACAAGAGATCCAACCAAGAGATATATATATATATATATATATATCCGAGAGATAACTTCTGCACACTTCAAAATATACGAGGACAGGTTATATGCATAACCTACTATATTTAATTAAGCTCAAAGAAGACTAGAGACTCGGTCATAAAAGTAAACATGTTAATTTAAAGTTGTTTTTTGTGTGTGTGAGTGTTGATATACTTAGTCGTGTGAAATGAATTTCGTTATATCCGTTTAAGTACCTGGTTTTCCTAGGAAATTTCAAAGTAAATTTATCTTGATAATTCAACACTATATTATACTCAGCAACTTAATAATGTCCAGCTTGGTTTAGCAAAATAATTATTTCATAATATTGTACATAATGTAAATAATGAGAGTAATTTAATATAATTTCGTTTTCAAGAAATATGTATATCTGGTGTTCGTCTTCCTTTTATTTATTGTTATCACTCGTATCCCAACACATCTATTATAAAGTTCAGAGTGGTGACATTGCCTCGTGAGGGTTAGGGCCTATGGGGGAGGCATTCTGGTTGTAAATATTATTGGCGAAAGAGTTAATATGACTTTTTCAAACCTTGTTTATATTTTTGTAAGAGCATTAATTTTAATCAAGTTTTAGTCATTTATCTATTGTGTGTTGTTTCCTACATATGAAATTTATACCTTGTTTTTAAACTGAAATACAACTAATTGATAGTATAATTTTATGTTATAATCTTGGACAAATAATTTTGTTTTAATTTCTATGGTATATCTATTCGTATAAACACTCATAAGAATAAGAAAGAATAATTGTAATTTTGGTTATTAATAACGGAGCGATGTATGGCGGTATACCTGGTAGCAAGCACGCTCATGAATTGTGTCATGATAGATCAAGGTAAACAATTTCGATAAAGTTGATGATGTTCATGAAACATTTGCTACGAGTCAGCCAATAGCTACAATTATTAGATGAGCAAAATGACGGACGTGGTACAAGAATGGTTGGACAGTCTCAATGTAGCTATTTACAAGAAAGTAATTTTGAAACCATTTAAGGGTTGTATGAGTGGTTATGTCAAGAAGAGTCAATGGAGGGGTGGAGGAGGCTATGGAATGATGAACATTAAGATTCCCGGTTCAACAACACCCACAATGATGCGTGTGCATAGGCTGGCTTATGTCGTACACTCAAGAAATCCATCATTAACCCGGCAGTACGATGTGAGCCTCTTTGCCACAATTCATTGTGCGTGAATTTCGACCATCTCTCCCCATGCCATCAACAACGTGCAAAAGACATCGAAACTGCACTGGGCATGGGGCGTACGAAAACTGCTTTTTTGTTTTTAATTTTTTTTAATCAATAATAATAATAAAAAAAAGTCACAAGGAAGCCACCACTTTATTTGCAGGACTACAAAAGGAATATCACATTATCATTTACAGTAAAACAATACAAAAGGGAGCACACAATGTTTATAGAGCGATAACATGAGATCTCCGACACTCCCTCAGACCCTATCATACCGAGACACGATAAGCTAAAAAAAATCGTATGCTCTGAATAAAAGGGGTTAGAATCGCCAAGAGCGACTGACCGATGTGAGCATGCGTCGTGGCAGATCAATGGAGTGCCATTTGTATCTCACTTTTGGCAGAGATTAGTAAGTGACATTTCTAAATCTAATCTCATTATTGAACAAGAAGATAAGATTTGGGTGTTTACCATATCTAAATTTGCTAATACAAAGCTGGGCAATCGCGATAACGTAATTAACAAACATATTATTAAGACATTTCTTATTATCAACACCAAAGATGACATCTTCGGCACTGAGAGTAATGTTGTTGTTGACATTGGAAGAAATCACGTGGTTGACATTGTCCCAAACAGACCTGATTTTTTGCAAAAAAATAAAAAAAATATCAATGTGATCAATAACATTACAGGTGTCACATATATTGGAGTCTGCTTTACCCATCTTGTATAGCATATTATTTGTTGGATGGATATTATGAAGAATTTTCCAGTTAAGGGATATAAGACGCGCTTCATTGGTACATTGAGGGACTCTCTTCCATATGTGGTCCCAATTAAAATTGTAGTGGAGAAATTTGTTCATCCAAAAGTTATACCAAGTTGGCACAATGTATGTTGATTCAATCATGATATTTTTAAACACGTTGGCGTTGCAATTATGAATGCGTATGTTATTGAAATATATATCAGCGGTACCCTCATAAGGGACGAACCTTGTTTTCCAATCTATAGGAAGAGCATTGCGAATAATAAAATAATCAATAAAAGTTCTTGATGGGTTATGCGGCATACAATGCTGGATATCTTGCACAGATAACGTTGTGGCCGTATCATCGAACAGGTCATTAACCCTTATAAAACCCTTTCTAATCCAGTCACGCATATAAAGGGTTCTATTGTTGAGTTGAATAATATTATTGCTCCATATGATTTCGGCACCAGGGTTTCTGATATCACGATTGTATACAACAGGTTTTATGCTGAACCATGTTTTGATCAGAGATGAGTAAAACATTGGTAAGCTGTTAACGATACTGACACAATCGTTGTTCATATTGATAAACGAACAGTTACATTTGAATACATCAATGTTAAGACCAATTCTGCCCACATGGTATAAAGCAATGTTTTTCCAAACAGCAACGTTTTCATTCACAAGTTTCTTTATCCAGGAGAGCTTCAATGAGTTGAGAAAAGACTTAACATGAAACATTTTAATCCCACCCTTATCGTAATCGGAAATAACTGTTGTGCGTTTTACAGCTTCATTTCTGTTCCAAACGAATTTTAAAAATTTTGTCACTACGTTGTCTGGAATATTAATAGCAGTAGCAATATATGTGAGTTGTGAAGCTAACAGTTTTTACGATTAAATTACTACCAATCATTGACAACCCTCTCATTTTAAATAAATCTTATATTCCACCTCCCTAACTTCCGTTTACTACGGGCTTCTGCGAGATTGCGCGAGACCTACCCACAATTCAGTGCGCTAACTTACCTCACGTTGTTCACACGTGTTTTCGAAGTTGCTATACATTCATCGAAATTAAATAAGATTTTCGGGAGTTATCAACATAACATTTTTAGTAGTGTTTTCCCCAAAAGGTCTCGAATCACGCGACTGCACCGCAGCATACAGAAAGCAATGCCACAGGCACCCTGCATGAGACCGCCGTTGGCGGCAGTATTATAGAGACAATGTCTACTCTTGCTTGTAAAAATACCCCTGGTATGTTTCCAACAAAAACAAGGAAGGGCAAATTGAGGTTCTAACAACTTCAAACTCCGAAGGTAAGCGTACCTGGGATAATCTACAGTACTGTCCGTTTTGCTTGGAAGAACAAAGAAAACTACCTCGTCATTTGCAAACCCTGATGCATAAGGATGACACTCAAGTAAAGGCGTGGCTTGCCACAACAGACAAGCAAGAAAAGATGAAACAGCTTTCCTTGATGCGCAATTATGGCAACTTTCTGCATAATTCCTCAGTTCTCCAAAAGGGATCAGGAAAGCTAATCGTTGTGTATCGTCCCACTTATGATGTCCACGCAGAAGATTACCTTCCTTGCCAGCACTGTTATGGGTTTTATTCCAAGTCAGATTTGTGGAAACACAAATGTAGTCAAAACCCCTCTGAAGACAAGTCAAGTGAACCGTGTAAAAAAAAGGGTTCTGCATTGCATGTACACAGGGGATCGGGCAGCGGACAAATGAAATCCTGTCAAAATTAACGACTGATGATGTTTCACGCATCATCAAATCTGACAGCCTAATAAAGAAGTTTGCAGAAAAGTTAACAATGAAACATGGCCACAGTAGGGACCAAGAGGGTTATATTAGACAGAGAGTACGAGAGGTTGCACGTATGGTACTGGAATTCAGGACATTCAATGAAGAACCTAATGTGTCCACAGAAATTTGAAGCTGTGGCAAAAGCTACAAAAATTGCTGCAGGATTCAATGACGAAACAAACTTGTACACCACCCCTTGTCTCGCTTTAAAGATTGTGCACAGCTTTAAAACTTGCTCTGAAATTCTGCATGGTGAAGCACTTATATCTGGTGATGAGAGGGTAGAGAAGCAGTGCACAGCTTTCAAGGCATTATACTCATCTCAATGGGAAGACACGATTAGCCACCATGCATTACGCAGTCTCCATGATGCTAAAGAACAATCCCAAATTGTTACCGTTGAGAGAAGATGTAGTGAAACTGTCCAACTATCTCAAGGGTGAGGTCAAATCAAGAGAGCAGACGCTGATAAATGCTACTGAATCAGAAGTAATACAAAAATTGTGGCCGAGACTAGCCGAAGTGCTCCTCACCCAGGTAATTGTGTTTAATCGCAAGCGCCCTGGAGAAGTGTCGAAGATGAGTCTGACTGACTTTAGTAAGTGCACCAATGGAGAAGGTTCAATACTAGACACAGCCTTAACAGTTTCGGAGAAACAACTGTGTAAAGTTCTCTGGCGGATGGAGATTATTGGTAAACGCTCAAATACTGTAGCTGTGCTCCTGACTGCTGCCATTAAGCACGCTTTAGACACATTGACTGCAAGGAGACCTGATGCGGGAATCCAGGATGATAATACATACCTTTTTGCTGCTCGCTACGGGTCAGGCAACATCAGAGGAACTGACACTGTCCGTATCTAAGGGCTACGAGGTTGAGGAAACACATTGCAAGACAACGAGCTTGACCTTCTGGCAAATTTCCTAGGCCATGACATCCGTCCACACAGGCAGTACTATCGTCTGCCAGAAGAAACTCAGAGTTTCTTACTCTTCAAATAGCAAAGGTCTCCAAAGTTCTTCTTAAGATGGAGAGGGGTGACATTAAGGGACTCTCTGGCAGAAGCCTTCAGGACATCAAGCTCAATCCTAATGAAGGTACACTGTAAAAAATTACCGTAATTTTACGCCGAAAAGTTTGTAAATTCTACGGTAAATTACCGTAATCATCCCTTTCTCAATGTTTTACGGCCGAAACCCGTATTATGGCCACTCCCATTGCACTCTGGGATATATCCAATATGTAAATGATCTGACCTTACTTTGACATAGCTTTGCGCTCGAATCATTTCCAATGTTTAAATATTTAAAAACGGGTGATTTCAGGCCATTTTCAAATAATTTATTGTTAATTTTATGATTAAAAAGGTAAGATTTTGATGTTCTTTTCTATGTTTAAGTAAAAAAGTACGTTCAAAATTTAAAATATTGAAATATAGATTATAATTGCATGCCACCATGACTAAAAAGAGTTTCGAAAAGACAGTATATATAAAGGATACATGTTCTGTACATTAGTAACTGGAGAGGATCAGGAGTGGTTGAAAAAAGAACCAGACTACGTGTACGTGTAGGTAAGTGAAAGACATTGTGTACAATAAACAGTTGCATTGATTAATTCCAGTATCTGCAGATCCATCCCATAGCAGATGCAGCGTTCCATCCATACAAAAATCCCGTTAAATGTACGGCACAATTTGTAAAACTTCCACCGTAAAATTTACGGTGCTTTACCTGGCAGCTAGGGTACCAGTAAAAAACGGTAAAAAGCATTAAAAATTACGATTACCAAATACGTTACCCGTAGTATTAACGTACTTTTCACCGTAAAAAATAATGGTTTAACGTAAAATACAATACGGTCCACACGTAAAAAATACGGTAGAAAGGTGGCAACTCGCTGCACGACTTTCGACCGTAAATTTTACGGGTAATATTTTACAGTGTAGGATTTGTATTTCTGGCCTACATTAACTCTATGTTGGCCGTAATTTCAAATTAAATTTTAAAACAAATTTAGGTTTATGTATTTTTATTAGTTTTTGCTGTCAACAAACCAACATGGCAATGGTAGGGGTATGATGAATTTGAAAGGCACTAATTAAATGGATTCAGTGCTCCCAAATGGGACTTCAAAATTTGTACAGTTTTGGAGCAGGGATGCCAGAATACTTTTTTTATACTATGAACTTTTATACTATGAACAGTGCCCAAATCCATTATTTTGCAATTATTAAGAAAAAATTCCCCGTCGTTTTTGTATTCTAGTTGAGAATGAAACCTGCTCTATCTCAGGTGAGATGCCATCATCATCAGAGAAAGGACAAATCCCTCCACATCCACATGTAGGCTGACTAAGAAAAGGTGAGTGTTTGGACAAGGATTAACATTGTTTGTAAAACATCTGCTTCTGGTATGCTTGCTCTCATTGAATCATGATACATACTGTACATGTCCTATAAAAGCACCCAATTTTTATTTCTTGAAAAAATATGCATTGATTTATTTTTAAAATTTGTTTGTGATTTATAGAAAAAGCACTATTTTCATAATTCAAACTGGACTTCAAAATTGTTGATGTTAAGTAAAATGACAATTCTAGACAAAACTGCTAGGTGATATTGATATGTCAAAGTAAATTTTATATATTTCCACAGATGTCATCAAGATCAATATGTCTGTTTTTTATCATTGAGAAAGACTTGGGTCAAAAAGTGAAGCCATTAACTATTAGTTCATATTTATACTACAGGTCATTTTGGTTTTTATGATATGATATCTGGTGGAATAACGTCTTAAACTGTATTCGTCTGAATAAGTTATTGCACATAAATGATAAATCTGTTTTGTTTTGTTTTAATTTTTATATTTCTGTTAGGTGACAAACACCACTGGTCAAAATTGGAGACTTCTTGCATTTGGAAAGAGATGAGAGAATTCATACTGAAGGAGAAAGTCCCTGGTAAGAAAGAGTGTGAGGAATGCATTAAAGCATCATGTCCAACATTGAACAGCAGAACCTGGAAATGTGTAAAATATAAGTTATACAACATCATTCAAACAGTCCAAAGGAAAACCAAAAAAACACAGAAAACGATATACAGTCTTAGGCAAGTCCTTTTCCAAGTCCAATAAAAATAGTGAAATATAAGGAGGCACAGTTGGAATCAAGTGTGAGTAACAACATTGTGAGGTCCAAGCACATTGACTTTCAAGAAGGAACAGCAGTTGTAACAACTGATGTCCCCTTATAAATAATCCTTTAGTCAGACTGGTAACAAGTCTATTTTTCGTTAATAAAGACGTGTGTACAAACGATTACGTGTTCATGCAAATTGTTGACCTAGTTTAATTAAAGAGCCATGGTGAAAGTGAATCTTGATTGTTTGTTGTGACGTATGTGTTTTCCGAGCGTATGATTGGCTAGAGGTGCATCAACAGCAGACTTTGAAAGTAAAACAGATTTTCACTGTTTGATTGAAGTGATATACAGTTGCTTGGGAAATGTCAAACGAAGCGCTGCTTTGCGTACATTTTCAGTTATGATTTTAGGCCAAGTTAAGCCCTGAAAACCATGGCTCATATGCTGGACCAGAGTGCGAGAGGGCATAACAACCACCACCCTGATTGGCTCTCCATTCCGTTAGCCTGACGACCGATGTAAATCAACGCGAGAAAGTAGAGGTCAGCACCATAAGCTACTTCGTACACACGGGATAGAACACCGGGATGCAACACGGGATTACAAGATAAAATTGTGGTGGGCCCATCGCGGTTTTTTTGGACTGACCAGCGTACTTTACTATATTTGAAAAAGATGTTCATTTCCGGCAGAAAGTGTGAAATTTCGCATACAGGGGTATTTTGGGGCGCTGATTTCAAAAATTGGCGGATCCAAGAGATCTAACCAATGGACCGGCCGCCATCTTGAATTCCAATATGGCCGCCAAGACGAAATGTTGAAAATCCCTATCTTGGGTTCTAAATGACCTGTGGCGCTGAAATTTGGTACACAAGGGTACACTCAAAAAAAATATTTTTCAAATCAACTTAATTTTATTAAGGCAAGTTTGCTGCCTGGATTTAATTAAGTAAATTCAACTTGCAGTGAATTTAAGCTGTCGAAACTTTTTCTGACAAAGTTATTTAAACTGAACGTGTCTAGTAAAATATACTTAAATATATTTCGTTCGTTCTGTGTCAAGTAAATTTTACTGATTCAAAATAAGTGCGGAAAACATATTTGGAAAGAGTTAAGGAAAGTCAAGTTTTTGTCAAATCAACTTAATTTTATTAAGGTAAGTTTGTTGCCGGATTTAATTAAGTAAATTCAACTTGCAATGAATTTAAGCTGTCGATACTTTTTCGGACAAAGTTATTTCAACTTAACGTGTCTAGTAAAATATACTTAAATATATTTCGTTCTTTCTGTGTCAAGTAAATTTTACTGATTCAAAATAAGTGCGGAAAACATATTTGGAAAGAGTTAAAGAAAGTCAAGTTTTTGTCAAATCAACTTAATTTTATTAAGGTAAGTTTGTTGCCGGGATTTAATTAAGTAAATTCAACTTCCAATGAATTTAAGCTGTCGATACTTTTCGGACAAAGTTATTTCAACTGAACGTGTCTAGTAAAATATACTTAAATATATTTCGTTCTTTCTGTGTCAATAAAATTTTACTGATTCAAAATAAGTGCGGAAAACATATTTGGAAAGAGTTAAGGAAAGTCAAGTTTTGTCAAATCAACTTAATTTTATTAAGGTAAGTTTGTTGCCGGGATTTAATTAAGTAAATTCAACTTGCAAATGAATTTAAGCTGTCGATACTTTTTCGGACAAAGTTATTTCAACTTAACGTGTCTAGTAAAATATACTTAAATATATTTCGTTCTTTCTGTGTCAAGTAAATTTTACTGATTCAAAATAAGTGCGGAAAACATATTTGGAAAGAGTTAAGGAAAGTCAAGTTTTGTCAAATCAACTTAATTTTATTAAGGTAAGTTTGTTGCCGGATTTAATTAAGTAAATTCAACTTGCAATGAATTTTAAGCTGTCGATACTTTTTTCGGACAAAGTTATTTCAACTTAACGTGTCTAGTAAAATATACTTAAATATATTTTGTTCGTTGTGTCAAGTGAATTTTACTTTCATATGAAAATGGATTAATGCTACTACAATTATATCAGTGTGTAATACGTAACTTAGAGACATAAACCATATACTTACATTTATTAAGACAAATTTGTTGGATGGATTATTAAGTATATCTAACTTGCAGTAAATTTAAGTTGTCGATACTTCTCATGCGAAGTTATTTTTACATAATTTCGTCTTGTAAAATATACTTATGTACCAGTCGTTCCTAATGACTTTGTCAAGTGAGCATTACTGAATCAGAATTACATATTTGAAGTCTGGATTACATATTTTGAAACAGTAACTACGACTCAACCACAAGTTGGTTTAACGTTATTGTTTTAAGTATGAACTACTTGATCAACTGTGAAATAAACGTAAATGTGTTCATCCGAACCTAATAATGTTCATTTCACTTTATTATTAACAGTCCATTTAAGTTGGCTTTGCTTAAAATGTCACTTTTTATTTCAATTAATTAGACGAGTTGCTTTTGTTTAGTTGAAAAACGACTGTTAATGCTGGAAACATAATTTTGAGCTTAACTTTCGACGACAATTTAAAAGTTTTTAACAGTTATCAAAACTTAAAATAAAAATACATTAGCTTTACAAAATAATGACTCTTTTCATATCTTTCTTGTAAACTTGTAACAATAAAGGAAAATATTTATTAACTCAACTTCTTGAAACATATACCATAAACCAAATTTGAACAATATATATTTAGAATGATCTTCAGACAGGTTTTGTACATTTTAAAACATATGATTTAGAATGATCTTTCAAAATGATTGGTTAACATTTTATAAAACATTGGTTTAGAATGATCCTTCAAACTGATTTGTTAACATACATATTGATTTAGAGGTATTATGGTAGAATTGGATGAGCAGATAAGCACCTTCATGCAATCTTCCTTGGTACCTCCTTGGTAAAGCAGTGATGCACTTTTTATATTATATACAAGAAAATTCAAAGACCAGGTACAACATTGGTAATGGGGGTGTTATCAAGTTATTTTTAGGTAGTTATGATGGTACTTTCAAGTGATGTCATGTTTGGAAAAAAATGAACAAGTGAGATAAGACCATTTATTACTTCACATGCATTATTTTCTCTATTTTGCAAAGTTAAATGTTTTCAATAAAAATAGTAAGGATACTTGAGGGAACAGTTTTGTCATCATTTTCCCAATAACTATTTTTTTTTTTCTAAACCATTTGATTCAAGTCAGAACCACATAATTCAATGTTTATGATATTAAATTGCTGTTTTATAGGTGTATTAGTACCTCCAAATCAAAATAACTTCAATAATTTGGCATAAAATCACTATTTCTGATGCATATTTTCAATTAAAATCTGTTGCTGTTTATTTTAATCTCTTGAAAATTACATTCGACTTCATAACACTTATTTAACAGAGCGATCCTTCAAGCCCAATCCCATCATGTATTGACCTAACACATTTTGTGATTGCGCAATCAAATGTCCGCATCTGGGGCACATAATTATAATGGAACTATGACAATTTGTAACAACAGGTCCTAATAGGAGACTTTGAGATGAAAAAAGCAGATACACCAGTTTCGTTTTGCCTTTGTGACATAATGCTAAGTATGCACTTGACTGCCAAGAACAATAGACCTATATCACGCTGCAGCCACCTTGGTCTGGTTCCCTGTATACACCATGACATTGTAAGTTAAATTTCGCTTCACAAAATGGAACCAGACATTTTTTTCCTTCCTGCCTCGTTTTGGTTACAT
Organism: Zoroaster sp. YZ-2022; assembly: GCA_029582265.1. Lineage (NCBI taxonomy): Eukaryota > Metazoa > Echinodermata > Asteroidea > Forcipulatida > Zoroasteridae > Zoroaster > Zoroaster sp. YZ-2022. Next base: position 19,605,433 of record CM055816.1, read on the forward strand.
TTATTTGAATGGAAAAAAAACCAAGATGGCTGCACCGTGATCAAGCTCTATTGAAAAGGACAGCTTGTCTGCTGCCACTAGCATCTCAAAAGTCTGCTATTATCATAGGGCTGCTCAGCACAAGTGAAAAATCATGGGTTAGCAAGGAATTTTCACTAGCATACTTCACATAACTACAATAATTACACCGCTAGTGTAGAAAATAGGCTGTAATCAGGTAAGCGGGGAATGGTGCCTGTAAGTGCAGAATGCCAGTGAGTAGCGCCATGATTTTAACTAATGCATTTGACTGGGCCCTGGTTACAAGTATATTGTTTTTTCCTAGTATATAGAATTTGTATAGCAATATTTTCTTTTCTGCTGAGCAACTCTATAATATAAGCCAAAGATTTGAGAGAACTTGCCAACATACACATTACAACTATATATTTTGGAAAACCTGTAAAGACTAACTTGCAATAATTTTAAAGATCAGTTAGTGAGGAGATCCTATAAAGACAACCTTTTTAGGAACTTATAAAGAAGACTGATTTAGGAAATCTTTTCAGATCAGTTATTGAGGAAACTTATAAAGACCACCTATTTAGGAACTGATGAAGGACACTTACTGGAATGAAATTAAGTACATAATTTGTTTTTAGGGACTGTACCTTTGGAGACAAGTGGTTCCCATCAAGTTCCATGAACACTTTTGAATTACTTCAAAAAGTACTTGAACTCCTTAGGTAGATTAAGTTGATGGCATAAATCAACCAAAGAGCAAACAGCAGGCGTTGGCCGAGTCCTTTAGTCCGTGCACGACTTCCTGTCCTTCCAACACAATGGTTACTGATGAAGGCATTCTCTCTTCTGTGTCACCTGCTGAGTGTGTGGCTCTGATGAAAATTCCCATGGTGCATGTCTCCTCATCCGATTTGAGCTCATCTTCCTGCGTATCCTTGAAGGGTTTGAAATATGGTTTGTTACTTTAACAATGCAGCCATGTTAATGGGTCATTCTGTGCCAAATCACCTGAAATTCTGAAATCCTTTTTGAGATATGGCTCCTTTCTAAGATATGGCCCCTTGAACAATTAAGCCGCGCCCTTCCCCAAATCACATCGGTGTTTTGTGGCATTTCTGATGCCTATATTTCACAATTCAGATAAGGCCCCCAAAAGTCTTCTGTTTCTGGTCAGGGTTGGCTCCAAAATCGGTGCGGCGACGCATTTTTGTTTGTTTTACTTCTTGGTTTTTCCCCAAAAAGATGCGCATGAGCTATATAACACATGGCCTTGCTACTATGAGATGCGTGAATAAGCCACTTGTAATAATTAATAGACAATGGGGACATATTACATGTAGATCTACATATCACGGGTATTAAAAGCGTTTACAACTTGCAAATATTAGAACAACTTTCTTTCTCTGTCTGTTCCCCAGACGTAAAATGTAAAACTGACAATACCATCTGAAAATGGTACCTGATGACTAAATTTCCGTACAAAATATATGGGGCCTAGAGTGGCCACATGAGCTTATTAATCGCTGGTACCCCATCTAAAAACACGTTAAAATTACGCAGCAGCAGGATTCCAGTCAACCCAGCAAGTTTGGCATCTTTTGGGCATCGTTTCGTATTGAAAACAACTTTTTTGTTTTGCTGACGTGCATGTCTACGGCGACGCGCGAGCTGACCAGAAACAGATGACTTTTTTTGGCCTAAGATATGCTCCTACAAATTGGTACGCAAGGTGACTGGCACCCAAATTATTAGAATCTACTGTCAAAAATATTATTTAACGAGTTACACGTCCTTTAAAGAGGCCATCTGGCCATGAGAAAATCAGTTTCAAGCTATGGAATGTTGCCTATTGTTCACGTTATTTTAATAACGCCATCATGCGGTCATAACAGTGATATATTCGGAACATATTTTGGAGTGCAGTCTAAGTTTAATTGCCAGGTCAGGACATGCTGGTGTATCACCTGACCTGATCAGGACAAGGTGACATGTTTACGCCCCGCTGTTGCCCACATGAACTGTCAGATTGCTTTTATATTACATATGGGTTAAACTAGGTGCGTATGTCTGCCCCTAAGAAAGGACAGACCAATCATACCTTCACTGTTTGTTTGGCAGGGGTCTGATGAAGATGGGTCCGGAGGCAAAAATGCCAAAAATACCCCCTCCTTTTTGTGGATGTTTGAGGATGTGGGACATTACTCATGGATTTGAAACTTTTTTTATCTGAATAAATTGTATTCAGACTATTTATGTAAGAAAATTAAGTTTGGCTTCTTTACTCCTTCATGGTAATTTTTTTTCATTTGGAATATCTCCTGAAGTTGTTAATTCATCTGGGAAAAGATTTTGTAAACATTTTTTTGACCACCATTTAAACAAATGTGGTACAGTTGATGGTAAAATTACTAACTTAACAAGTAGTTTTTTTTTTGCAAACTGTGACCTAATGTTCTGTGTGAGAAAATAATTAACCCTTGCAGAAAAATAATGACCAGTGAGGTACGTGTAATTTGTTTTACCTGATGGCACACAAATACAATGCAATGCATTTAGATCACATCTTGAAGAATTGAGTAATATTTTGAATTATCTTATAGAAATTGTACTAACCGAGTACTGTCTAAAAAGGGCGTTGCTGTCTTCGTTCAGGTATTCACACAGTGCTCTGATTACTGCTTCCCGTTTCATAGCTATGTTGTCAGCAATCTGTTGGATTACACAAAAAACAAAAAAGGAAAATCCAGAGGTTTATCAAAAAAGTCAAGTACAAACTGCAGTTTGTTAAATAGACCATTACAGCACTGAATATGATTACGAAAGTTGTCAAGCTTTTGGTATTAATATCAAGGCGGGTGTGATGCTAAAATCGTTACAACAAACGGAGTTAAATAATTACAAAAAAGCAATATGCAACAAACAGTTGAACTCAATGATTGCTCAACAAATGTAATGAGCACGAACTCATAAACAGTGCCAGAACATGGCCAGAACCATGATAAATTCACTCACATGCCAACAAACTCTAAAAAGCCAACAAACCTGAAGGTATAATCCTGCATGATTATGGGGATGAAACTTCTTGACTTCGGTTGCTCATATACATTAGGTATTATTTATTCCATTTAGCTTGTAATCTTATGTTTATCAGTGTGGAAAATCACAAATATTGGGACATTATCCCTAACCTTAACCGATACCACAATTTAACACACATGGTTGTGAATTTTTATCTGTGGTTTTGTACACACACAATGTGGTAAGTTATGGTATACAGCGACTGTCCTGTGTGATATATGTGCAGGGTTAGGGTTATTGCACAAGTTTCCGCCGAAATATAATATGGGCACGTGATCAGTTATGTTAGTTTTCCGAAGTTTCCCGATAGGCTGCTGTAATGGTCTATTATGCAAGGGTTGGCTTAAGCAATTCACGTAATCCCTTTTAGGGTTGGGCTGGGGAGAGGGAGTGAGAAATGGCCGGTACTGCACACCAAGATTTTCAACTGAGCTGTAGATTTATAAGCACAAAAGCAGTGAATTGGATTTCGCAATGAAACAAATGTGTACTGTTTTATCAATTAAGAAGCAAAGTCTACATATTTATCTCATTGCTAGTTGCAAAAATCTGTAAATAATGGAATATTCACGAAAGAACAATCCATCATTTCACCCCTCCCCTACACAAAAAGAAAAGAAAATTCAAGTAACAAAAAATACTGTACCTGGTCTAATCCTGTCAAAATGTCATTGACTTTTCTCCCAGCAGTACCTCCTTTGACCTCATCAAAGTTAGCAGCTTGGGTGTACTTGTCAAGTTGTGCCATGAACTGCCGTTGCAATCCTATGGTAGTAATGCGCATGAACTCAGCTGCAATCTAAATGGCATATCCAAGGAACTGTTCTTTACATGCATAAAGTAACAATATTCTATACACAAAAGTACAAAACAATGTTGCAAGAATATTGAACATGCTAAAAGTAGATTTTCCTATCATTTCACCTTGCCAATAAAAATATTGCAGGTGAATTTGTGGAATTTTGCTTTCTAAAGTGAGGACAGCTTGCCAGATAATCATGAATAATTTCATGAAGTAAATATGAATTTTCCTGAAAATGCCAGTCATTGCTGCATTGACTATTACAGATCGATTTACATCAAAAGCAAATGTTTGGATGGATGCACACATGCATGGCTATTACTAGCCCTACAAATAGGGCTGTAATTTGTCTCCTCGGGATTTTGTCATGTCGCCATCCCGAGGAGCCAAATTGCAGCCCTATTTGTAGGGCTAGGCTATTACCAGATGAACTCGCTCTTATGGCAAACAGTGTAGAGCTAATCACCTCACCTCTTTTCTGAAAAAGTCCAGGCCATCTGGCTTTGAAGTCTGCAACAAGTGGTTTTCAAGAACTACCTCTTGCCTCCGGTGGGAAAATGTCTGTGCCATTTTCTCCATGACTACTTTCTCATTGCCTCTTTTTTTAAATTCATCAAGAAGAGCGACACGTTCCTTTTCAGAAGTGGCAGCCGTTTCACCTTCAGGATATTCAGGAAGATAGTTGACCTCCGCTTTTCTTGGTTTCTTAATGTTCTTGGCTGGCTTCTTTTCAGTACCATCTTTCCTTTTCAGTGAGTTGGCTGTTACTTCTGTGCATCCATGATTCCGCAATTTGGATCTGTAGTTCCCCATCTTGAATTTAAGGCTGATTTTCCAACCATGATATCCAGAGGCAGAACCTGGTTCTCTCAGGCATGGGTGCTTCTTAACAAGGGCTTCTGCCACAGAGCAGAACTGATTGTCTGATGGATAGGCCTTATAGCTGAACATACTTTCAGCAAGTTTTTCAAGAATGTCAGATTTCATTCCAGCTGCGGTCATTAAAGTCCCGTCCTCCTGAAACATTTTATTGCCTTTAGCAAGTTTCATTTCTGTGTCGTAAGAAAATCTTGGAATTGGAAAGCAAACAGGCCACTGCAGTGTTCTCCCTGTAGACGAACCTTCTGGTGACAAGTTAATGGTATCATCAGAATCCAGTATCGATGAAGTTGAGCATGCAGGTGATGATAGCATGGATAAGCATGTACTGGATGAAGTACTGAGTATGTCATATACGCTAGCAAGTTCACTCAGAATCACTTACAGAAACTTGAACGATTTTAATTGTTGCTCGATCTACAATGTCTTTGGTTGATGCTACACTCATAAACTGATTGCCAAAGTCTGGGTCCATATACTGGAGAGTAAACTGTCCTTTAAGTTCATATTTCTCCCTGACAATTGTCTCAAGATCATGTACACTATGCGGCATTGACGGCAGAACTAATTTCCTTATGTTGTCCTCCGTGATGATAACTCTAATCCTTATGCATAGTGGTTCCGGTTCGTCTACTACCATTTGTGCCATCTTGACAATCTGTCCCACACAAAAAATACATTATAAATCAGGTTAGTATCAACAGTACATTATCTCTGTCTGCCTTAACTTTGGTCCTTATAACATTTAACCATATGGGTCTCTGCAGGATTCAGCAAACGATTAATTGTATAATTTCCCGTAATTAATAAAGAAATAAAACTTTTCCCAAAAATAATAGAGTCTGCAATCCTTATCATATGTTATTTACCGGGCACACAAGCTTGTTCACTTCATGTAACATGTATGTAGTGTTTCAATGTCACCATGCGCTTTCCTTGTAACATGTAAGATGATAGAGGGTAGTAGTCTGCTAGTTCACTATGTTCAAAATGAAAACTTCCTTTGTTGGTGACTCAAGTTGATATGATCTGTAGTGTTCAACATACCATGAAGTTAGCTTTTTGACAAGGAAATTCACTTTGTCATTTAGAATGAGGAGTTGTACTATTTCAACAAAGTCAGGAAGTCCACCTGTTGAACCAACAGCGAGAATCATACCAACAGTGTACTTGGTTCCATAATAGGATGCTGTTTTAGCCAAATGGACAACTGTCATGTTTGGATACTTTTGCTTTATAGCCTGTTCAAAAACATCCTTCACTACTTCTAGGGAACAGTTGAAACATTGGTGACAACTAATGCAGATTGAGTAAATTTGGAGATTGAAAGTGATGTGCCATCATGTGCTGATGTTTCATTGCAAGTGACAGAAGTATGTTTTGAAGCAGTTAGTATATCGAGCGACTTGCTTAAAAAAGCTATGTTTTGCTTCATAACGCATAGTCCAAACTGCTACTAGGGGACCAAAGCAACGAATCATATGAGGATAATGTTCAACAAAGTGATGTTTTGGGATCAATTTAACATCTTCAAAAAGCTCTTGAAAATGTTGCCGATGATCAGAAATTTTACAGTCAAGGAATTCAATTGTTTCCTCTGTGAAGAATGGTGCCACAACAAGCTCTACCACATCCTTAAGGTACATAATTATCTCCCATGCTGGCTCGCCAGAAGGTATCTTGGAACCCACTATAAATGGGAGTAACCTCAGCAAAGTCCAATTTTCATGTGCATTGCCACCAATGGTAGTTGAGAACTTCAGAGGGATAGGCGATGGACAATTCGTTTTATCAGCCCACTTGTATGGAAATTGCTTGATTGAATTATTTAGAAGTTCTAGTGTAAAATACTTCTTAGAAATAAGCACACTCAAGCAACGGGCAAGTTCTGCTGGAACGATACCTTCAAACAAATCATGTAAAATGTCAGGAGGATAACCTGTTAATACATGAAATTTGTTCAGTTTTACAGTCAAAGGACAATTCCTTTTGACCCCATAGCAATTATTCATTGTTTCATCCTCCTCAACAGTTTGAACATGCTTGGAATGCGATTCTTTTGTCCTCAATTGAAAGGCACCGGATCTTACTTCCTTTGTCTGGAAATCTTCCTTCTTCCCTGTGCAAAATCTGCATACGTAGTGGCCAGAGAAACTCTCAACGAACCCTCCAATACTATGAGCACCCAAATTATCAGCTGCCACATACTGAACGGTGCCATTCACACTTTTCCCCAATTTTGCCACAAATACACCTTCCTCCTCTAGGATTGCAAGGTCCTTCAACAATGGTTCCAAAACTTTGTCAAATCCATATGTCTTTACATGAGTAGATTTACTGAGAAGAGCTAGGTTAATGGAAGTCAATGATGACAGAAAAATGGGTGGTAAATTCAGCAAAACCCAATAGACTGCACACACTTTGTGTTTTTTCCTGGACGTTCCAAGAGGATTGCAAACCTCAAAGTCATCAACATACAGACCAACGCAAATTTGAAACTCATCTCGAGAACAAAACTTATTTTCTTTGAAGAACATTCCATCACAGAAATTTCTGTACGTTGGCGTGACATTATTGTATGTTTTGTTATTGACTTCTTTAACACCTGTACTCAATGCTTTCTCAAGAATTCCATTGTCATTAAGTAGCTGCTGCAAGGATTGTAGAACGGGGATGTACTGAAAGGTGTTATTCTCCTTCGCATCAAGTATGTATTCTACGGGCTCCACAAGACTGAAATTTTTCTTGAAATATTGCTTTCGCTTATAGGCTGTTGAGAGAGGGCCATTCTTTCCAACTGCAATATTGACTGGGTTATGTTTACACACAGAGTCTCCTAACTCTTTGATTACAGATTTTTCAGGCAGGATATTATGCTTCTTCAAAACCTGATCTATAATGTTTTGTATAATAGGTGCAGAAACAGAACATACAATATATTCCAGTTCACTGACTAATTCATCAATTGCAGAACTTGATACGTGAAGGACACTTTCTAGCTTGAGTAGAAGAGCCGCAATGGAACGTTCAATTGTTTGTGATAAGTCATGCCTATCATCACATACATCATCATCAGAGTCCGATCCTAATTCATTTTCATCCTCAGAAAAACTTGGCTCTTGTATAACAACACTCTTTGCTCCACATGTCTCTGTAATCACCCCAACTTTTAGTTCATGCAGTGTAGATGAAGCATGCTTTCTGCTCTTATGTGACGTAAACGTGCCGTATAGGTTCGATGTGAAATCACAACCTTCAAACATACACGTAACAGTTTCACGATTCTTTAAGTGTTGGTGTATATGATGAAAGTATGTCTTCTCTGTGGTAAGATCCTTCAATTCACACACATGGCATTTGAAAGTAATCAGTTTTCCTTTGTTCAGTAGACCCAATCTTCCTGTAGAATGATACCTGGACAAGTGTGTGTGCAAAGCAGTGTTTGTACGAAATGTGCATGGGCAATCTTGATGCAAACATGGCTGAGGATTGTGAGGACCATGTCTATGCTGTAGCTTGTAGTGCTTATACAGAGCAGGCCTTTTAGCAGTGCTAAAATTACAATCCTTACATTGCCACATACGTGTATTCCATCTGTTAAAAAATGACAATTTGTTTCCTAACAATTAGGGATTGTCTCAAACACAAACCCACCAGTAAAACTAACTAGGATAAGACATGAGTAAATTTTACTTTGGGTATTGTTGATTTGACTAAATCTATTGAAGTGTGACACAAACCAATTAGTAAAACTAACTAGGATAAGACATGAGTAAATTTTACTTTGGGTATTGTTGATTTGACTAAATCTATTGAAGTGTGAAACACAAACCCATTAGTAAAACTAGCTAGGATAAAAAAATGAGTGAATGTTACCTTGGGTATGAGTTGATTTGACTAAATTTATTGAAGTCTGAAACAGAAATGTATTAGTACAACTAACTAGGATAAGACATGAGTAAATTTTACTTTGGGTCTTGTTGATTTGACTAAATTCATTGAAGTGTGAAACACAAACCAATTATTAAAACTAACTAGGATAAGAATTATTAGTAGTTTTCACTTCAAGTATGAAGTTGAATTGGCAACACCCCCCCCCCCCCCACATACACACCCCCTCTACAAAATGAATGTTTGTAAACCAAGAGTGTTTGATAAAGTTTGTATTATGTACTTGATGGAAATGTTTTTTAGTGCAAAACAAAATAATACAGTTAAGACAAAGGAGGTAATTCCTCCTCGTCCATGGACATGACTGGTCTTAATTTATTCAGATGCTTACCTATTAAACTCTAATGCTTCAGCACGCCACGTCTTAATTGTTGACAGGACAACTGATGCAGTACCCCACACGGTACGGTCGGACAGATGTAAAGCTAAATGGGATATGAAAGGTAAACAATGTAACTTGAAGTTGAGTATCACTTGATTTGACTAATAATCTGGTAAACCATTAACGTTAGTAAAAATAGCTAGGATAAGAAATGAGTAAATTTTACTTTTGGTTTTATTGATTTGACTAAATTCATTGAAGTGTGAAACACAAACCCACTAGTAAAACTAACTAGAATAAAAAAATTAGTAAATGTTACCTTGGGTATGAGTTGATTTGACTAAATTTATTGAAGTCTGAAACAGAAATGTATTAGTAAAACTAACTAGGATAAGACATGAGTAAATGTTACCTTGGGTATTGTTGATTTGACTAAATCTATTGAAGTGTGAAACACAAACCCACTCGTAAAACTAACTAGGATATAAGACATGAGTAAATGTTACCTTGGGTATTGTTGATTTGACTAAATCTATTGAAGTGTGAAACACAAACCCACTAGTAAAACTAACTAGGATAACACATGAGTAAATGTTACCTTGGGTATTGTTGATTTGACTAAATCTATTGAAGTGTGAAACACAAACCCACTCGTAAAACTAACTAGGATAACACATGAGTAAATTTTACCTTGGGTATTGTTGATTTGACTAAATCTATTGAAGTGTGAAACACAAACCCACTCGTAAAACTAACTAGGATAAGACATGAGTAAATTTTACCTTGGGTATTGTTGATTTGACTAAATCTATTGAAGTGTGAAACACAAACCCACTAGTAAAACTAACTAGGATAAGACATGAGTAAATTTTACCTTGGGTATTGTTGATTTGACTAAATCTATTGAAGTGTGAAACACAAACCCACTAGTAAAACTAACTAGGATAAGACATGAGTAAATGTTACATTGGGTATTGTTGATTTGACTAAATCTATTGAAGTGTGAAACACAAACCCACTAGTAAAACTAACTAGGATAAGACATGAGTAAATGTTACCTTGGGTATTGTTGATTTGACTAAATCTATTGAAGTGTGAAACACAAACCCACTAGTAAAACTAACTAGGATAAGACATGAGTTAATTTTACCTTGGGTATTGTTGATTTGACTAAATCTATTGAAGTGTGAAACACAAACCCACTAGTAAACTAACTAGGATAAGACATGAGTAAATGTTACCTTGGGTATTGTTGATTTGACTAAATCTATTGAAGTGTGACACAAACCAATTAGTAAAACTAGCTAGGATAACACATGAGTAAATTTTACTTTGGGTATTGTTGATTTGACTAAATCTATTGAAGTGTGAAACACAAACCCACTAGTAAAACTAACTAGAATAAAAATTAGTAAATGTTACCTTGGGTATGAGTTGATTTGACTAAATTTATTGAAGTCTGAAACAGAAATGTATTAGTACAACTAACTAGGATAAGACATGAGTAAATTTTACTTTGGGTATTGTTGATTTGACTAAATCTATTCAAGTGTGAAACACAAACCCATTAGTAAAACTAGCTAGGATAAGACATGAGTAAATTTTACTTTGGGTATTGTTGATTTGACTAAATCTATTGAAGTGTGAAACACAAACCAATTAGTAAAACTAGCTAGGATAAGACATGAGTAAATTTTACTTTGGGTATTGTTGATTTGACTAAATCTATTGAAGTGTGAAACACAAACCCACTAGTAAAACTAACTAGAATAAAAAAAATTGTAAATGTTACCTTGGGTATGAGTTGATTTGACTAAATTTATTGAAGTCTGAAACAGAAATGTATTAGTACAACTAACTAGGATAAGACATGAGTAAATTTTACTTTGGGTATTGTTGATTTGACTAAATCTATTCAAGTGTGAAACACAAACCCATTAGTAAAACTAGCTAGGATAAGACATGAGTAAATTTTACTTTGGGTATTGTTGATTTGACTAAATCTATTGAAGTGTGAAACACAAACCCACTAGTAAAACTAACTAGAATAAAAAATTAGTAAATGTTACCTTGGGTATGAGTTGATTTGACTAAATTTATTGAAGTCTGAAACAGAAATGTATTAGTACAACTAACTAGGATAAGACATGAGTAAATTTTACTTTGGGTATTGTTGATTTGACTAAATCTATTCAGTGTGAAACACAAACCCATTAGTAAAACTAGCTAGGATAAGACATGAGTAAATTTTACTTTGGGTATTGTTGATTTGACTAAATCTATTGAAGTGTGAAACACAAACCCACTAGTAAAACTAACTAGAATAAAAAAATTAGTAAATGTTACCTTGGGTATGAGTTGATTTGACTAAATTTATTGAAGTCTGAAACAGAAATGTATTAGTACAACTAACTAGGATAAGACATGAGTAAATTTTACTTTGGGTATTGTTGATTTGACTAAATCTATTGAAGTGTGAAACACAAACCAATTAGTAAAACTAGCTAGGATAAGACATGAGTAAATTTTACTTTGGGTATTGTTGATTTGACTAAATTCATTGAAGTGTGAAACACAAACCAATTAGTAAAACTAGCTAGGATAAGACATGAGTAAATTTTACTTTGGGTATTGTTGATTTGACTAAATCTATTGAAGTGTGACACAAACCAATTAGTAAAACTAGCTAGGATAACACATGAGTAAATTTTACTTTGGGTATTGTTGATTTGACTAAATCTATTGAAGTGTGAAACACAAACCCACTAGTAAAACTAACTAGAATAAAAAAATTAGTAAATGTTACCTTGGGTATGAGTTGATTTGACTAAATTTATTGAAGTCTGAAACAGAAATGTATTAGTACAACTAACTAGGATAAGACATGAGTAAATTTTACTTTGGGTATTGTTGATTTGACTAAATCTATTGAAGTGTGAAACACAAACCAATTAGTAAAACTAGCTAGGATAAGACATGAGTAAATTTTACTTTGGGTATTGTTGATTTGACTAAATCTATTGAAGTGTGAAACACAAACCAATTAGTAAAACTAGCTAGGATAAGACATGAGTAAATTTTACTTTGCGTATTGTTGATTTGACTAAATTCATAGAAGCGTGAAACACAAACCCACTAGTAAAGCCTACTAAAAGTACTAAGGATAAGAAATATAAGTAGCTTGTAAAAGTACATTAGTGTGGGAATTTACTATAAATCTTCGAAGTTATTATGTACATGCATGTAACGTTACTTTCTACAATGTTTTTTTAGTGCTAAACAACAGGAAATCAAAGACATATCTAACTTAGTTAGCATCTCACCCATGTATGTACATAGTCATAACAAGTTTGTGCCTCTTGTTAATGTAAAAACTTTGTCGTGGTAGCAGCAGACTACTAGCGTTGGTCTTTGTAACTCTTGCCGAGTTGACAAGACAAACTAGGTAATTCTTCCTCCTCCATGGACCTGACTGGTCTTAATTTATTCGAATTCTTACCTTTTAACTCTGAACTTGCTTTGACAGCACACAACCGCTTGCGGGACGACCACTAGTTACATGTACGCTACTCGCTAGTACTACCGAACGAACTGCAAAGTACGTGTAAAATGTACATGTACATGTACGTACATGTACTTCGCGCACGTGCACTACACATTGTCCGGTGTTTAAAGGCACTGTCTCGTCGTTAAAAATAGTAGATGTCTGAAGTAACATGTTATTTTATCCTGATCAGGTCAAAGTGGTACACCAGCGGGTCATGATCACCTGGCCACTAAACTTAAACTGCACTCCAAAATCCGTTTCCAATGAATCACTCATGGGACCGCATGATGGTGTTTTTAAATAAACTAGAACACTAGGCAGCAGCCCATAGCTTGAAACTGATGTTCTCATGGCTAGATGGCCTCTTTAAACTTGGGGTAATTTTTTATATTGTTCACTTATTTTGAGTAAGTTATTTTGTTATATTAATCTTTTCAATCTGCGCTTTTCTTTATGCATCGCGTACGGACCGGATGTAGAGCCCATTTAACAGGTCTTTGTTAATTAATTCTTACTCAAATTTACAGCCTGCAATAGAATGGTTTTTTTTTTTTTTTAAATTGTCAGGGTATGCAACTTCATGTTACATGCATTGTATTGAAAAATGTGTGAATAGCTTACTGTCTAAACTTAACGGAACATGCAATATTACCAATCAATATATTTGCAATGGGCCGGCATCTGTATATGATAGTTCCAATTTTTATTTGTTTGTTGTTGTTGTTGTTGTTGTTGTTTTACTCAAGTGAGTTTATTAGAATCTACAGATTGTTAAGTTATATGTACTTAATTAACCCACCCTCGTTGATTTTACCACAGTTTGTGTTCCAAAGACTTACATTATCAAGTTTTAAATACTTGCCATAATTTAAGCATGATTTAAGTTTGCTGTACTTGAATATTGTAGTAACAGTGACAATGGTTTGTATTTAAGTAAATACAAATAAAATAATTCAACCATATTTTACTTGAATATCATACATGTAGATTTTACTCAATTTGTAAGTTCAAATAACTTATATCATTTAAGTAAGGGCAGTTTTTAAGGTTTTAAGTGTTTCTGACTTGAAATTAGTAGGTAAAACCAGCAAAAATACCATAATAAGTAAGATTAAATTATAAATTTCGGGTATCATTAACTTAACACAATTTTCATTTTTTTGAGTGTATGTTGACATGCTGAGTTCAATAATGCAATAATTTGAAATGTCTGACAAACGGTATGGCCGCCATTTTAAATTCCAATATGGCCGCCAAGACAAACATCGATGTTTTCATTGCTTTAATAGCACAGTGTACGGTAATGTCATAATGTTAAATCATTTGAGCATTATTATGATAAAGGGAAAATTGTTGCATCTCAAATCTACTGATGGGTTTGTAATTTTGTCGAAGGCAGTAGAAATTTGGGAAATTCAGCGCCCCAAAATACCCCTGTATGCGAAATTTAACACTTTCTGCCGGAACTGAACATTCACATGACATTCCAATAATTTATTTTTTTATGTTTTTTCTCTTTCAGATCCAATGTCGAAATCAAAGAAAAACATCGTCAACAATTCCAATGCCAACAGACTGGAACATTTGCGCTCTTTGCCAGGAACGTTCTGAAAATGAACCACTAAGAGATGCACGTAAGGGCAGCAATCAGTCGTGTCTAGACGTCTACGAGAATCTTGCTCGAAATCTCAAGGCATTGAATGATTTAGGTGCCTTGCCTTGCGGGATAAACATTTCCCGACTAGATGATGGTTGCGGTATTGCAGAAACCCTAGCTGCGCATGCTGCCAAATGGCACAAAAACTGTTATGTGCAGTGCAGCAGCTCTCGTGTGGCCAGGGCTGAATCAAGGGAAAGAAAGCAAAGTTCAGACCTTAAACTTGGTGAAGAAACTTATTCGCCTGTTAAGAAAAGACTCAGAACAAGTTTCAAATCTCCATCCGTTGAACAGAGTACCGCTAGCACATGTTTCTTTTGTGATAGCATTATCAGTAATGAAGAAATAGTTCACAGAGCGGCAACAAAAAATGTAGATTCCAATGTTCGATTGATGGCAACAGAATTGAGGGATACAAAACTCCTGGCTAGATTGTCTGTAGGTGATATGACGGCATCAGATGCTGTTTATCACAAGAAGTGCATGACTGTTCTCCACACTCGATACAGATCATTTGTAAGAAAGAATGAGGAAGCCAGTTCAAGTGAAAATATGCCACCAGAATCAGTAGCTTTGGCCGAATTGATATCCTATTTGGAAGAAATGAAGTGTACAGATGACAGTTACACTTTCAAGTTAGCCGATCTCACAAAGCTTTATACAGAACGTCTGGCACAACTGGGAGGCGATATCTCAAAGAGGATTAATTCAACTCACCTTAAGGACAAGCTTCTCAGACACCTTCCGCAACTTGAGGCACATAAGAGCAACCATGAAGTGGTACTGTCATTCAAAGAGGACATTGGTGAAGCTTTATTGCATGCTTGTAGACAAAGCTCTGACAACGACGCGGTCATTCTCATGAGAGCTGCCCAGATTGTGCGCAAAGATATTTTGCAAAAGCAATACCAATTCAATGGATCCCTAGTTAACGAATCATATAACAACTCACCACCATCATTGGCAGCGTTGATGCAAATGATTCTTGCTGGTACAAACATACAAAAACAGAAAGCAAACAACAAGGGAGTAAGCGTCTCTGTGCAATCCTTAACTCAACTTGTAACATTCAACACTATGAAACGAGGAAGGTTGGAAACTACAGCAGTACGTCACAATTTGAAACGTGAAACATCACTGCCACTTTACCTGGGTCTTCTCATTCATAGCAAAACAAGGAAACGGGATCTCGTTGACGTTCTTTTTCAACATGGTTTGTCTGTTTCCTATGATCGCATACTGGAAGTATCCACAGATGAGGCCAACAGAGTCATAGAAATATACAAACATGACGGCGTCGTGTGTCCAACAAAATTGCGAAGTGGAATATTCACAACAGGCAACCTAGACAACATAGATCACAACCCATCATCAGCATCAGCACAAAGTTCATTTCATGGAACCGCGTTATCACTGACACAACATGTTTCACATGACAAAAGTGGCAGCATTCGAAATCATGAGAATGTCACTGAGAATGAGAACAAACAGCGCTCCAAAACCATAGCCGCCCTTCCTGCATCTTACAGTGATGTGCCTCCTGAAGCATTTCCAACTAATAATCCCATTCCAAGAAAACCAAAAGGTCCATCCACTCCAAGTGTGTCCTCCGGAATACAGGACAAAGAAAGTCAGTGGCTTTCGTTTGTACAAAGTCTGCAGGAGAAGGAAGGTCTTGAGAGTGAAGATAATATCTCCTGGTCAGCATACATGGCAAATCTGCAGGTTGAAGTTCCTCGGCCTCCTGCAATTACAGGACTGCTACCTCTGTTCCGCGAGAGTGCTCACACATTGGCAATGGTGAAGCATGGAATGAATTTAATCAAGCAGGCGACAGAACTAGTAAACCCCGGACAAGTTCCAGTTCTGACCGTTGATCAACCACTCTATGCAATTGCAAAGAAGATTCAATGGACTTGGCCAGGTATATATGGTGAAGACAAGTTTGTTGTGATGATGGGAGGACTTCATGTAGAGATGGCCTTGTTGAAAGCGATCGGCAGCTTCCTGGAGGGGAGTGGTTGGGCAAGTGTAATGACCAGTGCTGGTGTAACAACAGAGGGAAGAGCAGATAGTCTTCAGAAAGGTTCGCAAATATCGAGGTCACAATGGGCACACCAAGTCACAGTAGCGGCGTTGTACGCTCTGCAGCGAAAGGCATACGATGACTACCGGAAAACATGTGAAACTGAAGATTTACAATCATTTAATCTTTGGAGCAAGAAGATGGCTACAAAGTACCCCCAGTTTTGCTACTGGAATGAAGTCCTGCAGTTGGAGTGTCTTCTCTTGGCATTCATAAGATCACAACGGGAAGCCAACTACACGCTCTATGTGGAGACTCTCACGGCGATCATTCCGTGGATGTTTGCCATGGACCATTACCATTACGCCAGATGGTTGACAGTGCATGTAACAGCCCTCAGGAACTTTCAAACGATTCCATGGATATCCATCGTGAATTTGTCAAGGGGAACTTTGTCACTCAGAAGTCATCACACAAGTTCTCTGCTATGGCACACGATCAGATACACGAACAGCAGAACGCTATAGTGAAAGGTGATGGTGGAGTCATTGGAATTACTGAGAATGAAGGGGCTCTTCGCCGGTGGATGGTAGCTGGTGCAGAAATAGCCAGAATCCTGAATGAGTTTGAGGACCAGTTTCAAAGACAGAGGCAAACTGATGTCCGCCACCACGAACAATTGTCTAGTGTCCAGAAATCCTTTGCATCAGATCTCAATAATGCAATCAGTTCATTAGAAAAACTTGGAAACCCGTTTGCGGAAGACAGTAATGACTTGTATGTGCTTGACACAAAGGTCATCATGCCTGATGAAGTGATAGCCACAGTGCGATCCATGGAGGACACTGGCAAAACACAATTTGACGGATTTGTGGGGCAGCGAATCAAGGATCCTTCTGTCAATTTCTATGATAGCATTTCAAAGAACAATCTGCCACTGTTCAAATCGAAGCCCAAGAAAACACCTGGAAAGTCTGAGGCGAAGATTACACGTATGAAAAGTAATGTGGAGCTCTTCTCACGAATGTACATTTCTTGCCAAACTAGAGATGGTGATCTTAACACATTTTTTGAACATGAGTGTCATGGGTGGCCACCTGCATTGGCTGAAGGTATCAATACAATGCGCCCACCAACCGGCAAGGCTGATCTTTTGCCCTGTTTGGAAGCTTTAGCACAACGTCCTCATGATGCGCCCAAAGGAGAAGTTCGTATTTTCGATGGGGCTGCCTTAGTCCATCATTTGGAGCCTAAGAAGTGCAACAGTGTGATCAGGACATTTGGTGACTATGCACAGAAACAGGTCCTTCCGTACATTGCCCGAAAGTTAAATGAGGGGACTGTGATGCGTGTTGATGTGGTGTGGGACACCTACAGAACGGACAGTCTCAAAGAAGGCACCAGGCTTGGTCGTGGCACTGGCATACCACTCCATGTGACTGAACAGACATCCGTGCCACGAAACTGGAGCAGCTTCCTTCGTGTAGATTCCAACAAAAAGACATTATTCAGTTTCCTTGCTGATGCCCTGCAAACGATGGCTATTCCAGAGGGAAAAACACTTCTTACAACCTTTGAAGAAGAGGTTAAATCAAAGCCCCTTCTGATGTTTCTCAAATTCAACCATGTACGCATGAAGAGGCTGATTCACGAATGATGCTACATGCTTGGCATGCATATCAGCAGGGGTACAGAAGTATCGTCATTCATGCAACAGACACGGATGTGGTTGTGTTGGCTATCGCAATGGCAAGCATTATGGACGGTTGTGCAATGTGGTTGGCATTTGGACATGGAAACTATTTCAGGCACATTGCTGCTCACACTATTGCGACTCACATTGGCCCTGAACGCTCATGGGGGCTTCTATTCCTGCATACTGTTTCCGGATGCGATACTGTTTCTGCCATAATATGTGGGATTGGCAAAAAGACTGTGTGGAGCATATGGAATTCCATGCCAAACTTGGGGGAGGTCTTCAATCATCTCTCACATGCACCAGCGGAAGTAACAGATGATGACATGGACAACATAGAGAGGTTCTTCGTTGTTCTGTACAGTAGAACTTCCCCTCTGAAGAAAGTGAACGAAGCACGCAAGCAGCTGTTTGCTCAGGGAAATCGGCAATCGGAAAATATTCCACCGACAAAAGAGGCACTGCGTCAACATGTGAAGAGGGCAGTCTTTCAGGCCGGTCACATCTGGGGACAGTCCCAAATTGCTAACCCAGAGCTGCCTTCACCTGCAGATTGGGGATGGGCTAAAAATGCAGATGATGTCTGGCATCCATTTTGGACAGTAATGCCAGAGGCGTCAAAAGGGTGCCGAGAGCTGATCAAGTGCAAGTGTAAAAAACGGTGTGCTGGAAATTGCAAATGTTCCGCTGCTAATCTACCATGCACAGAACTATGTTTCTGCTCTGGACAATGCTTCCGAGATGAGCAGTAGGAGAAGTAAAACGGATGGAAAAAAGCTTGCAGCATGTTACGGCTGCCAACTGGTACGAAATATACTTTGAAATGAGCTCTTTTGAACTATTGAACAGTTGAACTCAGCATAACAAAATGTACTTGTGTTTCAAATTCCAGTGCCTTATGTCATTTAGAACCCATGATTTCCCGGGAATCTTGGGTGGTGACTTGTTATATGATTCGTCAACTAGGGATCCATTGAATTGGTATTGCTTTTGCAAAGAACCCGGGATTTTCAACATTTCGTCTTGGCGGCCATATTGGAATTCAAAATGGCGGCCATACCATTTGTCAGACATTTCAAATTATTGCCTTATTGAACTCAGCATGTCAACATACCCTTGTGTACAAAATTTGAGCACCACAGGTCATTTAGAACCCAAGATAGGGATTTTCAACATTTCGTCTTGGCGGCCATATTGGAATTCAAAATGGCGGCCATAAGGTTTGTCAGACATTTCAAATTTTTCCATTATTGAATTCATTATCTCAAAATGCACCTGTGTACCAAATTTCAGGGCCATAGGTCACTTGGAACCCAAGATAGTAATGTTCAATGTTTCGTCATGGCGGCCATATTGGAATTCAAGATGGCGGCCGGTCCATTGGTCAGACCTCTTGGATCCGCCAATTTTTGAACTCAGCATGTCAAAATACCCCTGTATGCAAAATTTCAAACTTTCTGCCGGATGTGAACATCTCGAGCAATTTTTGTTACATATCAGCCCCACTAATATATATAGGGTCAGAAGTGTGATTTGTGGTCGATTTGTGGCCGATTTGAGGGCCAATTTGAGAGGCCATATTTAAAAGGCCATAATTATATAAAAGTGGTACAGTAAACGTAAATTTTGGGCAGACAAATTATTAATTAGTTTGGGTGGTAAATTTATTTGGAATTGCTTGATGTCAAACATTTTGTTTATCCAAATAAAAACCACCGTGAGATTCAAAGAGGACAGTCAAGTCCAGCTGTAAGAGCGTTTAAAAGCAAATATATTTATTTCAAACTTTCATTGTGTACACAATGATAATATTATGAATTTGAAGACATATAATCGATGAATAATTGATAACCTAGTTTGTTATTCTTCCTTAATTTAATTATAGATATCTATATCCCAAAATTACTGGTTTAATGTTTTAGTTTGTTAATTTGGAATTAAATATTAATTAAATTTAATTGAAGATAAATCGATTGTCAGCTTGATTTTCTTTCTTTTCTTACCTTGTCATTGGATTGGTCTAGGCAAACTACCCTTCTATACTTAGGAACGTCGCAGCATTTCAGGCGCGCGCGTTACAGCAGTATGTGTTTGGAAATTTAGGTGTGATGAAAATACAGAAATATTTGCAAAAAGGACCTTGACTCAAGTCTAAGTCCAAGTCCTTTTGTTTACTTTTGTCTGTTTGCAGCACATCAGTCTTTTCAAAACTCATACTGCTGTTCATTTTTCAATGTCAAGGACCCGGACCTCACAGAGTTGTTCTCCGATCTGATTCTAACTGTTACCATTGTATACTTCACTATTTGTGTCGGACTTGGAAAAGAGCTCAACTACAACACTGGTTGGTAGTTTATGGTAGATATTTTGTGGGTCCAACACTGATTGTTATAGCCTTAATATTGATTAATTCTGATTTGAGGAATATAGACTCTTAAGCAACATCGAGGAGTGTTCGATTCTTCCGTAACAAAGTGAATAAATAAAATAAAGCTCATACAAGATGCCCTATCATGTGTGTACAAAGTTATGATTTGACCATACACTTGCAACTGTAATCATGTTTATTGTGTTTGATTATTTTGTAAGCTCCCAAGACACTCCCGAAGAATATAATTAAGCTGATAAATTTAAATTTCAAAGGGTTAGCAAGTTTTAATATTGTAAAAAGAAAAGTTTCCATGCCTTCAGGATTTAAAGCAGCAAAAGTAATCAAACAATCCAAAGAAAATACGAAAACAAATAAAACTGAAGTGCCACATACTATCCAAGATAACTATAGATGATGGCACTTTATAGACAAGTCCTTTTCCGAGTGTGATAGTGATATATAGGGAGGTGGGGTTGGAATCAAGTCTGAGTAACAAGACGATGAAGTCCGAGCACATTGATTTTCAAGAAGGAACAGCAGTATGTGTTTGGAAATTCAGGTGTGATGAAAATACACAAATATTTGCAAAAAGGACTCGGACTCTGTCTTGAGTCCAAGTAATTTTGCCTAATTTTGTCTGTTTAATTGCAGCAGACCTGTCTTTTCAAAACTCATACTGCTGCAGACCTCCCAACATTCAGTTTTCAAAAATAGTACTTTCTTCAAGCCGGTACATGTAGTCATTGTGTCGCGTGTCGCAATGCACACAGAGAAAGGTATGGTCAAATCTTGTAAGAGTAAAACCTATTTCATTTTTGGATTTATATGAATGCTAATCCAGCCATTAAGGGTTAAGATGAGACAAGATGCAAACAATTATTTATTCTATCAGGGTTTTATACTAATCAGGAAATATCTTTGATGCTGCCATCAGTTGCCATACTATATGGTTGGACATGAAGATTTGAGGTGATATTTTGTTGCACATCGTTAGACAAACAACGCACAATGGACCTTGTTTTCGTTTGTCCACACTTATACTGTTTGGCAATTTTGCTGTCGGGGAACATCTTCCTGAATAACGGCACAGCATGATCAGAAGCAGCGATGGGTGGGTATGTTGTGTTCAATAAGAAAATCAACAAAAGTTACCTCGGCATTCGTCACCGATGTGTCCGAGTTGAAACTGCTGAAGCTGGTAATTTTCGGTGTATTCTTAACGTGTTCTGCCGCTCGAGTATCAGTGGCTATATTGTGTACTTGAGCAACCGCGCAGAAATTTCACAATTGTCACTTGTCAGTCGAGTTTAGGGTTACATGTTGAGATGGTTCACTAAGTTCACTTGCCACACAAGGAATATTTTACAAACTGACGAAGACTGTGTAGAAACAAGGAAGCTTGATAACCATTCAACCAAACAGCATCCAACAATGGCTGTTAATCTTGGTAAGCTGCTAATCCTGGCATCTATCCTATTCATCAACTGTGACCATTTTGTTTGCTTCTCTGGATTTGCTGTAAACAACAGCAGTGGACACATCAAGTTCTGCAAGATGAGAATCCCTTACTACAGTAACTCTGTATGTACACTTCAGCTGCTCAAATCAGGAGATATTGAATCAAACCCAGGCCCTTCACACCATTCTGATAATGACACTAATAACCACAAATTGAAGTGTGTCTTATTCAATGCCAGTGTCACCACTTTTTTAACCGCTTGAATAAATCTTGTATAAAACTATAGTGGTGATCCTAGAAACATCCAGACAAATGACAGGGCAACGAAGACAGGATTGATCTTTTACAAACAACAATGAATTTCAATTTATTTATACAATTATTTACAATAATATTTACAAGGTTTAATTGAACTAGAGATTGTGAATGTTATTGGCTTTACGTTTCGTATCTAACAGGTTCTTACTCAAAGAGAAAGAGATTGTTAATAATTGCAGACATAATTAAAAGTTATCTATATGTCTTTTCCATACTCTTAAGAAAATTTAAACAAAATTAATTTACAATATTTTATATTTGTTTCTTTTCACAGAGGTTTGTATAAATTTACCATATCCTTATTTGACAGAAGAATTCTTGATTATTAATACACCTAGTATGTTGAAAACTATCTAATTAATTACTTTCCTCTCTTAAGGTGTTTGCCAGCTTGCTTCAGAAAAACAACAGGCTTCACGAATTTACGTGCAGCTAGACAATATATTGTTCTGGTCCACATTTACATCTAGGGATTGTCACTGAGACGATTATCTGGCCTATGCTGGCGGGTTGTCACTAAGACGGTTATCTGGCCTATGCTGGCGGGTTGTCACTAAGACTGTTTCCGGATCACCGGGTCACCCCTACGGCCATGGTTATTTTACTTCAAAGTACTTAAACTGGCTGTAGGCTGAGTGTTGCAAAATGGTCGTCGACATGGACCGGTCGGCGGAGATATAATCTCAGGCTAGGAAATTTAGCACTGTATTTGCCAAATCTTGCATAGGAAGAGTGGTGGTAAAATTTCACCAATCTGTAGCCTATAGCGCCATTTAAATTGAATTGTTACCGGTCAGCGGTGCACACACTCACATCGGGCCTTAGCTCTCGTATAGTTGTACTCCTCTCTCTAAACGATCAGTTTTCGTTCTGACCCTTTACCTTCCCTACACTTTCTCTCTCACTTTCCCTTTCCTTCAGTCACACAATAGAACACATTATCACTTCTTTTGTATTTACGGATTTGTGGTTTTTATAACAATAACCATGGCCAAATACTACACTTACATAAGAGCCTGTGGCGTCTAAGCAGTGCAAGACGCACACTGTCGCTACTGGTTAATACTAATTTAAGCGCGAACTTGCTAACACGTGATTGGCTGATAACTTTTCGCCTATTCTATTTATTTTTTAAAGGGGTGTTATGCGTTGTAACGGGTTCAGTGGTTGGATGACATTGGATATACACACAGGTCTTAGAGTACAGTACTTGTGACAGCCAGGAGTGTAGTCAATAAGGTCCTTGAGCTTCAAACTGAAGTTGCTCTCAACCACATGCATTGACATCGCTTGTGTGTCTGAGACGTGGCTTTGTCCAGACATCACTAATTGTGAAATTCTTGACCCCTCATATCAAATATTCCGAAATGACAGAAATCCAAATGGTGGTGGTGTTCTATTTGCATGTAACAGCACTCTCATTCCATCTAGAAGACGTGAGTTTGAACCCTCTTCAACCATCCAGGCCAACTTCAATCAGTGTGAACTCATCTGGGTTCAAGTCATCCTCCCTCAGAACAAAGGGAAACTTCTTTTTGGCACCTGTTATCGTCCACCAACTTCAACTGCTGGCTTCAATGATGCACATATATTCCCACGGAGTCACCAGTTCAAAGCCATTTTTCTCCTTGGAGACTTCAATCTACGGATACCCTGATAACTGCAAAACCCACCAGTCCTTGACAGCCATTCTGCTTTTGTTTGTGATATTACTGAATCCCTGGGCATGTTTCAACTCGTCTCCTTTCCTACAAGACGCAATCCTCATGGTAGCGGTTCAATGTTGGACCTTATTTTTTGTAATAACCCAAACTGGACTTCCAATATTCGCCAAGGCCCTGGCCTAGGTAACAGCGATCATGACTCTGTGCACTTCAACATCACAACTGCTTCCCCAAACCAGGTTGTTCACCGGACATTTCATCAATTTCACAAGGCTGACATGACAGACCTCAAGAGGACGCTGGAGTGCATTCCGTGGGACTTATTTTTTGATGAAACCGACATTGATGAAACTTGGGAGAATTTTACGACACTAATCCACGCTACTGTGAAGGACATAGTTCCTATCGCCATGTCAAAAGGTCAACGTCGATCACCATGGATTACTCAATAAATTATCAGGGCTTATAGGAAAACCGTAAAGCCGTTGCTCACAAAAGCAATGCAAACTTATGGAACAAGTATAAAAACGTCCTATAATGATTATAATTATTCAGAATCTTTCTACTGATTGTAAACTTAATCCTAAACGATTTTGGACATTTGTAAAAAGTAAGAGAGAGTCCAATCCAGTAAATGTATTTAAGCAAGGTGACAGTACTTTCAGTACTCCTGATGAAATTGCAAATGTTTTCAATGCTCATTTTCAAAGTAATTTTTCTCCACAGCAATCCACCGTTCCTGTGACACCTCCCTGTGACACCCATCCTGGCATTACTCCTCTAAATACTCTCCAGGTAAATGAAGGTGACGTACTAACGGCCATCAATAAGCTCAATTCTTCCAAACCTCCTGGGTCAGATGGCATTTCACCCGCAATACTCAAGCTTGCTGGCTCTTCCATAACTCTTGTTCTAACAAAAAAAATCAATTTTAGCCTCTCTAAAGGAGCAGTTCCACAGGATTGCAAGCTGGGAAATGTTTTTCCCCTGTTTAAAACTGGAGATGAATAAATAATTGCTAACTATCGCCCAATTTCCCTTTGTTCTGTTCCATGTAAGATGCTTGAAGGTTTTGTGTCAAAAAGGCTCCTTCAGCACTCGGCAGAGTACATTATACCTGACTCACAGCATGGGTTTCAACCCAAACATTCCTGCATAACTCAGTTAACTACTCTTTTTGACACTTGGGCCAGAGCTTTAGATACAGCAAAACCAGCAAGAATTTACGCAATCTTTCTTGACTGGTCTAAAGTAAAAGAATGGAATGATCAACACGGTCAAAGGCTTTATATAATACACACCTTGGTCTTCTCCTGCACAACGAGGATCATCTGTTATAGCTTTCCGTTTCTTCAGTTCTGTGAAAACAATTTCTTTATAGTAAATGTGTAATTTATATCATAAGATTATCCCCCAACCCAAACTTGAAACAGGAAGTTAAATGTCCAGAAGTTGACTTAGGCCATCAACATTTTAATCCTGAGGGGACAACTTTGTAGAAGAGTGCTGAATGTAAACCATGCTGATTATACAAAATCCAACTGTTTTATAATTTCCATCCTATAAAAATTACATTTAACCAATTGATTCCAAATTCCACACTTTAATTTGAATTATACTGACATTGTTATTGTAATAACTTTACACAACATTTTTATTTCTGGTTTGACAGTCAAGTTGATATTGCCATATAACATTGTTTCAATATATCACAACCTTGGTCTTCTGCTGTACAAGGATGATCATCTGTGATTGCTTTCTGTTTCTTCAGTCCTGTGAAAACAATTTTTTTTATAGTGAATGTTGACTTAGGCCATCAAAATAATTTCAATACTGAGAGGACAACTTTGTACAAGAGTGCTAAATGTAAACCATGTTGATTATACCAAATCCAACTCTTTTATAATTGTCATCCTATAAAAGTTATATTTAACCAATTGATTCCAAATTCCATATTTTAAGTTGGTATTGCCATAAACATTGTTTCAATGTGTCACAAAAAACACACCTTGGTGTTCTGCACAAGGAGGATCCTCTGTGATAGCTTTCCGTTTCTTCAATCCCGTGAAAACAATTTCTTTATAGTAAATACTTCATTTATGTCATAAGATTATCCCCCAACCCAAACCTAAAACTAAAAGTTGAATGTCCTGAAGTTGACTTAAGCCATCAAAATTATTTCAAGATATAATACACACCTTGGTCTTCTCCTGTACAAGGATGATCATCTGTGATTGCTTTCTGTTTCTTCAGTCCTGTGAAAACATTGTTTTTAATAGTGAATGTTGACTTAGGCCATCAAAATAATTTCAATATATAATACACACCTTAGTCTTCTCCTGTACAAGGATGATCATCTGTGATAGCTTTCTCTTTCTTCAGTCCTGTGAAAACATTTTTTTTTACAGTGAATGTTGACTTAGGCCATCAAAATAATTTCAATACTGAGAGGACAACTTTGTACAAGAGTGCTAAATGTAAACCATGTTGATTATACCAAATCCAACTCTTTTATAATTGTCATCCTATAAAAATTATATTTAACCAATTGATTCCAAATTCCATATTTTAAGTTGGTATTGCCATAAACATTGTTTCAATGTGTCACAAAAAACACACCTTGGTCTTCTGCACAAGGAGGATCCTCTGTGATAGCTTTCCGTTTCTTCAATCCCGTGAAAACAATTTCTTTATAGTAAATACTTCATTTATGTCATAAGATTATCCCCCAACCCAAACCTAAAACTAAAAGTTGAATGTCCTGAAGTTGACTTAAGCCATCAAAATTATTTCAAGATATAATACACACCTTGGTCTTCTCCTGTACAAGGAGGATCATCTGTGATAGCTTTCTGTTTCTTCAGTCCTGTGAAAACAAATTCTTTATAGGAAATACTTCATTTATATATTCATCAGATTGTCCCCAACCCAAACCTAAAACTGAAAGTTGAATGTCCAGAAGTTGACATAGGCCATCAAAATTATTTCATTATATTATATAATACACACCTTGGTCTTCTCCTGTACAAGGAGGATCATCTGTTATAGCTTTCCGTTTCTTCAGTCCTGTGAAAACAATTTCTTTATAGTGAATGTTTAATTTATATTATAAGATTATCCCCCAACCCAAACTTGAAACAGGAAGTTCAATGTCCTGAAGTTGACTTAAGCCATCAAAATTATTTCAATATATAATACACACCTTGGTCTTCTGCACAAGGATCATCTGTGATAGCTTTCCGTTTCTTCAGTCATTTGAAAACAATTTCTTTACAGTAAATACTTCATTTGTATCATAAGATTATCCCCCAACCCAAACCTAAACCTGAAAGTTGAATGTCCAGAAGTTGACTTAAGCCATCAAAATTATGTCAATCCTTAGAGGATAACTTTGTAGAAGAGTGCTGAATGTAAACCATGTTGATTATACAAAATCCAACTGTTTTATCCTACAAAAATTATATTTAATCAGTGAAGCTTTACCTTTAGCTACAAGGCAGCGTGTACATGTATGAGTTTAGTTTACATAAGCATGAGTAAATTCGTAAAAATTTGCAAATAAAGTGCATTAATTTTAGACAACTCATTTTACTGATTTTTAATCTTAAATTCCACCTTAGTGCATGTACATGTACTATGATGTATGACAAAAGTCTTGTCATATTTGAGAAAAATTTATTTATTTCAATGGCCTATGAAGGTCACTTGAGTTAGCATTATAACAAAAATCAAAACAAAAATTTAAAAAATAACGAACTGTTCTTTAATGTAGTCTCACAAAATATGAGCCATATTGTGATGAAATTTCACAGGTTAGTATTACAACATATACAGCACTCGTTTACAGTACTCATTCAAAAAACCAATGGTGTAAATTTCCTTAAACCAAAACAGTGGATCTTTTTTAACTGTCCTATTCCCAAACCATTCGTTTTTCATAGGGTTTTGAGGGATCAAACTATAGAAGGGTTAATGGCCATTTAATAAAACATACAATTGCTGATCCTTCAAATAGTTCAAATGTATTTGTAGCCAGCTGGATTTAGTAAAAACTGAAAATCATGCTAATAATTATCTTTGCAGAATTCTATTGAAATCATTATAATAAGCATGAAAATTAAAAAAATCCATCAAATTAATAAAAATCTTTCAAAGGTAAAGATTTCATCACAAAATAAAAAACTTTAAAAATAATGATAATAATAATAATGTGGACTTATATTGCGCACGTATCCACCAAACTGGTGCTCACGGCGCATTATATTATATTATTACCCCTGCTCATCAGGCTCATAAATCATTCCTGAAACCATCTCAGCTCCCTGGGGAGTATACAGCTCAATTGCTGCCATTACAGCGCATATAGGGCTAATCAAACACAACAACCAACTCTGCCCTCACAGGTACCCATTTACCCCTGGGTGGAGAGAAGCAATTATGGTAAAGTGTCTTGCTCAAGGACACAAGCACCATGGTCGCAGTTGGGATTCGAACAATGAATTAAAACAAATGAAGAATTCCAGAAACAACTAAATAAAATATGGTTGCAAAAAAAATAATAATATGTACATGTATGAGGTTTTGTATGTGGTAAAACTTTAAGTGTAATATGTTAACAAGTCCAAAGTTTAGACATAAGAATACCCTTTAAAAAGAACTAAACCACTATCTGTTGTGATGAATTCATGAACCCTTTATGAATAATTGATTGCCAGAATGGTAGCAAATACAATCCAAAACACAATCCCCATCATACTTAAAATAATTTATGTAATCCATGTAATCATAAATAATGGTAAACAAAACAAAATGTTATCAGAACTAACTTTACAATACTGAAAAAGCATCTTATCAAACGACGATACAAATACAAATTGATCATAAATGTCAGAGTCCTGTTGTAACCTTCTGATATTAAACTTGATTTTGGCTAAAATTTAGAACAGAGCAAAACAATAACACAAAAACAAACATTTTTAAATAATTCAGTATATCACTTATTGACACTTAGTGAACTTTTTCTATTAAAAATAAACATCGCTCGTTCAAAAAAACATTATATAATGATGTACAGTCATTTGATTTAAAACTACAAATTTTAAAATGATCGTAGATTTTGGCAAAGAAAATGTACTTTGAAAATAATTAGAAAAAAGGACAAAAGACGACAATACAATATGTCAATGGAGGAAAAAAATTCCAGTCAAAATAAAGAAACAAACTAATAAATAAACAAACAAACAAACAGCTAGGTAAAACTTGTAGCTTTGCATGGTGAAGAGGATAAGTAAGACCATGTGAAAATCTCTATTGAGTAGTAATTAGTTCTGAAAAGAACTGGAGTTTGACCTCCAGCTTGGTATTGTTGACTGATTTCTTCAAAAGTATCTTAAAATGCAATGTACACTTACAATTTTAAGTCCACAAAATGAGAGCTCACTAAGAGCACTTTGTATATCTTCAACTTCTTTGAATGACATTTTATTCTATAAAGAAAATGTAAAAGTAATCGAGACCTTTAAATTGGACGAGCAACGGCAAAACCATCCGAGTTCAAACAGTTTAAACTAGTCTGCAGATCTTTTTTAAAGAAATAAAATAAATCACAAAACAAACATGAATCCAAGTACAGATATGTAACTTGCTTTGCATGTTGTAAAAGGTTGTTTAATTTTAAAAAGGCAACTTTTTACCACTTACCTTTTTACGCCAAGGCAGATTCGTAACTCCATAATCATATCTCAATTCCACTCCAGGTTTGAGATTCTTTATTGCAAATAATTTATGCAAAGACGTGTGCTTGCCCCTTTTGTAGCTCCATTAAAAATTGTTATTTTGCAATTGGTGAAAGGCCATGTTGCATCGTTAATCATTCTGCCAAACCCAGATGATTTGGTAGCATCAACACTGCCAAATGAAACATTATAAATGTGTTAAGTGCCAAGAAAACAAATTTAATAATTCAGGTACACATACCAGTTCATCTAAAAACACAATGACAAGTAACATGTTGCTGGCTTTTATGTGTTTTAGTCACAATATAAAAATTGCTATTTTTACAGGCAATGGCAACCCATTTATGAATACACTTATGAATGCATTTACAAATGTATCAACTTTAGTCATTCAAAAAATCAGTTTTTGAAAAGAAAGCTTACAATCAAGCAAAACATTGCAGGTAAATTATGACACAGCCGATTGAAGGTGCAATATGAAGTGTATTGTGATTAATGTGAATAGCCCCTACAAAGAACAACATATGCAAGGTACCACATTGTACCTCGCTCAGCATTTTTGAAAAAAAAAAAAAAAAAAACCTACTAGGGAAGGTTTATAAGCTTTCTCTCGATGCAAAGCGTCCTTATGGGAAATTAGTTCTCCCCGATATTCAAGAAGGAAGTCTCCTTCATGGAAGTTCTGTGTTGTAAATACACCGTACCCTGTAATGTGACAAATAAATAAATAATAAAATAAATAACAAATTAGAAAATAAAAAAAGAACTAAAGATCTAAAGAAATAAACAAACAAATAAACAAACAAATAAATAAATAAATAAATAAATAAATAAATAAATACATAAATAACGAAATGAAGAAATAAAGAAATAAAGAAAAAAAGAAATACGAAAAATACAAACTATCTTCAAAAGGAATATTTATACAATTTATATGAAGGCGACGATGACAGTAGTGGTTGTGGCTATGATTGTGATGTTGATTGTGGTGGTTTTTGTGTTGATGATGAATGGTGGTGATAATGATTATGACAAACAAATGAAAATGAAGCACTTTTTATATACAGCCATATGCAAGTGACTTTAAGTATAGAATGAACCTTATACTTGAGTTTGGTGCATTAGACCACTCAGCCATGACGCTCTAATAGCCATCTTGGTTAATTACCTTATCATAGTTCCCTTCAATATTTATTTTATTAACCCTAACCACCCCATATCCTCCAAAATCCTCCAGGGGCACTTTTTATGGAAAAATTCAGCACTTTTGGAAACTGGCACTTTCACCTCTTCAAATGGGACAAAATTACTACCTGGCAAGAAGTACAGGCCATAAGTGCTGAATGTGTTCCTTAACCAATAATAGATGAGGAAGAAGCTCTCTCCATTGATGCTCATCAAATCTGCACAAGCCCTAGCACCACCCAAAACAGACGTAGCAGCAACAGTAGCAGCACCACCACCACCAGCAGTACACCAAGGACCGACAGCACAACAAGCAACAGCAGGTGCAACAGACCCAACTCCAGCATCAGCTGCTACGCCACCACCTGCACAGATAACAGCAACACTAATAGTCCAAGCAGCAACAGGCCAAGCAGCAGCAACAGATCTAACACCTGCAGACCAAGCAACTCTTGATCTTATTAGATTAAAACTAATTGTTTTACTCATTTCTCAAAAACGTTACCATTTCAGGCAAATCTATTTTAAGATCAATAATCCACCACAGTTAATCTGTGAACATTTATAAATTTTTATCTTAAAAAAACTGTATAGAGGCTTTAAGACTTAATGTTTATAAACACATTTTTGGTAATATCAACAAATATAAATGTTCAAAGATTTATTCCGTGGCTGTCTTTTTTTAAAATAATTGTTTTACAGGTAAAAAAGTGCCATGGACATCTGCAGAAACAGAGGCGATATGGAAAGACATGAGATATTTCATTTTACATGAACAGGTACCAGGGAAGAAGTCATGCAAACAGTGCATAGCAGCTAACCCAGTGTTAAGCAAGAGAACATGGAAATGTGTAAAGTTTAAGGTGTACAACATGATTCAGACATCTCAAAGAAGAAAGGAAACAAGATAGTATATTATTCCAAGGAGATTAATTGGCTTTATTATAATTAACACTAACAGCATTCACATCATTTTTTGAAGTTTGGTAAAAAAATACACTTTATATGATTCAACACCATTGTCCAATAGTGTATGCACTGTACCAGATTTGTCCTGGTAATCGTTTCTCAAAACCCACTAACCAATTAAGAAATGTTAATAGGTTGCTTTGATTTACTTCTACTAATTATTTTAGATCTGTCCTGCACTCCTTCAAATGATGATTTATTTAAATATGATTAAAGTTTGTGTTTTAGAATTCAAGTGTCCCTTTCCCTTGAAAAGATTATTTATTTCAATCTTGGTCAGATTTATTACATTGATTTTTATTTGCATAGTTTAAAGAAGTGTTTCTGGGCAATCGATGATAATTCATTTCAATCCCATCCCAGGAGGATTTATGATGTTTCCTTTGAAATTGGTTAACCCTTTCAGTACCAGCCCATTTTTCACAGTGTGACCTTCCATACCAGGTAAATACTGGTGCAGATAATCCCTTGTGTACCATAGCAATTTTGGTGGCTTCTAATGAAGAGCGCCACCACTCTACACTCTGTAGTTAATGTACATGCACATGTGTGCAATTCCACTGTACAGCATGCAGCTTTAAGTATTACAAATAACAT
This sequence comes from Zoroaster sp. YZ-2022, assembly GCA_029582265.1. Taxonomy (NCBI): domain Eukaryota; kingdom Metazoa; phylum Echinodermata; class Asteroidea; order Forcipulatida; family Zoroasteridae; genus Zoroaster; species Zoroaster sp. YZ-2022. The sequence goes on from CM055816.1 coordinate 19,637,692, forward strand.
TTGGAAGATTTGAAACTTTGCATGATTACATTCATTCATTCATTCATTGATGGTTTATTACACTAAAAATGTCACATGGCAGCCAAAGGCTGAATTGCGTGCACTTTTTACAATGTGTTACAAATAATACAATTAAAATAAAACAATTACAATTTCAGAATTTAAAATGTGTATACATACAAACACGCTAAAACAGGTGTAATAAAATAATTAAGAAATTAAAAATATGTGGCTAAATAATGTAATAATTTATATGTGTGTTGTAGTGTTAAGTAGATTAATAAAATACGGAATGGCACTGTTACAAAATCTCTGAGTTTTACAGAAATACTGTTGATATTTAACCTTTTGTCTCAAAAAACAGTCAACAGGATTTTTCAAAGGAGCCAATTTTGATACTGAGGATGGCTAGCTAAAGCAGTGGCAAAATCAACACAGATATTGTGTCTTCACTTCCAGGGTTTGAAATTTACATACTGATAGGGCCAGGTTGTAAGATACATAATCACCACCAAGGATAATTCTACAGGCTCTTTTTGGATACTTTCTATCAGATTAATCTGTTTCTGAGTAAGAGCCTTATTGAATACTGGGACACATTTACAATTTCTAACATAATGTTTACGCCATTCTGAACTATCTATCTATTGACTGAAGGACATTCAATCATGATTTCCCCATTCAATGTTGGTTGGGATTGTGGGCACACGAACACAGTTGTTGACCAACATTGAATAGGGGAGGGGGTAGAGCCAAGAGTGATGGAGATTCGAATGTGTACAAGAGTGGCCAAAAAACTGATTAATTTACAATAACAAATCCACTTTTGGTTATAATTTTTATGAAAATACATTCACCGGCGATTGCACTCTATTTTGAACAGTAAGGTTGAATAATTATGCTCGTTAATATAGTTTACACATAAATCTAAGGTCTGCTTACCACAACAATAATTAGTTGTTGGCAAGTCGGTTATCTCAAAATAGGTTGTTTGCAATTTATGCAAAGTGCAAAGTATGGTATTTCTCAAAGCAAGGAACTACGCACATCGGATATGTACATTGTTTACATATCATCCTCGTTTGTTTTCTATTGTGTAATCGCCGGTTGCTACAAACAATGCAGTCACGTTTTCTTCCGGAAGGGTTTTTGCCAGGATAATGCATTTTCTCCATCAGCCGAACAGGAAGGTTATTCGCATTGGATCGTGTAAAACGCAGCATTGTATTACGTTCCCAACCTGTGAGTAGGCCGTCTATGACTTGAAGACGGAAGTCAAGATTACTGACATGCTTGTTTGTTGGTATGCTGTTGAAAATTACCGTGGCATTGAGCATGGATATGTGTTCAACATACTGAAAAACACTCGTTTCCACCATTTCAAACTTCTGTGTGTATGTGTGTAGTACTGAAAATTTTGATTAGCGAGATCGGTTCCTCCCATGAATTTGTTGTAGTTATCTATAGATTTGGGCTTAGCAATTTCACGAAATCCACTTTCGCTCTTCTTACACCGAATTTGTTTTGTAATTACTTGGCAATCACCTACATTTGTTATCATGCCAAACAATGCATAACTGACCAGCCTTCTCATAAAATTTTGGGTTATCTCCCTTTTTCATTCTATTTGTCTTTGGGTGGGCTGCATTCGGTATTCCCTGTGCAGTATAACGCACTGGACCACAACATCCAAATCCTAATTGAGACAGTTTGGATACCAGAGCTGGTCTGTTAAAGTAATTATCACAATAAATTACATGTCCTTTATGTTCAAGCCCATTTAGAAGTTCAACGACGACTTCTCCTGGGATGGTTAGGTCAGAGGGATGGCACTTTGAGGGGGATGAATCGGTATCTACATGTACATGTAGCCTTCTTGAAGTTGTTGTCTCCTTGGCAGCAGCTCCTGTGTACAGCATCCACGAATAGGTGTAACCCGTCTCTGACCTCGTTCAAAGAGAATGCCTTAATTCCCCATTTGACCGGTTTTCTGGGCATGTACTGTAGAAACCCGAGGCGTCCCTTAAATTTGAGCATACTCTCATCAGGAGATAGGTTCTGTCCAGGGTAATAGAGGCTGCGAAATTTGGGGAGGACATTCAGCAAAGGCCTAACTTTCTTAAGCTTGTCACATCCAGAGGCTGGTTCAGGCAACCGGTTGTCGGAGAGGTGAAAAAATCGCATAATGGAAATAAATCTATTTCTTGACATTATGGATGGATAAAATGACATCCGTAGAACTTCATATGTTGACCAGTACATACTGTACTGAGGCGACTTGTTCATGCCCATAGCAAGCAGTAGCGCTACAAATGCCATCATTTCATTCGAGAGAGTGGGGGGTCCAGGAGGTTTCTGAAACAGTTTGCTCTGCGTAGCGGTTTGTTTCGTCTACAAGCAGATCCCAGACGGCACTGCAGAAGAACAACTGGAATACCTGTACTGCAGAAAGGCCTGAGAAGTCACCTGCAGGACCAGAGCTTTCGGTGAATTGCATCGGCTTCCTGTTGAGATGACTGATCTCTTTCCAACCCGATCTGAAGTCTGTTTTCTTCCATCTGGATTTGGCATTTTTCTGCGGAAGGGAAGAGACAAAATGCATGAGGGTGCTTTTCGTCTATCACACAGTATAATTTATGAAAAGTGTGCCTAAAATTGGCACTATTTCCGCTGTTTTTTGATGACCAGATTGATGAAATTTTGGGGACTTTTTTTATAATCTCGTAATACAATAATTTTAATTTGGGAGGAAGGTCCACAGTTATCATGGCAACGGTTGTAATGTAATTAAATATCCATTTGTTTTTTAGTGTCATGCAAAAATAATGCAATTGCATATATTTCGTCTTTAATAACATGTTACACGCCGTCTTCTATATTTTGAATACATAAATGAATAACATAATCACGTGATAAATCTTTTAATCCAACATGGCCGCCAATGGTGGCCATCTTGGCTTTTTAAATTGGCGGCCATTTATTTAGAGTATAGATGTTTGGTGTGGTTTTTTTGTTGGGGGGGGGCAATAGTTTACTCACGATCTCGTCAAACATGAAATTACGCGGAAAAGAGCATACGTAAAATAGAACTGGCATTTATCTACACTCAATGTTAAATTCGTTGCATACAGCTTAAATGAAGCTATTCTCCAAAATCCAATTAAAAACTGATGTTAAAAGGGTAGTGCAATAAAATGCAAAATAAATTAAATGAAAACATAATAAATTTAATAAAATAAAATAAATTAAAATAAAATAAAATAAAGTTTTATACCGTTTTAATGTGAGGTTACAGTCTTGTGACATTTTTCCACTTTCACAAGCTTCTTGACTGTTGAAAAATGAGTGCACCAAAAAAAATTAATTTGATCTTAGAGCCCCTCAAGCTTCAATATGGTATATAACTTGTACATATATCACAATGTTAAGTTTAAGATTTACCTGCTTCAAAATTCATGTACAAAACCTATGACGTTTTGGTAATGGTAATGATAGAAGATTTGTAGCGCGCACATATCCACCCTGCTGGGCGCTCAAAGTTTATTTTGTTACGCATTTTCTCTGTGCTTCATGCCACTTTTATTTTTATTTTGTCAAATGGGGGTCATTCTAATTCAGGTAGAATGTGCAGTGATGTCATTAAGCAAATTCTTTACCTTGGTACTGGTCTTCTTTTGCCTTTTCTTGTCGTAGGTCGTGCCATAATTCCTGTCTGCTTCGTTTAGAACGGTGCGATCATCTAAATTCAAGGGAATCAAATGTGAATTAAAAGTATGCTCTCAGTCATGGGCGGGGATGAGGGTTTGACTGTGCTACCCCAAGACCCTCCCTCCGCACCGTCCTGTTTACTTCTAGATTGCATTATGGAGCAGCTGGACCATACATCATCACAGGTAATCAAACCTTTTAGGGAAATTGGTTGGTTACCTTACCCCCGGGTAAATTGAGTAAAACAAATACAAGAGGGGGCGGTCAGAGAAAAGGAGTAGCCTAAAAAAATACCGGCGACAATATTAAACATCTGCTGTCTACTTTTGGCATAAAATAAATACTGAAAAAATGCAACAAGAAAAAAAGGTTATCAATCATGCCATAAATTCGTTGGTTAAATTGCTTCCATCGATTGTTGTGCAATATGTTAACCAACATATGTTGAAATTCGCGAGTTTTATAAGTATTTTCTTTGCTCAACGTTGAGTAAGAGATGTTTAATAAAAAAGTTGGGTAACTGCGTTTCATTACACAAATGTTGATCGAATGTGAGCGGTAACTTACAACAGCTAAGCAAACTGCGCACCACGCGGTTAAAATTAACCAACGTTGCGCAAATGCGCACCACGAGGTTAAAATAATAACCAACGTTGCGCAAATGCGCACCACGAGGTTAAAATTAACCAACGTTGCGCAAAGTAATCGTGGACATCGCGATGACATTAGTATGATATGATGATATGTACGTGCGTACACACACCATCAACCATGGCGGCGACACTGACCGAGCTGCTGATGGACTGGGGTCTGGAGGACCTTGAGCAGACATTCGTGGGTAAATATTGCAAGTTAAATATGTTTTAAGAGATCTAGTTAAGAATACGATCGTAACTGTATGTAGTGTAGCCATGCATAACAAGTTAGGCAGGCATGGCAGGGAGTTACGATCATATTTTTAACAAAAATATTAATGCGGGATGGTTGCTGTGTAACGTTAGATTTGCTGGATCGTCGCGTCGTAATGTTAAATTCAGCATACGAAAAGTGCATTAAGTTGTCGTTTGTAAAACTTGAAAAAGGGGTTACCCAGTCACGTTAAGTTGGATTAGAAGTGTATGCTCTCTGCTGTGTACATATACATGTACACAGCAGGGGACATGTATGCCTACATCATGTAACGTAGTCCCCCACGAACAGAAAGTGAAAAAAATGGTGGTTTGATGTGCCATTATGATTTGAATATGCACTCCCATTCTCTGAATTGTGTGCCTGTTTTTTTTATTTCATCATAATTTTCATTTTCAAAGATAACCCTAATATTCATTGGGGTGGACAAAGCAGCACTTGGCTGTCTGTGCTAACTGTTATTCTTCCCTTCTGCAACATGTTCTTTTTAGAATTTGAAACAAAATCATGCCTGCATCTGCACCCATGCTGCTCCCTCATGATTTACTTCATGCACATTAGCTTTGAACAAAGGCAGTGGAGACTTTGCAGATGAAACATAAGTAGTCATTGAGATATGAATATGACCTGTGTTACAGTGGTAGTATAAATACTAATAATTATTGATTTAAAGTTGTCACAAGGAGAACAAAATTGCAGAGAAATTGAAACAGTGTGCCAACACTGCATGCACAGAGTAGAATACACATACACACACGCACGTACACACACACACATTTTCTAGAAACTTCTGTGGCCAAAAGTTTGGATGGGCGATACCATTTTCATGCGAGGTAGTACAAAAGCAAGGTTTTAGCAATAGATAATGGAGTGGTGGTAAAATTGGGAGGGTGAGCCATAAAAAAAATGGGTGGGTGTCGTATTTTACAGGCTCTACACTTGCATGAACAAGCTGTTTTTCCCAACACGCAGGAAAAAATTGTGTACTGGTTTGAAAACACCAATAAAACAGAAATAAATACTTCATATTTGTTTTTACCATGTTATAGGCCTATTATACAATTACAAGTGCACACAGAAATTGGGCTGGAAATTGGACCGAAAGGCCCAAAATTGTTTGTGCTCATGTTAGCAAGTATAAATTTCCAATTTAGTTGACAAACAATTTGAACTACAGTTAAGGGGACTTGAAGCTAAGAAAATTAATTTTTTCATATTGTACTATTTGTCGTATTATTATTATCATCACAGAGACGCTATACAACTCCAAAAATCATGTTTTCCCATAATAACGGTAAATGTTGCCATGGTAACAGTGGCCATATTGGATTTTTAAATATAATTACGAAAACATGTTTTATGAGAAAAGTATGAGGTTTTTTATGCACAACTGGCATTAAATGCTGAATGCAACAGGATGCAACAGTTGTAAAAAGTTGTTGCATTTTGTTGCATGTGAGCAGTCATGAGAAGTAACGTTGTATCTTGTTGCACTGAGCAGGGTAGTAGCCTCGGTCAACTGTTGTATCTTGTTGCACTGAGCAGGATGGTGTATGCCAAGTTGCACCTGTTGCACTTTGTTGCTTTCAGGGTAATGGAATTGATAGCTGTGTGCATACATATGGGTATTGTTGTATCCAGCAGGGTTCAAACTTTGATAACAGTTGTATATTGTTGCATTCAGCAGGGTGGTAAGCAAATGGTGCTAGGGGGTTAGGGTTTGAAGTTATCACAGAACTCATTTTTAAAAATTGTTTTTCTTTCTCGTGTGTTTTGAATGCCCAAAGGTGATTCACAAAAATGGGTTAAGATAAAAAGTTGCAATTTAATTTTTTCAAAAAGCAAAATGAATGTACATGTAATTTTATTTTTTTATTTCAATTCTCACTCACAGATAATGGTTTTGACATGGAATCATTAGCCCTGCTGACCGAGCAGTTGATTGGAGAATTGGTGCCAAAAATAGGACAGAGACTGAAATTTCTTCAGAGATGGAAAGAACATGTGAGCTTAATGTTTTTGATCATTTTTTGAGACATTAGACATGCTGTGCTATAAGTGCTTACAGAAAACTCCTGGTGGGATCAAGGATTTATTAAATCACTTGAAATATATACACCGTGTTACATCACAAACCTCTACAGATCCAGGAATGTTTGCAGGGGGGGGGGGGGTCAGGCCCGTCAGAATTGTTTTTATACCGGTAATAACCCCTGCAGAATGTCATTTAACAAATATTACTATACAGTTGTAAAAAAGAAAAGAACAAAAAAGAGCAGTGGGTCAGAGCAGGAGGGGGTTTCGACCCCAACCCCTCCTCTGGGTCCACGCCTGGCTACACTAACTTAAATTCATTATTTGTCTTAATAATAAAAGTCCCTGATTGTCTTGGGACATTTTGTGTGTTGTCAATCTTCTTTGCCTAAGTACAGCTTTTCATTTCTTTACAGAAAATCCCAAGCCTGTTCCAGAAACGGTTGCTGATCCAGATTCAGAAGGGACGGACACATCGGCGAAAGTTTCTGGTTTACAGCAGTGGTTGAAAGACCATCTTGGACCCGAGGATGAAGTTAAGCAGAAAATGGCCTCTACTGCAAGACACCGATTCCGCTGGATCAGAGATATTGAGGAACCAAGGACAGTTGCATAAATGTTGAAGGAATATCCTCGGCTAACTGATCCTGGCATGGTATGTTGCAGTTGCTTGAAATTGAATATGTGATCCTTGGTTTGTTTTCCCCCTTTTCAGATAGACTGATGCAGCTACCAGTAAAGCTTTGCTAAACTGTAAACCTTAGTTTTTAATATGGAAGTCAAGTAAAGATCAAGAGTTAGCAAAGTTTCTACCAAAAATATATCATACATGTAAATGTCCTATAAAAGTACCACTGCAGATTCAATAAATACTATAAGTACAGGCCGGGAGGTGTCCAAAATTATACAAACCAGGCAAACACCAGATTTGATTTTTTCCCGGTTCTGATAGGGAATGTTGTTTATGTACATGTAGTCTTTATTTCAGTGAAATCAGTCAATTAAGTTGCATGTAATTTTTCTGAGCAACAAAATCACACCCTGGTTCATGAACCATATCTGATTTGAGGACTGACCTTCCTGCACAGAAGATGACATAACACTCAATTCGCTTAACTGACTTTGATGAAATAAAGATTATTTCAATGTAAGAAGATTCCCTATCAGGAACCAGGGGGAAAAGTGATGCTGAGTTTACCTGGTTTGGCTTGGACATGTTCGGGGGACACTAAAGTGCAGGAGCGTGGCATCCTAGAAAATCAGGTTCTTTCACATCAACTGCTCCACCTTTGCAAGAACATCATGCATAGCTGTGTATGATGTTTCAATACCTAAATTGCATGACTATTTGTTGTTTTTTATAGATTGATCAGGACTACAAAGTCATATACCCGGATGTGCAGGACCTGTATCAGGCATGGGGAGGAATCAGTGACTCGCTTGTGAAGTATGGCATTCAGATGTGTCCACAGTGGAAAGAAAGACTACACTTGGAGAATGACCTGGACATTGAGAAATTATCAGCAGGTAGGCGTTGTTTGATATTACAAAGAAGGTAAAACATCAAACAGGGAGTAGACTTTTTCTCATTAGTGTGGTGTAAGAGACTATAGCCAGACTTTTTCATTGTGATTTCCCCTTTCCCTTTTAATGTAAAGTGAAAGGGGTAAGGGACATTTTTTTGTTTTCAAAATTTTTGGCATACTTAATTGTGTGTAGGGAAAGGTTTCATGGTGCAAAAGTTATGTAAACTTTGTACCTAGATGAAAATATTGACCATTGTGAGTGGCCCTTAACGAGAAATCCAAGTTTTGTTTTAATACAAAGCACCTTTCCATTATTTAAACAAAACATTTGGCTTATTCTTTTGGATGTGCTTGAATAGACACTGCAGGCTCTAATGTTTTCATAAGTACATTTTTTTGTTACATTTCTGTCTGGTTCCATTTTATATTCCCCCAAATCAAGCCAGGCCTCCACTTTAAGTTACACCAAAAATAAAATGTATTACAAAGATAAATACACTGTATCCAAGATGGATTTTACTGACTGTTTTTGCAGAAGAGAAGAACAATTTGGCATTTCACATGATGCCCCTCGTCTTTGAGGGCAGGCACAAAGGAAGACACGGTGGAAGGTGTGCATCATCTGAGGTGTTGGCATCCTTCATTGATGCTCAGTTGGTTAGTATTTATATAAATGATGCAACAGGCATAACTGATGTACATTCATTGGGTCTGTTATATAATTATAAACAAATTATATAATTCCTTAATAGATCCTTGTCATTTGACTGATGGATTGTTGATCACAAGTGATACAGTTGGCTCAAGAACACCATTCACAGGCTACAACATACATGGTTCTATTGACCATTTGACTTTGAAATTAGTAGGGGGAATTAGTTCATGTTCACTCATGTCTTATGACTCGCAGTCCTGCATGATTTGGCTCATTCCCAGCCCATCAATTTCTTAGCGAGTTTAAATCATGTACCATTTTACCAGAAATTGCCGATTTTTATGAATGAATAGGATGGAAGTTTCTGATGCATAACCTTTCTTTTATACTTCCATTTGTAGGATATCATCAATATGCACGAATATCTGAAACACATTGACAGCTCGAAGAGACCGCAACCATACATTTTAATGCTGTTCTCTGATAACAAGTTGAACCCGTCGCAGTTATTTGTGATACTGGAAAGAAGAGGCATTCCCCAACCTTCACTACAGAAAGCCGTGGATACATGCTACAAGGCACATTACGTATTTGACTTAAAATACCAGGAGCAGTGTAAGACTGTGGGAGTTCCTGGAGACTTGTGTCTACAAGCAGCCTGGTGTTACTAAGGGTAAGGAAGCACCTGCCGTACGTCAGTTTAGAGCCTACAATTTTTCCAGCTCTGCTAAGTAGTATGTGATAACTGGACTGTGTGTGGATGTATCTAGATGAAGATGCATGTATCTGCACGCAGATGAAGTGGAATTGTATTGAATAGCATGATGAAGGAGAGTCAAGAAACAAGACAGAGATTACTTACAATTAGCCCCATAGATAGGGCCAATACACTGGACTACCTCCGTTCCTAATTGGCCCTAGTCAAGACTCTACAGCACGCGACCCATGGGAGAAAGGACGAACATGCCCCTCACAATCTGAACGAATATCAGCAATAGTAATTATTAATACATATCTGAATATTCATCCTGAACAATTCCGACCCTTCAGGGAAAAGATGAACCCCATCAAAGCGAAATAAATGAAAAATGACCACTTAAATTGCGAGTGATGCATAACTGCTACCCCCATTCGCCGGCTGACTGACATGACCTAGCCTATTTGTTGATGGACCGCCGAGCTCCTGGGAAATAAGCGCAGCATCCTCCCATAAAATGCACATGCTTTGACGAATACAAAAGGAATCTAATGGGACCAGATCATTGGTGTAAAGTTGATTAGGGTATCAAATTATCCCTTGAAAATTTTTCCAGAGGTGCTATTATGTCAGTACAATTAATCATAATAATTCAAAAATTGGAATCACTGTAAATTGGTGAAACTTGTATCTCTTGATTCTTATAAAGTAGGCCTACATATATTAATACATGTACAATGTAAATACATTTTTACCAAAACTGTAAAAATATATGTTGGGCGCGATCGGTCGATCTGCACGATAGCCCGATCGCGCTGCGCTATTGGGCGATCTATCGTTCGCACAGCCATCGGTCGATCGTGCAAGGACATGTTTGCGCCATCGCCAGATTGTGCAACGCAAGACTTGCGCGATCGCGCAGCAACGGGTTAGCACGATCGGTCGATCGAAGCAAGGCGTTATCGGTCGATCGTCACAGAGTGCGTTGCGCGTTTAATCGATCGTGCGGGAACGGATTTGAGCGATCGGTCAATCGTGCATGCGTAGTATGCGCGATCGATCGGTCACGCAGGAATGGCTTGCGCCATGAGTCGATCGTCAAGAAATGGCTTTGCGCGATCGATCGATCGTGCAGAAATAGTTTTGTGCGATCACTTGATCGCGCATGGAGGGCTTTTGCGTGATCGATCTGTAGGGCAGAATTTTGGTGGTCGATCAATCGCGCAGCACGGAACTTATGACATGATCGACCGATCGCGCATGGAGGGCTTTTGCGCGATCGATCGGTTTGTAGGGCAGAATTTTGGTGGTCCATCAATCGCGCAGCACAGAAATTGCACGATCAATCGATCGCGCATGAAAGGCTTCATCGCGATCGGTCGATCATATTATATAATCTGATTTTGAAGGTAGCTTTTGTCATACATTCATTTTGGTCATGAAACGTTTCGGATGTTCCAGTAGGGCATATGGACTTATAAAAAGGAGTGCCACCAGCTGAGTCGAACACCTTTTCTTTCCAATTCACGGCTCATGAAAAAAAATTAAAGGGAGTAAAGTTGGAGATTTTCTACGCATCGACCGTCGATCGAGCGACAGCACGTACAAATCTACTGATCGTGCCCAACATTAGTAATACTATAAGCTTAATTAAGCAAAGGAATGATGACCAAGAGACTGGGCGTGACTTTGTGTAGACTTGATTATTAAGTGTGGTGTTGAACGAACGAAACCAATTGTGACTTGAAATTAAATCTAAATGACATCCTGAATGGTTGCTAAAGCAAAGAGGACAGGAGGCAAAACACTAACTAAATGTAGGTAAAGAGACAACAGTTTATTTAAGAATAAGACAAAAAACATGTTATTGGGATCAGGGCAAAGCAGCTTGAGGGTTTTATCCAGCAATAGAGGAGCAGAATCAATGAATTCAATCCTCGTGGATTTTTCTGTCAGCTAGCTGTTTTATCGCATATGTTACATGTATAACGTACAAGGAAAACTGTCTAGTAATCCATTCTGTTCTTGTTTGTCACAGTACCCTACGTTTCAATCAAAGGATCCACATAATCTACGACTTCTTAGTATCCACTGTGTTTCAGCTCCTCCGCGTGGATATGGTAGACAGTATCACAAATGCAACCAGTACCAGCATGCAGGACATGTAGATATCTTGCACTGCCATCATCCTGTTGGTAAGAAAAGAAGAAAAAAAGGGGTTTCTGTATGTCACGTGATCATAAAAATCAGTTTTGTAAAATT
>CM055816.1:19649982-19666678 GCA_029582265.1 Zoroaster sp. YZ-2022
AAAATACGTCAACTTGGATGGTTTTTCCCTCGCAAACAATAGAGCACTATACAGTGTTACAAAAACATTTCTAGGTTGGGAATAATTTTAAAAGTTTTCAAGGAGGCCGATAATTTTATATCTAAATTAAGCTTTAGGTTCTCCTTTTCAGAAAACACCATTTTGAATTTGAATAATTATTTCGTACCCAAACGGCCTCCATGGACACTTAGCCCTCTGTAAAATACTGTCAATTGCGTGCGGTTTCACTTTAAACCCGCAACAATACAGCACTATACAGGAAAAAAAAACATTTCTAGGTTGGAAATAACTTTTAAAATTTTCAAGGAGGCCGATAATTTTATATCTAAATTAAAGCTTAGGTTCTCCCCTTTCAGAAAACACCATACTTTTGAATTTGGATAATTATTTCTGTACCTTAAACGGCCTCCATGGACACTTCTAGCCCTCTGTAAATACTGTCAATTTGCGTGCGGTTTCACCGCAAACAATACAGCACTATACAGTGTTACAAAAAAACATTTCTAGGGTTGGGAATAACTTTTAAAGTTTTCAAGGAGGCTGATAATTTTATATCTAAATTAAAGCTTAGGTTCTCCCCTTCAGAAAACACCATACTTTTGAATTTGAATAATTATTTCGTACCTTAAACGGCCTCCATGGACACTTAGCCCTCTGTAAAATACTGTCAATCTTTATGCGGTTTCACCGCAAACAATACAGCACTATACAGTGTTACAAAAAAACATTTCTAGGGTTGGGAATAACTTTAAAGTTTTCAAGGAGGGCGATAATTTTATATCTAAATTAAAGCTTAGGTTCTCCCCTTTCAGAAAAACACCATACTTTTGAATTTGGATAATTATTTCGTACCTTAAACGGCCTCTATGGACACTTAGCCCTCTGTAAAATACTGTCAACTTGGATCCGGTTTCACGCAACCAATACAGCACGATACAGTGTTACAAAAAAAACATTTCTAGGGCTAGGAATAACTTTTAAAGTTTTCAAGGGACGCCGATAATTTTATATCTAAATTAAAGCTTAGGTTCTCCCCTTTCAGAAAAACACCATACTTTTGAATTTGGATAATTATTTCGTACCTTAAACGGCCTCCATGGACACTTAGCCCTCTGTAAAATACCGTCAACTTGGATGCGGTTTCCCCGCAAACAATACAGCACTATACAGTCTTACGAAAAAAACGTTTCTAGGGTTGGGAATAACTTTTAAAGTTTTCAAGGGAGGCCGATAATTTTATATCTAAATTAAAGCTTAGGTGCTCCCCTTTCAGAAAAATCCCATACTTTTGAATTTGAATAATTATTTCGTACCTTAAACGGCCTCCATGGACACTTAGCCCTCTGTAAAATACGGTCAACTTGCATGCGGTTTCACCGCAACCAATACAGCACTATAGAGTGTTACAAAAAAAACATTTCTAGGGTTGGAAATAACTTTAACAATTTTCAAGGGAGGCCGATAATTTTATATCTAAATTAAAGCTTAGGTTCTCCCCTTTCAGAAAAACACCATACTTTTGAATTTGGATAATTATTTCGTACCTTAAACGGCCTCCATGGACACTTAGCCCTCTGTAAAATACCGTCAACTTGGATGCGGTTTCCCCGCAAACAATACAGCACTATACAGTCTTACGAAAAAAACGTTTCTAGGGTTGGGAATAACTTTTAAAGTTTTCAAGGGAGGCCGATAATTTTATATCTAAATTAAAGCTTAGGTTCTCCCCTTTCAGAAAAACACCATACTTTTGAATTTGAATAATTATTTCGTACCTTAAACGGCCTCCATGGACACTTAGCCCTCTGTAAAATACGGTCAACTTGCATGCGGTTTCACCGCAACCAATACAGCACTATACAGTGTTAAAAAAAACATTTCTAGGGTTGGAAATAACTTTTAAAATTTTCAAGGGAGGCCGATAATTTTATATCTAAATTAAAGCTTAGGTTCTGCCTTTTCAGAAAAACCCCATGCTTTTGAATTTGAATAATTATTTCGTACCTTAAACGGCCTCCATGGACACTTATGCCTTTGTAAAATACTGTCAACTTGTGTGCGGTTTCACCGCAAACAATACAGCACTATACAGTGTTACAAAAACATTTCTAGGGTTGGGAATAACTTTAAAGTTTTCAAGGGAGGCCGATAATTTTATATCTAAATTAAAGCTTAGGTTCTCCCCTTCAGAAAAACACCATACTTTTGAATTTGGATAATTATTTCGTACCTTAAACGGCCTCCATGGACACTTAGCCCTCTGTAAAATACTGTCAACTTGGATGCGGTTTCCGCAAACAATACAGCACTATACAGTCTTACGAAAAACGTTTCTAGGGTTGGGAATAACTTTCTAAGTTTTCAAGGGAGGCCGATAATTTTATATCTAAATTAAAGCTTAGGTTCTCCCCTTTCAGAAAAACACCATACTTTTGAATTTGAATAATTATTTCGTACCTTAAACGGCCTCCATGGACACTTAGCCCTCTGTAAAATACCGTCAACTTGCGTGCGGTTTCACCGCAAACAATACAGCACTATACAGTGTTACAAAAAAACATTTCTAGGGTTGGGAATAACTTTTAAGTTTTCAAGGAGGCCGATAATTTTATATCTAAATTAAAGCTTAGGTTCTCCCCTTTCAGAAAAACACCATACTTTTGAATTTGAATAATTATTTCGTACCTTAAACGGCCTCCATGGACACTTAGCCCTCTGTAAAATACGGTCAACTTGCATGCGGTTTCACCGCAACCAATACAGCACTATACAGTGTTACAAAAAAAACATTTCTAGGGTTGGAAATAACTTTAAAAATTTTCAAGGGAGGCCGATAATTTTATATCTAAATTAAAGCTTAGGTTCTCCCCTTTCAGAAAAACACCATACTTTTGAATTTGGATAATTATTTGTACCTTAAACGGCCTCCATGGACACTTAGCCCTCTGTAAAATACTGTCAACTTGGTGTGCGGTTTCACTGCAAACAATAGAGCACTATACAGTGTTACAAAAAAACATTTCTAGGGTTGGGAATAACTTTTAAAGTTTTCAAGGGAGGCCGATAATTTTATATGTAAATTAAAGCTTAGGTTCTCCCCTTCAGAAAAACACCATACTTTTGAATTTGGATAATTATTTCGTACCTTAAACGGCCTCCATGGACACTTAGCCCTCTGTAAAATACCGTCAACTTGCGTGCGGTTTCACCGCAAACAATAGAGCACTATACAGTGTTACAAACAAAACATTTCTAGGGTTGGGAATAACTTTTAAAGTTTTCAAGGGAGGCCGATAATTTTATATCTAAATTAAAGCTTAGGTTCTCCCCCTTCATAAAAACACCATACTTTTGAATTTGGATAATTATTTCGTACCTTAAACGGCCTCCATGGACACTTAGCCCTCTGTAAAATACCGTCAACTTGGATGCGGTTTCCCCGCAAACAATACAGCACTATACAGTCTTACGAAAAAAAACGTTTCTAGGGTTGGGAATAACTTTTAAAGTTTTCAAGGGAGGCCGATAATTTTATATCTAAATTAAAGCTTAGGTGCTCCCCTTTCAGAAAAATCCCATACTTTTGAATTTGAATAATTATTTCGTACCTTAAACGGCCTCCATGGACACTTAGCCCTCTGTAAAATACGGTCAACTTGCATGCGGTTTCACCGCAACCAATACAGCACTATAGAGTGTTACAAAAAAAACATTTCTAGGGTTGGAAATAACTTAAAAAATTTTCAAGGGAGGCCGATAATTTTATATCTAAATTAAAGCTTAGGTTCTCCCTTTCAGAAAAAACACCATACTTTTGAATTTGATAATTATTTCGTACCTTAAACGGCCTCCATGGACACTTAGCCCTCTGTAAAATACTGTCAACTTGGATGCGGTTTCCCGCAAACAATACAGCACTATACAGTCTTACGAAAAACGTTTCTAGGGTTGGGAATAACTTTAAAGTTTTCAAGGAGGCCGATAATTTTATATCTAAATTAAAGCTTAGGTTCTCCCTTTCAGAAAACACCCATACTTTTGAATTTGAATAATTATTTCGTACCTTAAACGGCCTCCATGGACACTTAGCCCTCTGTAAAATACTGTCAACTTGCGTGCGGTTTCACCGCAAACAATACAGCACTATACAGTGTTACAAAAAACATTTCTAGGGTTGGGAATAACTTTAAAGTTTTCAAGGGAGGCCGATAATTTTATATCTAAATTAAAGCTTAGGTTCTCCCTTTCAGAAAACCCCATACTTTTGAATTTGAATAATTATTTCTGTACCTTAAACGGCCTCCATGGACACTTAGCCCTCTGTAAAATACTGTCAACTTGGATGCGGTTTCAGCAAACAATACAGCACTATACAGTCTTACGAAAAAACGTTTCTAGGGTTGGGAATAACTTTTAAAGTTTTCAATGGAGGCCGATAATTTTATATCTAAATTAAAGCTGAGGTTCTCCCCTTTCAGAAAAACACCATACTTTTGAATTTGGATAATTATTTCGTACCTTAAACGGCCTCCATGGACACTTAGCCCTCTGTAAAATACGGTCAACTTGGATGCGGTTTCACTGAAAACAATACAGCACTATACAGTGTTACAAAAAAAACATTTCTAGGGTTGGTAATAACTTTTAAAGTTTCCAAGGGAGGCCGATAATTTTATATCTAAATTAAAGCTTAGGTTCTCCCCTTCAGAAAACACCATACTTTTGAATTTGAATAATTATTTCGTACCTTAAACGGCCTCCATGGACACTTAGCCCTCTGTAAAATACGGTCAACTTGCATGCGGTTTCACCGCAAACAATACAGCACTATACAGTGTTACAAAAAAAACATTTCTAGGGTTGGGAATAACTTTAAAATATTCAAGGAGGCCGATAATTTTATATCTAAATTAAAGCTTAGGTTCTCCCTTTCAGAAAAACACCATACTTTTGAATTTTGATAATTATTTCGTACCTTAAACGGCCTCCATGGACACTTAGCGCTCTGTAAATTTCTGTCAACTTGGATGCGGTTTCACCGCAAACAATACAGCACTATACAGTGTTACGAAAAAACATTTCTAGGGTTGGGAATAACTTTTAAAGTTTTCAAGGAGGCCGATAATTTTATATCTAAATTAAAGCTTAGGTTCTCCCTTTCAGAAAAACACCATACTTTTGAATTTGGATAATTATTTCGTACCTTAAACGGCCTCCATGGACACTTAGCCCTCTGTAAAATACTGTCAACTTGCATGCGGTTTCACCGCAAACAATACAGCACTATACAGTGTTACAAAAACATTTCTAGGGTTGGAAATAACTTTAAAATTTTCAAGGGAGGCCGATAATTTTATATCTAAATTAAAGCTTAGGTTCTCCCTTTCAGAAAAACACCATACTTTTGAATTTGGATAATTATTTCGTACCTTAAACGGCCTCCATGGACACTTAGCCTCTGTAAAATACTGTCAACTTGGATGCGGTTTCACCGCAAACAATACAGCACTATACAGTGTTACAAAAAACATTTCTAGGGTTGGGAATAACTTTAAAGTTTTCAAGGAGGCCGATAATTTTATATCTAAATTAAAGCTTAGGTTCTCCCTTCAGAAAAACACCATACTTTTGAATTTGGAATAATTATTTCTGCACCTTAAACGGCCTCCATGGACACTTAGCCCTCTGTAAAATACGGTCAACTTGCATGCGGTTTCACCGCAACCAATACAGCACTATACAGTGTTACAAAAACATTTCTAGGGTTGGAAATAACTTTTTTTCAAGGAGGCCGATAATTTTATATCTAAATTAAAGCTTAGGTTCTCCCTTTCAGAAAACACCATACTTTTGAATTTGGATAATTATTTCTGTACCTTAAACGGCCTCCATGGACACTTAGCACTATGTATAATACTGTCAACTTGGATGCGCTTTCACCGCTAACAATACAGCACTATACAGTCTTACG
The DNA here is from genome assembly GCA_029582265.1 of Zoroaster sp. YZ-2022. Lineage (NCBI taxonomy): Eukaryota > Metazoa > Echinodermata > Asteroidea > Forcipulatida > Zoroasteridae > Zoroaster > Zoroaster sp. YZ-2022. Next base: position 19,655,975 of record CM055816.1, read on the forward strand.
AAAAAACGTTTCTAGGGTTGGGAATAACTTTAAAGTTTTCAAGGAGGCCGATAATTTTATATCTAAATTAAAGCTTAGGTTCTCCCTTTCAGAAAAAACCCCATACTTTTGAATTTGAATAATTATTTCGTACCTTAAACGGCCTCCATGGACACTTAGCCCTCTGTAAAATACCGTCAACTTGCGTGTGCGGTTTCACCGCAAACAATACAGCACTATACAGTGTTACAAAAACATTTCTAGGGTTGGGAATAACTTTAAAGTTTTCAAGGAGGCCGATAATTTTATATCTAAATTAAAGCTTAGGTTCTCCCTTCAGAAAAACCCCATACTTTTGAATTTGAATAATTATTTCGTACCTTAAACGGCCTCCATGGACACTTAGCCCTCTGTAAAATACCGTCAACTTGCATGCGGTTTCACCGCAAACAATACAGCACTATACAGTGTTACGAAAAACATTTCTAGGGTTGGGACTAACTTTTAAAGTTTTCAAGGGAGGCCGATAATTTTATATCTAAATTATATCGTAGGTTCTCCCCTTTCAGAAAAACACCATACTTTTGAATTTGGATAATTATTTCGTACCTTAAACGGCCTCCATGGACACTTAGCCCTCTGTAAAATACCGTCAACTTGGATGCGGTTTCCGCAAACAATACAGCACTATACAGTGTTACGAAAAACATTTCTAGGGTTGGGAATAACTTTTAAAGTTTTCAAGGGAGGCCGATAATTTTATATCTAAATTAAAGCTTAGGTTCTCCCTTCAGAAAACACCATACTTTTGAATTTGAATAATTATTTCGTACATTAAACGGCCTCCATGGACACTTAGCCCTCTGTAAAATACGGTCAACTTGCATGCGGTTTCACCGCAAACAATACAGCACTATACAGTGTTACAAAAAACATTTCTAGGGATGGAAATAACTTATAAAATGTTCAAGGGAGGCCGATAATTTTATATCTAAATTAAAGCTTGGGTTCTCCCCTTTCAGAAAAACACCATACTTTTGAATTTGGATAATTATTTCGTACCTTAAACGGCCTCCATGGACACTTAGCCCTCTGTAAAATACAGACAACATGGATGCGGTTTCCCAGCAAACAATACAGCACTATACAGTCTTACGAAAAACGTTTCTAGGGGTGGGAATAACTTTTAAGGTTTTCAAGGGAGGCCGTTAATTTGTGATCTAAATTAAAGCTTAGGTTCTCCCCTTTCAGAAAAACCCCATACTTTTGAATTTGAATAATTATTTCGTACCTTAAACGGCCTCCATGGACACTTAGCCCTCTGTAAAATATGGTCAACTTGCATGCGGTTTTACCGCAAACAATACAGCACTATACAGTGTTACACAAAAAAACATTTCTAGGCTTGGAAATAACTTTAAAAATTTTAAAGGGAGGCCGATAATTTTATATCTAAATTAAAGCTTAGGTTCTCCCCTTTCAGAAAAACACCATACTTTTGAATTTGGATAATTATTTCGTACCTTAAACGGCCTCCATGGACACTTAACCCTCTGTAAAATACTGTCAACTTGGTGTGCGGTTTCACCGCAAACAATACAGCACTATACAGTGTTACAAAAACATTTCTAGGGTTGGGAATAACTTTAAAGTTTTCAAGGAGGCCGATAATTTTATATCTAAATTAAAGCTTAGGTTCTCTCCTTTCAGAGAAACACCATACTTTTGAATTTGGATAATTATTTCGTACCTTAAACGGCCTCCATGGACACTTAGCCCTCTGTAAAATACCGTCAACTTGGATGCGGTTTCCCCGCAAACAATACAGCACTATACAGTCTTACGAAAAAAAACGTTTCTAGGGTTGGGAATAACTTTTAAAGTTTTCAAGGGAGGCCGATAATTTTATATCTAAATTAAAGCTTAGGTTCTCCCCTTTCAGAAAAACCCCATACTTTTGAATTTGAATAATTATTTCGTACCTTAAACGGCCTCCATGGACACTTAGCCCTCTGTAAAATACGGTCAACTTGCATGCGGTTTCACCGCAACCAATACAGCACTATACAGTGTTACAAAAAAAACATTTCTAGGGTTGGAAATAACTTTAAAAATTTTCAAGGGAGGCCGATAATTTTATATCTAAATTAAAGCTTAGGTTCTCCCCTTCAGAAAACACCATACTTTTGAATTTGGATAATTATTTCGTACCTTAAACGGCCTCCATGGACACTTAGCCCTCTGTAAAATACTGTCAACTTATGTGCGGTTTCACCGCAAACAATACAGCACTATACAGTGTTACAAAAAACATTTCTAGGGTTGGGAATAACTTTAAAGTTTTCAAGGGAGGCCGATAATTTTATATCTAAATTAAAGCTTAGGTTCTCCCCTTTCAGAAAAACACCATACTTTTGAATTTGGATAATTATTTCGTACCTTAAACGGCCTCCATGGACACTTAGCCCTCTGTAAAATACCGTCAACTTGCGTGCGGTTTCACCGCAAACAATAGAGCACTATACAGTGTTACAAAAAAAACATTTCTAGGGTTGGGAATAACTTTAAAGTTTTCAAGGGAGGCCGATAATTTTATATCTAAATTAAAGCTTAGGTTCTCCCTTTCAGAAAACACCATACTTTTGAATTTGGATAATTATTTCGTACCTTAAACGGCCTCCATGGACACTTAGCCCTCTGTAAAATACTGTCAACTTGGATGCGGTTTCCCGCAAACAATACAGCACTATACAGTGTTACGAAAAAACGTTTCTAGGGTTGGGAATAACTTTAAAGTTTTCAAGGGAGGCCGATAATTTTATATCTAAATTAAAGCTTAGGTTCTCCCTTTCAGAAAAACACCATACTTTTGAATTTGGATAATTATTTCGTACCTTAAACGGCCTCCATGGACACTTAGCCCTCTGTAAAATACTGTCAATTTTGGATGCGGTTTCACCGCAAACAATACAGCACTATACAGTGTTACAAAAAAACATTTCTAGGGTTGGAAATAACTTTAAAATTTTCAAGGGAGGCCGATAATTTTATATCTAAATTAAAGCTTAGGTTCTCCCCTTTCAGAAAAACACCATACTTTTGAATTTGGATAATTATTTCGTACCTTAAACGGCCTCCATGGACACTTAGCCCTCTGTAAAATACTGTCAACTTGGATGCGGTTTCCCGCAAACAATACAGCACTATACAGTGTTACAAAAAAACGTTTCTAGGGTTGGAATAACTTTAAAGTTTTCAAGGAGGCCGATAATTTTATATCTAAATTAAAGCTTAGGTTCTCCCTTCAGAAAAACACCATACTTTTGAATTTGGATAATTATTTCGTACCTTAAACGGCCTCCATGGACACTTAGCCCTCTGTAAAATACTGTCAACTTGTGTGCGGTTTCACCGCAAACAATACAGCACTATACAGTGTTACAAAAACATTTCTAGGGTTGGGAATAACTTTTAAAAGTTTTCAAGAGAGGCCGATAATTTGATATCTAAATTAAAGCTTAGGTTCTCCTCTTTCAGAAAAACACCATACTTTTGAATTTGAATAATTATTTCGTACCTTAAACGGCCTCCGTGTACACTTAGCCCTCTGTAAAATACTGTCAACTTGTGCGGTTTCACCGCAAACAATACAGCACTATACAGTGTTACAAAAACATTTCTAGGGTTGGGAATAACTTTTAAAGTTTTCAAGGGAGGCCGATAATTTTATATCTAAATTAAAGCTTAGGTTCTCCCTTTCAGAAAAAACCATACTTTTGAATTTGAATAATTATTTCGTACCTTAAACGGCCTCCATGGACACTTATCCCTTTGTAAAATACTGTCAACTTGCATGCGGTTTCACCGCAACCAATACAGCACTATACAGTGTTCCAAAAAAAAACATTTCTAGGGTTGGAAATAACTTTTAAAATTTTCAAGGGAGGCCGATAATTTTATATCTAAATTAAAGCTTAGGTTCTCCCTTTTCAGAAAAAACCCATACTTTTGAATTTGAATAATTATTTCGTACCTTAAACGGCCTCCATGGACACTTAGCCCTCTGTAAAATACCGTCAACTTGCGTGCGGTTTCACCGCAAACAATAGAGCACTATACAGTGTTACAAAAAAAACATTTCTAGGGTTGGGAATAACTTTAAAGTTTTCAAGGGAGGCCGATAATTTTATATCTAAATTAAAGCTTAGGTTCTCCCTTCAGAAAAACACCATACTTTTGAATTTGGATAATTATTTCGTACCTTAAACGGCCTCCATGGACACTTAGCCCTCTGTAAAATACTGTCAACTTGTGCGGTTTCACCGCAAACAATACAGCACTATACAGTGTTACAAAAACATTTCTAGGGTTGGGAATAACTTTAAAATTTTCAAGGGAGGCCGATAATTTTATATCTAAATTAAAGCTTAGGTTCTCCCTTTCAGAAAAACACCATACTTTTTGAATTTGATAATTATTTCGTACCTTAAACGGCCTCCATGGACACTTAGCCCTCTGTAAAATACTGTCAACTTGGATGCGGTTTCCCGCAAACAATACAGCACTAAGCAGTGTTACAAAAAACATTTCTACGGTTGGGAATAACTTTTAAAGTTTTCAAGGGAGGCCGATAATTTTATATCTAAATTAAAGCTTAGGTTCTCCCCTTCAGAAAAACACCATACTTTTGAATTTGAATAATTATTTCGTACCTTAAACGGCCTCCATGGACACTTAGCCCTCTGTAAAATACCGTCAACTTGGATGCGGTTTCACCGCAAACAATACAGCACTATACAGTCTTACAAAAAAGGAGTATCGAGGGTTGGGAATAACTTTAAAGTTTTCAAGGAGGCCGATAATTTTATATCTAAATTAAAGCTTAGGTTCTCCCTTTCAGAAAACACCATACTTTTGAATTTGGATAATTATTTCGTACCTTAAACGGCCTCCATGGACACTTAGCCCTCTGTAAAATACCGTCAACTTGGATGCGGTTTCCCCGCAAACAATACAGCTCTATACAGTGTTACAAAAAAAAACATTTCTAGGGTTGGGAATAACTTTTAAAGTTTTCAAGGGAGGCCGATAATTTTATATCTAAATTAAAGCTTAGGTTCTCCCCTTTCAGAAAAACCCCATACTTTTGAATTTGAATAATTATTTCGTACCTTAAACGGCCTCCATGGACACTTAGCCCTCTGTAAAATACGGTCAACTTGCATGCGGTTTCACCGCAACCAATACAGCACTATAGAGTGTTAAACAAAAAACATTTCTAGGGTTGGAAATAACTTAAAAAAATTTCAAGGGAGGCCGATAATTTTATATCTAAATTAAAGCTTAGGTTCTCCCCTTTCAGAAAAACACCATACTTTTGAATTTGAAGAATTATTTCGTACCTTAAACGGCCTCCATGGACACTTAGCCCTCTGTAAAACCTGTCAACTTGGATGCGGTTTCACCGCAAACAATACAGCACTATACAGTCTTACGAAAAAACGTTTCTAGGGTTGGGAATAACTTTTAAAGTTTTCAAGGAGGCCGATAATTTTATATCTAAATTAAAGCTTAGGTTCTCCCTTCAGAAAACCCCATACTTTTGAATTTGAATAATTATTTCGTACGTTAAACGGCCTCCATGGACACTTAGCCCTCTGTAAAATACCGTCAACTTGCGTGCGGTTTCACCGCAAACCAATACAGCACTATACAGTGTTACAAAAACATTTCTAGGGTTGGGAAATAACTTTTAAAGTTTTCAAGGGAGGCCGATAATTTTATATGTAAATTAAAGCTTAGGTTCTCCCCTTCAGAAAACACCATACTTTTGAATTTGGATAATTATTTCTGTACCTTAAACGGCCTCCATGGACACTTAGCCCTCTGTAAAATACCGTCAACTTGCGTGCGGTTTCACCGCAAACAATAGAGCACTATACAGTGTTACAAAAAAAACATTTCTAGGGTTGGGAATAACTTTAAAATATTCAATGTAGGCCGATAATTTTATATCTAAATTAAAGCTTAGGTTCTCCACTTTCAGAAAAACACCATACTTTTGAATTTGGATAATTATTTCGTACCTTAAACGGCCTCCATGGACACTTAGCCCTCTGTAAAATACCGTCAACTTGGATGCGGTTTCCCCGCAAACAATACAGCACTATACAGTCTTACGAAAAAAACGTTTCTAGGGTTGGGAATAACTTTTAAAGTTTTCAAGGGAGGCCGATAATTTTATATCTAAATTAAAGCTTAGGTGCTCCCCTTTCAGAAAAATCCCATACTTTTGAATTTGAATAATTATTTCGTACCTTAAACGGCCTCCATGGACACTTAGCCCTCTGTAAAATACGGTCAACTTGCATGCGGTTTCACCGCAACCAATACAGCACTATAGAGTGTTACAAAAAAAACATTTCTAGGGTTGGAAATAACTTTTAAAATTTTCAAGGGAGGCCGATAATTTTATATCTAAATTAAAGCTTAGGTTCTCCCCTTTCAGAAAAACACCATACTTTTGAATTTGGATAATTATTTCGTACCTTAAACGGCCTCCATGGACACATAGCCCTCTGTAAAATACCGTCAACTTGGATGCGGTTTCCCCGCAAACAATACAGCACTATACAGTCTTACGAAAAAAAACGTTTCTAGGGTTGGGAATAACTTTTAAAGTTTTCAAGGGAGGCCGATAATTTTATATCTAAATTAAAGCTTAGGTTCTCCCCTTTCAGAAAAACCCCATACTTTTGAATTTGAATAATTATTTCGTACCTTAAACGGCCTCCATGGACACTTAGCCCTCTGTAAATAACGTCAACTTGCGTGCCGTTTCAACGCAAACAATACAGCACTATACAGTGTTACAAAAAAAAAACATTTCTAGGGTTGGGAATAACTTTTAAGGTTTTCAAGAGAGGCCGATAATTTGATATCTAAATTAAAGCTTAGGTTCTCCTCTTTCAGAAAAACACCATACTTTTGAATTTGAATAATTATTTCGTACCTTAAACGGCCTCCGTGTACACTTAGCCCTCTGTAAAATACTGTCAACTTGCATGCGGTTTCACCGCAAACAATACAGCACTATACAGTGTTACAAAAAAAAAAAATTCTAGGGTTGGGAATAACTTTTAAACTTTTCAAGGGAGGCCGATAATCTTATATCAAATTTAAAGCTTAGGTTCTCCACGCTCTTACTATCTCCATACTTTTGAATTTGGATAATTATTTCGTACCTTAAACGGCCTCCATGGACACTTAGCCCTCTGTAAAATACTGTCAACTTGCGTGCGGTTTCACGCGCAAACAATACAGCACTATACAGTGTTACAAAAACATTTCTAGGGTTGGGAATAACTTTAAAGTTTTCAAGGGGAGGCCGATAATTTTATATGTAAATTAAAGCTTAGGTTCTCCCTTCAGAAAACACCATACTTTTGAATTTGGATAATTATTTCGTACCTTAAACGGCCTCCATGGACACTTAGCCCACTGTAAAATACGGTCAACTTGGATGCGGTTTCACCGCAAACAATACAGCACTATACAGTGTTACAAAAAACATTTCTAGGGTTGGGAATAACTTTTAAAGTTTTCAAGGGAGGCCGATAATTTTTTATCTAAATTAAAGCTTAGGTTCTCCTTTCAGAAAACACCATACTTTTGAATTTGAATAATTATTTCTGTACCTTAAACGGCCTCCATGGACACTTAGCCCTCTGTAAAATACGGTCAACTTGGATGCGGTTTCACCGCAAACAATACAGCACTATACAGTCTTACAAAAAACGTTTCTAGGGTTGGGAATAACTTTAAAGTTTTCAAGGAGGCCGATAATTTTATATCTAAATTAAAGCTTAGGTTCTCCCTTCAGAAAACACCATACTTTTGAATTTGGATAATTATTTCGTACCTTAAACGGCCTCCATGGACACTTAGCCCTCTGTAAAATACGGTCAACTTGGATGCGGTTTCACCGCAAACAATACAGCACTATACAGTCTTACAAAAAACGTTTCTAGGGTTGGGAATAACTTTAAAGTTTTCAAGGAGGCCGATAATTTTATATCTAAATTAAAGCTTAGGTTCTCCCCTTCAGAAAATCCCATACTTTTGAATTTGAATAATTATTTCTGTACCTTAAACGGCCTCCATGGACACTTAGCCCTCTGTAAAATACTGTCAACTTGCATGCGGTTTCACCAAACCAATACAGCACTATACAGTGTTACAAAAAAAACATTTCTAGGGTTGGGAATAACTTTTAAAGTTTTCAAGGGAGGCCGATGATGTTATATCTAAATTAAAGCTTAGGTTCTCCCCTTTCATAAAAACACCATACTTTTGAATTTGAATAATTATTTCGTACCTTAAACGGCCTCCATGGACACATAGCCCTCTGTAAAATACCGTCAACTTGGATGCGGTTTCCCCGCAAACAATACAGCACTATACAGTCTTACGAAAAAAAACGTTTCTAGGGTTGGGAATAACTTTTAAAGTTTTCAAGGGAGGCCGATAATTTTATATCTAAATTAAAGCTTAGGTTCTCCCCTTTCAGAAAAACCCCATACTTTTGAATTTGAATAATTATTTCGTACCTTAAACGGCCTCCATGGACACTTAGCCCTCTGTAAAATACCGTCAACTTGCGTGCGGTTTCACCGCAAACAATACAGCACTATACAGTGTTACAAAAAAACATTTCTAGGGTTGGGAATAACTTTTAAAGTTTTCAAGGAGGCCGATAATTTTATTTCTAAATTAATGCTTAGGTTCTCCCCTTCATCAAAAAAACCTAAATTTTTAATTTGTATAATTTTTTCGTACCTTAAACGGCCTCCATGGTCACTTAGCCCTCTGTAAAATACTGTCAACTTGATGCGGTTTCACCGCAAACAATACAGCACTATACAGTGTTACAAAAAAACATTTCTAGGGTTGGGAATAACTTTAAAGTTTTCAAGGAGGCCGATAATTTTATATCTAAATTAAAGCTTAGGTTCTCCCTTCAGAAAAACACCATACTTTTGAATTTGAATAATTATTTCGTACCTTAAACGGCCTCCATGGACACTTAGCCCTCTGTAAAATACCGTCAACTTGCGTGCGGTTTCACCGCAAACAATACAGCACTATACAGTGTTACAAAAAACATTTCTAGGGTTGGGAATAACTTTTAAAGTTTTCAAGAGTGGCCGATAATTTTATATCTAAATTAAAGCTTAGGTTCTACCCTTTCATGAATACAGCATCCTTTTGAATTTGGATAATTATTTCGTACCTTAAACGGCCTCCATGGACACTTAGCCCTCTGTAAAATACGGTCAACTTGCATGCGGTTTCACCGCAACCAATACAGCACTATACAGTGTTACAAAAACATTTCTAGGGTTGGAAATAACTTTAAAATTTTCAAGGAGGCCGATAATTTTATATCTAAATTAAAGCTTAGGTTCTCCCTTTCAGAAAACACCATACTTTTGAATTTGGATAATTATTTCGTACCTTAAACGGCCTCCATGGACACTTAGCCCTCTGTAAAATACTGTCAACTTGGTGTGCGGTTTCACCGCAAACAATAGAGCACTATACAGTGTTACAAAAAAACATTTCTAGGGTTGGGAATAACTTTAAAGTTTTCAAGGGAGGCCGATAATTTTATATCTAAATTAAAGCTTAGGTTCTCCCTTTCAGAAAAACACCATACTTTTGAATTTGGATAATTATTTCGTACCTTAAACGGCCTCCATGGACACTTAGCCCTCTGTAAAATACTGTCAACTTGATGCGGTTTCACCGCAAACAATACAGCACTATACAGTGTTACAAAAACATTTCTAGGGTTGGGAATAACTTTAAAATTTTCAAGGAGGCCGATAATTTTATATCTAAATTAAAGCTTAGTTCTCTCCCTTTCAGAAAAACACCATACTTTTGAATTTGGATAATTATTTCGTACCTTAAACGGCCTCCATGGACACTTAGCCTCTGTAAAATACTGTCAACTTGGATGCGGTTTCCCGCAAACAATACAGCACTATACAGTCTTACAAAAAAACGTTTCTAGGTTGGGAATAACTTTTAAAGTTTTCAAGGAGGCCGATAATTTTATATCTAAATTAAAGCTTAGGTTCTCCCCTTCAGAAAAACACCATACTTTTGAATTTGAATAATTATTTCGTACCTAAACGGCCTCCATGGACACTTAGCCCTCTGTAAAATACGGTCAACTTGCATGCGGTTTCACCGCAACCAATACAGCACTATACAGTGTTACAAAAAAAAACATTTCTAGGGTTGGGAATAACTTTTAAAAATTTCAAGGGAGTCCGATCATTTTATATCTAAATTAAAGCTTAGGTTCTCCCCTTTCAGAAAAACACCATACTTTTGAATTTGGATAATTATTTCTTACCTTAAACGGTCTCCATGAACACTTAGCCCGCTGTAAAATACTGTCAACTTGGATGCGGTTTCCCCGCAAACAATACAGCACTATACAGAGTTACAAAAAACATTTCTAGGGTTGGGAAATAACTTTTAAAGTTTTCAAGGGAGGCTGATAATTTTATATCTAAATTAAAGCTTAGGTTCTCCCTTTCAGAAAAACCCCATACTTTTGAATTTGAATAATTATTTCGTACCTTAAACGGCCTCCATGGACACTTAGCCCTCTGTAAAATACGTCAATTTGGATGCGGTTTACCCCCGCAA
>CM055816.1:19667178-19685471 GCA_029582265.1 Zoroaster sp. YZ-2022
TACCGATCTGAAATAATTATCCAAATTCAAAAAGTATGGTGTTTTTCTGAAAGGGAGAGCTAAGCTTTAATTTAGATATAAAATTATCGGCCTCCTTGAAAATTTTAAAAGTTATTGCCAACCCTAGAAAAGTTTTTTTTCGTAACACTGTATAGTGCTGTATTGTTTGCGGTGAAACCGCATGCAAGTTGACCGTATTTTACAGAGGGCTAAGTGTCCATGGAGGCCGTTTAAGGTACGAAATAATTATCCAAATTCAAAAGTATGACGTTTTTTTTAAAGGGGAGAACCTAAGCTTTAATTTAGATATAAAATTATCGGCCTCCCTTGAAAACTTTAAAAGTTATTCCCAACCCTAGAAAAGTTTTTTTCGTAAGACATTTTAAAAGTTATTCCCAAGCCTGGAAATGTTTTTTTTTGTAACACTGTATAGTGCTGTATTGGTTGCGGTGAAACCGCATGCAAGTTGACCGTATTTTACAGAGGGCTAAGTGTCCATGGAGGCCGTTTAAGGTACGAAATAATTATCCAAATTCAAAAGTATGGTGTTTTTCTGATAGGCGAAAACCTAAGCTTTAATTTAGATATAAAATTATCGGCCTCCCATGAAAATTGTAAAAGTTATTTCCAACCCTAGAAATGTTAATTTTCTTTTCGTTATCGTACGACAGGTGAAGCATGCTTATTAGAGCGTGCGTTATTACGTAATGTAATTAAGCGTTTTTCTTTATAAACGGTTGTGGTCAGTTGAGTTTTTTCACTCTCGGTAGAGCAGCTTATCCTCGCTACACATATTTCTAAACTGCATACTACGCACGACAATAGTTTCAAAAATGAATGCGGAGGTTTCAAATCAGGAGATTCTTTTAGCCATTCAAAACCTGTCTAGTTCTATCGACATAAAGATTGAATCGGCCATCAAAAGACAACGCACTTCTGCAGACTCACAATACGAATTTAAAAGCGTCGGAAATAAAGATCAATTCAGGCACACGGACAAAATTACCGCTCTGGTTGAATCTACTATTGCCTCACTGAAAGTTGGAGTATCGACTCGGCATTAGGTCTGCTCGACCAAGTTCTCGAGCTGAACAAACAACGCCAAAAACTGATTAAAGTGGCAGATAGATCCTCACAAGGCTGGGCAACTGTCAAAGAATATGTCGCAGACGAGCTCGCAGACGACTCTGGCGACGAAAAGAGACTTAAGAAGGCGGAGAAATCTGCAACGACCAAGAAGGCCGAGCTCCGGAAAAGGATTTTGCCTTTTGAACATGGTAACTGCCCTAATTGTATAAATCGTTCATTAGTTTCCAAGTAAATTAAGAGATAAAGTAATTAATGATATGATTAATGCAGTTGATTGCATTTTTGGCCCTTTGTGGCCGATACCGATTTGCGTGTATCACTGTGCAACGAATATAAAACGAACAAATTACCAGAAGCGGTAATTTTAGTGCGTTTTTTCTTTTCCCTTTCTTTGGCGTTCTCTAATGGGAAGGCGAGGCGAGTGTGCTCCGCCGTCCCAAATGTTCTCAAGAATAAATTTGGTTCAGTGTTCAATCTTTTCTTGTCTAAAAAATGTTGTTATATCAGGGAGATTTAGAAAAGAAAATAATTTTCTAACGGAAGAATGGAGTAAGAAAGTTAATTTTCTTTTCGTTATCGTACGACAGGTGAAGCATGCTTATTAGAGCGTGCATTATTACGTAATGTAATTAAGCGTTTTTCTTTATAAACGGTTGTGGTCAGTTGAGTTTTTTCACTCTCGAGAAATATTATCCTCGCTACCCCAAAACCCTCCCATACCCCAAAAAATAAATAAATAAAATAAAAACAATAAAAAAAATTAGCATTTTCGCAATAACTCCAATCGCATCTTCTCGGAGCAAAGGTACGCGACCTACGTCCAACATCCTGGTCGCGTCCACGGTTCCTCCACAAGTTGGGGGTTTTACATGGCCACCGAGCGCCAATAAATCGGACCGATGATGGACGCCGAGTAAGTGTGACATATTACTGTAACGAGACGCAAAATTCTTTTTGAATGTTTTGCATGCATCTCACAGATCGGCCTTTTAAGCCTAAACTTATGGCATTTATTGCATTGGCATAAGGCATATATATTCCTTTGTGACATATATGGTATCGGCACATTTTGCTGCTCTCTTGTTTTTTCGTTTCAGACAGATGGTTAACGCTTGCTCGTTCTGTAACCGACCCGGAGCTGAAGAATTTGGCCGTTGGAACCCTATCAAAACTATTAATGTCATCTAGGGCTACATCTACCACAAAGAAGCCATCACCTACAGCCGATCCACTGATTAAAACAACTCTGCAAGGCTATAACAGACTTACAGCGTCTACACCAAAAGCCAGAATGTATATATCAAAACCGATAAGCAAACGAGTTTGATCAAGGGATCACGGTACTTGGAATTTGAAATGAAATAAATTGTTCATATTGCTATGTATAACGAGCTTGAAAAGAGCTGTGAAAATAAATTATGGATAAAAAATATTGGTTTTTTATACCTAATGATTGAATGTGAAGAATAAAACGCGAGGCGAGTGTGCTCCGCCGTCCCAAATGTTCTCAAGAATAAATTTGGTTCAGTGTTCAATCTTTTCTTGTCTAAAAAATGTTGTTATATCAGGGAGATTTAGAAAAGAAAATAATTTCTAACGGAAGAATGCAGTAAGAAAGTTTTTTTTGTAACACTGTATAGTGCTGTATTGGTAGCGGTGAAACCGCATGCAAGTTGACCGTATTTTACAGAGGGCTAAGTGTCCATGGAGGCCGTTTAAGGTACGAAATAATTATCCAAATTCAAAAGTATGGTGTTTTTATGAAAGGGGAGAACCTAAGCTTTAATTTAGATATAAAATTATCGGCCTCCCTTGAAAACTTTAAAAGTTATTTTGTAACACTGTATAGTGCTGTATTGGTTGCGGTGAAATCGCATGCAAGTTGACCGTATTTTACAGAGGGCTAAGTGTCCATGGAGGCCGTTTAAGGTACGAAATAATTATCCAAATTCAAAAGTATGGTGTTTTTCTGACAGGAGAGAACCTAAGCTTTAATTTAGATATAAAATTATCGGCCTCCCTTGAAAATTGTAAAAGTTATTTCCAACCCTAGAAATGTTTTTTTTTGTAACACTGTATAGTGCTGTATTGGTTGCGGTGAAACCGGATGCAAGTTGACCTTATTTTACAGAGGTCTAAGTGTCCATGGAGGCCGTTTAAGGTACGAAATAATTATCCAAATTCAAAAGTATGGTGTTTTTCTGAAAGGGGAGAACCTAAGCTTTAATTTAGATATAAAATTATCGGCCTCCCTTGAAAATTGTAAAAGTTATTTCCAACCCTAGAAATGTTTTTTTTGTAACACTGTATAGTGCTGTATTGGTTGCGGTGAAACCGCATGCAAGTTGACCGTATTTTACAGAGGGCTAAGTGTCCATGGAGGCCGTTTAAGGTACGAAATAATTATCCAAATTCAAAAGTATGGTGTTTTTTTGAAAGGAGAGAGAACCTAAGCTTTAATTTAGATATAAAATTATCGGCCTCCCTTGAAATTTGTAAAGTTATTTCCAACCCTAGAAATGTTTTTTTTGTAACACTCAATAGTGCTGTATTGGTTGCGGTGAAACCGCATGCAAGTTGACCGTATTTTACAGAGGGCTAAGTGTCCATGGAGGCCGTTTAAGGTACGAAATAATTATCCAAATTCAAAAGTATGGTGTTTTTATGAAAGGGGAGAACCTAAGCTTTAATTTAGATATAAAATTATCGGCCTCCCTTGAAAACTTTAAAAGTTATTCCCAACCCTAGCAAATTGTTTGCGGTGAAACCGCATGCAAGTTGACCGTATTTTACAGATGGCTAAGTGTCCATGGAGGCCGTTTAAGGTACGAAATAATTATCCAAATTCAAAAGTATGGTGTTTTTATGAAAGGGGAGAACCTAAGCTTTAATTTAGATATAAAATTATCGGCCTCCGTTGAAAATTTTAAAAGTTATTCCCAACCCTAGAAATGTTTTTTTTTGTAACACTGTATAGTGCTGTATTGGTTGCGGTGAAACCGCATGCAAGTTGACCGTATTTTACAGAGGGCTAAGTGTCCATGGAGGCCGTTTAAGGTACGAAATAATTATCCAAGTTCAAAAGTATGGTGTTTTTATGAAAGGGGAGAACCTAAGCTTTAATTTAGATATAAAATTATCGGCCTCCCTTGAAAATTTTAAAAGTTATTCCCAACCCTAGAAATGTTTTTTTTTGTAACACTGTATAGTGCTGTATTGGTTGCGGTGAAACCGCATGCAAGTTGACCGTATTTACAGAGGGCTAAGTGTCCATGGAGGCTGTTTCAGGTACGAAATAATTATCCAAATTCAAAAGTATGGTGTTTTTCTGAAAGGGGAGAACCTAAGCTTTAATTTAGATATAAAATTATCGGCCTCCCTTGAAAACTTTAAAAGTTACTTCCAACCCTAGAAATGTTTTTTTTTGTAACACTGTATAGTGCTGTATTGGTTGCGGTGAAACCGCATGCAAGTTGACCTTATTTTACAGAGGGCTAAGTGTCCATGGAGGCCGTTTAAGGTACGAAATAATTATCCAAATTCAAAAGTATGGTGTTTTTCTGAAAGGGGAGAACCTAAGCTTTAATTTAGATATAAAATTATCGGCCTCCCATGAAAATTGTAAAAGTTATTTCCAACCCTAGAAATGTTTTTTTTGTAACACTGTATAGTGCTGTATTGGTAGCGGTGAAACCGCATGCAAGTTGACCGTATTTTACAGAGGGCTAAGTGTCCATGGAGGCCGTTTAAGGTACGAAATAATTATCCAAATTCAAAAGTGGTGTTTTTCTGAAAGGGAGAACCTAAGCTTTAATTTAGATAAAAATTATCGGCCTCCCTTGAAAAATTTAAAATTATTAACAACCCTAGTAAAGTTTTTTGTAACACTGTATATAGTGCTGTATTGTTTGCGGTGAAAAACCGCGCGTGCAAGTTGCCGGTATTTTACAGAGCGCTAAGTGTCCGTGGTGGCTGTTTAAGTTACGAAATAATTATCCAAATTCAAAAGTATGGTGTTTTTCTGAAAGGGGAGAACCTAAGCTTTAATTTAGATATAAAATTATCGGCCTCCCTTGAAAATTGTAAAAGTTATTTCCAACCCTAGAAATGTTTTTTTTTTGTAACACTGTATAGTGCTGTATTGGTTGCGGTGAAACCGCATGCAAGTTGACCGTATTTTACAGAGGGCTAAGTGTCCATGGAGGCCGTTTAAGGTACGAAATAATTATCCAAATTCAAAAGTATGGTGTTTTTCTGAAAGGGGAGAACCTAAGCTTTAATTTAGATATAAAATTATCGGCCTCCCTTGAAAACTTAAAAAGTTATTCCCAACCCTAGAAATGTATTTTTTTGTAACACTGTATATAGTGCTGTATTGTTTGCGGTGAAACCGCGTGCAAGTTGACCGTATTTTACAGATGGCTAAGTGTCCATGGAGGCCGTTTAAGGTACGAAATAATTATCCAAATTCAAAAGTATGGTGTTTTTCTGAAAGGGGAGAACCTAAGCTTTAATTTAGATATAAAATTATCGGCCTCCCATGAAAATTGTAAAAGTTATTTCCAACCCTAGAAATGTTTTTTTTATAACACTGTATAGTGCTGTATTGGTAGCGGTGAAACCGCATGCAAGTTGACCTTATTTTACATAGGGCTAAGTGTCCATGGAGGCCGTTTAAGGTACGAAATAATTATCCAAATTCAAAAGTATGGTGTTTTTATGAAAGGGGAGAACCTAAGCTTTAATTTAGATATAAAATTATCGGCCTCCCTTGAAAACTTTAAAAGTTATTCCCAACCATAGAAATGTTTTTTTCGTAAGACTGTATAGTGCTGTATTGTTAGAGGTGAAACCGCGTGCAAGTTGCCGGTATTTTACAGAGCGCTAAGTGTCCATGGAGGCCGTTTAAGTTACGAAATAATTATCCAAATTCAAAAGTATGGTGTTTTTCTGAAAGGGGAGAACCTAAGCTTTAATTTAGATATAAAATTATCGGCCTCCCTTGAAAATTGTAAAAGTTATTTCCAACCCTAGAAATGTTTTTTTTGTAACACTGTATAGTGCTGTATTGGTTGCGGTGAAACCGCATGCAAGTTGACCGTATTTTACAGAGGGCTAAGTGTCCATGGAGGCCGTTTAAGGTACGAAATAATTATCCAAATTCAAAAGTATGGTGTTTTTATGAAAGGGGAGAACCTAAGCTTTAATTTAGATATAAAATTATCGGCCTCCCTTGAAAACTTAAAAAGTTATTCCCAACCCTAGAAATGTATTTTTTTGTAACACTGTATATAGTGCTGTATTGTTTGCGGTGAAACCGCGTGCAAGTTGACCGTATTTTACAGATGGCTAAGTGTCCATGGAGGCCGTTTAAGGTACGAAATAATTATCCAAATTCAAAAGTATGGTGTTTTTCTGAAAGGGGAGAACCTAAGCTTTAATTTAGATATAAAATTATCGGCCTCCCTTGAAAATTGTAAAAGTTATTTCCAACCCTAGAATTGTTTTTTTTAACACTGTATAGTGCTGTATTGTTTTCGGTGAAACCGCTTGCAAGTTGACCTTATTTTACATAGGGCTAAGTGTCCATGGAGGCCGTTTAAGGTACGAAATAATTGTCCAAATTCAAATGTATGGGGTTTTTCTGAAAGGGGAGAACCTAAGCTTTAATTTATATATAAAATTATCGGCCTTCCTTGAAAATTGTAAAAGTTATTTCCAACCCTAGAAATGTTTTGTTTTGTAACACTGTATAGTGCTGTATTGGTTGCGGTGAAACCGCATGCAAGTTGACCGTATTTTACAGAGGGCTAAGTGTCCATGGAGGCCGTTTAAGGTACGAAATAATTATACAAATTCAAAAGTATGGTGTTTTTCTGACAGGAGAGAACCTGTGCTTTAGTTTAGATATAAAATTATCGGCCTCCTTGAAAATTGTAAAGTTATTTCCAACCCTAGAAATGTATTTTTTGTAACACTGTATAGTGCTGTATTGGTTGCGGTGAAACCGGATGCAAGTTGACCTTATTTTACAGATGGCTAAGTGTCCATGGAGGCCGTTTAAGGTACGAAATAATTATCCAAATTCAAAAGTATGGTGTTTTTCTGAAAGGGGAGAACCTAAGCTTTAATTTAGATATAAAATTATCGGCCTCCCATGAAAATTGTAAAAGTTATTTCCAACCCTAGAAATGTTGTTTTTGTAACACTGTATAGTGCTGTATTGGTAGCGGTGAAACCGCGTGCAAGTTGACCGTATTTTACAGATGGCTAAGTGTCCATGGAGGCCGTATTAAGGTACGAAATAATTATCCAAATTCAAAAGTATGGTGTTTTTCTGAAAGGAGAGAACCTAAGCTTTAATTTAGATATAAAATTATCGGCCTCCCTTGAAAACTTTAAAAGTTATTCCCAACCCTAGAAATGTTTTTTTGTAACACTGTATAGTGCTGTATTGTTTGCGGTGAAACCGCATGCAAGTTGACCATATTTTACAGAGGGCTAAGTGTCCATGGAGGCCGTTTAAGGTACGAAATAATTATCCAAATTCAAAAGTATGGTGTTTTTCTGAAAGGGGAGAACCTAAGCTTTAATTTAGATATAAAATTATCGGCCTCCCTTGAAAATTTTATAAGTTATTCCCAACCCTAGAAATGTTTTTTCGTAACACTGTATAGTGCTGTATTGGTTGCGGTGAAACCGCATGCAAGTCGACCGTATTTTATAGGGCTAAGTGTCCATGGAGGCCGTTTAAGGTACGAAATAATTATCCAAATTCAAAAGTATGGTGTTTTCTGAAAGGGAGAACCTAAGCTTTAATTTAGATATAAAATTATCGGCCTCCCTTGAAATTGTAAAAGTTATTCCAACCATATAAATGTTTTTTTGTAACACTGTATAGTGCTGTATTGTTTGCGGTGAAATCGCATGCAAGTTGACCGTATTTTACAGAGGGCTAAGTGTCCATGGAGGCCGTTTAAGGTACGAAATAATTATCCAAATTCAAAAGTATGGTGTTTTTCTGAAAGGGGAGAACCTAAGCTTTAATTTAGATATAAAATTATAGGCCTCCTTGAAAATTTTAAAGTTATTTCCAACCCTAGAAATGTTTTTTTTGTAACACTGTATATAGTGCTGTATTGGTTGCGGTGAAACCGCATGCAAGTTGACCGTATTTTACAGAGGGCTAAGTGTCCATGGAGGCCGTTTAAGGTACGAAATAATTATCCAAATTCAAAAGTATGGTGTTTTATGAAAGGAGAGAACCTAAGCTTTAATTTAGATATAAAATTATCGGCCTCCCTTGAAAATTTTTAAAGTTATTCCCAACCCTAGAAATGTTTTTTTTTGTAACACTGTATAGTGCTGTATTGGTTGCGGTGAAACCGCATGCAAGTTGACCGTATTTTACAGAGGGCTAAGTGTCCATGGAGGCCGTTTAAGGTACGAAATAATTATCCAAATTCAAAAGTATGGTGTTTTTCTGAAAGGGGAGAACCTAAGCTTTAATTTAGATATAAAATTATCGGCCTCCCTTGAAAACTTAAAAAGTTATTCCCAACCCTAGAAATGTATTTTTTTGTAACACTGTATATAGTGCTGTATTGTTTGCGGTGAAACCGCGTGCAAGTTGACCGTATTTTACAGATGGCTAAGTGTCCATGGAGGCCGTTTAAGGTACGAAATAATTATCAAAATTCAAAAGTATGGTGTTTTTCTGAAATGTGAGAAACTAAGCTTTAATTTAGATATAAAATTATCGGCCTTACTTGAAAATTGTAAAAGTTATTTCCAACCCTAGAAATGTTTTTTTTGTAACACTGTATAGTGCTGTATTGGTTGCGGTGAAACCGCATGCCAAGTTGACCGTATTTTACAGAGGGCTAAGTGTCCATGGAGGCCGTTTAAGGTACGAAATAATTATCCAAATTCAAAAGTATGGTGTTTTTCTGAAAGGGGAGAACCTAAGCTTTAATTTAGATATAAAATTATCGGCCTCCCTTGAAAACTTAAAAAGTTATTCCCAACCCTAGAAATGTATTTTTTTGTAACACTGTATATAGTGCTGTATTGTTTGCGGTGAAACCGCGTGCAGATTGACCGTATTTTACAGATGGCTAAGTGTCCATGGAGGCCGTAAGGTACGAATAATTATCCAAATTCAAAAGTATGGTGTTTTCTGAAAGGGAGAACCTAAGCTTTAATTTAGATATAAAATTATCGGCCTCCCTTGAAAATTGTAAAAGTTATTTCCAACCCTAGAAATGTTTTTTTTTGTAACACTGTATAGTGCTGTATTGTTTGCGGTGAAACCGCGTGCAAGTTGACCGTATTTTACAGATGGCTAAGTGTCCATGGAGGCCGTTTAAGGTACGAAATAATTATCCAAATTCAAAAGTATGGTGTTTTTCTGAAAGGGGAGAACCTAAGCTTTAATTTAGATATAAAATTATCGGCCTCCCTTGAAAATTTTAAAAGTTATTCCCAACCCTAGAAATGTATTTTTTTGTAACACTGTATATAGTGCTGTATTGGTTGCGGTGAAACCGCATGCAATTGACCGTATATTACAGAGGGCTAAGTGTCCATGGAGGCCGTTTCAGGTACGAAATAATTATCGAAATTCAAAAGTGTGGTGTTTTTCTGGGAGGGGCGAACCTAAGCTTTAATTTAGATATAAAATTATCGGCCTCCTTGAAAACTTTAAAAGTTATTCCCAACCATAGAAATGTTTTTCGTAAGACTGTATAGTGCTGTATTGTTTGCGGTGAAACCGCATGCAAGTTGCCGGTATTTTACAGAGGGCTAAGTGTCCATGGAGGCCGTTTAAGGTACGAAATAATTATCCAAATTCAAAAGTATGGTGTTTTTCTGAAAGGTGAGAACCCTAAGCTTTAATTTAGATATAAAATTATCATCGGCCTCCTTGAAAATTGTAAAGTTATTTCCAACCCTAGAAATGTTTTTTTTTGTAACACTGTATAGTGCTGTATTGGTAGCGGTGAAACCGCATGCAAGTTGACCTTATTTTACATAGGGCTAAGTGTCCATGGAGGCCGTTTAAGGTACGAAATAATTATCCAAATTCAAAAGTATGGTGTTTTTATGAAAGGGGAGAACCTAAGCTTTAATTTAGATCTAAAATTATCGGCCTCCCTTGAAAATTGTAAAAGTTATTCCCAACCCTAGAAATGTATTTTTTTGTAACACTGTATATAGTGCTGTATTGTTTGCGGTGAAACCGCGTGCAAGTTGCCGGTATTTTACAGAGCGCTAAGTGTCCATGGTGGCTGTTTAAGTTACGAAATAATTATCCAAATTCAAAAGTATGGTGTTTTTCTGAAAGGGGAGAACCTAAGCTTTAATTTAGATATAAAATTATCGGCCTCCCTTGAAAATTGTAAAAGTTATTTCCAACCCTAGAAATGTTTTTTTTTGTAACACTGTATAGTGCTGTATTGGTTGCGGTGAAACCGCATGCAAGTTGACCGTATTTTACAGAGGGCTAAGTGTCCATGGAGGCCGTTTAAGGTACGAAATAATTATCCAAATTCAAAAGTATGGTGTTTTTATGAAAGGGGAGAACCTAAGCTTTAATTTAGATATAAAATTATCGGCCTCCCTTGAAAACTTAAAAAGTTATTCCCAACCCTAGAAATGTATTTTTTTGTAACACTGTATATAGTGCTGTATTGTTTGCGGTGAAACCGCGTGCAAGTTGACCGTATTTTACAGATGGCTAAGTGTCCATGGAGGCCGTTTAAGGTACGAAATAATTATCCAAATTCAAAAGTATGGTGTTTTTCTGAAAGGGGAGAACCTAAGCTTTAATTTAGATATAAAATTATCGGCCTCCCTTGAAAATTGTAAAAGTTATTCCCAACCCTAGAAATGTTTTTTTTTGTAACACTGTATAGTGCTGTATTGGTTGCGGTGAAACCGCATGCAAGTTGACCGTATTTTACAGAGGGCTAAGTGTCCATGGAGGCCGTTTAAGGTACGAAATAATTATCCAAATTCAAAAGTATGGTTTTTTTATTAAAGGGGAGAACCTAAGCTTTAATTTAGATATAAAATTATCGGCCTCCCTTGAAAACTTTAAAAGTTATTTCCAACCCTAGAAAAGTTTTTTCGTAAGACTGTATAGTGCTGTATTGTTTGCGGTGAAACCGCGTGCAAGTTGACCGTATTTTACAGAGCGCTAAGTGTCCATGGAGGCCGTTTAAGTTACGAAATAATTATCCAAATTCAAAAGTATGGTGTTTTTCTGAAAGGGGAGAACCTAAGCTTTAATTTAGATATAAAATTATCGGCCTCCCTTGAAAATTGTAAAAGTTATTTCCAACCCTAGAAATGTATTTTTTTGTAACACTGTATAGTGCTGTATTGGTTGCGGTGAAACCGCATGCAAGTTGACCGTATTTTACAGAGGGCTAAGTGTCCATGGAGGCCGTTTAAGGTACGAAATAATTATCCAAATTCAAAAGTATGGTGTTTTTCTGAAAGGGGAGAACCTAAGCTTTAATTTAGATATAAAATTATCGGCCTCCCTTGAAAACTTAAAAAGTTATTCCCAACCCTAGAAATGTATATTTTTGTAACACTGTATATAGTGCTGTATTGTTTGCGGTGAAACCGCGTGCAAGTTGACCGTATTTTACAGATGGCTAAGTGTCCATGGAGGCCGTTTAAGGTAAAGAAATAATTATCAAAAATCAAAAGTATGGTGTTTTTCTGAAGGGAGAACCTAAGCTTTAATTTAGATATAAAATTATCGGCCTCCTTGAAAATTGTAAAGTTATTCCCAACCCTAGAAATATATTTTTTGTAACACTGTATAGTGCTGTATTGTTTGCGGTGAAACCGCGTGCAAGTTGACCGTATTTTACAGATGGCTAAGTGTCCATGGAGGCCGTTTAAGGTACGAAATAATTATCCAAATTCAAAAGTATGGTGTTTTTCTGAAAGGGGAGAACCTAAGCTTTAATTTAGATATAAAATTATCGGCCTCCATGAAAATTGTAAAAGTTATTTCCAACCCTAGAAATGTTTTTTGTAACACTGTATAGTGCTGTATTGGTTGCGCTGGTGAAACCGCATACAAGTTGACCTTATTTTACAGAGGGCTAAGTGTCCATGGAGGCCGTTTAAGGAGCGAAATAATTATCCAAATTCAAAAGTATGGTGTTTTTATGAAAGGGGAGAACCTAAGCTTTAATTTAGATATAAAATTATCGGCCTCCCTTGAAAACTTTAAAAGTTATTCCCAACCATAGAAATGTTTTTTCGTAAGACTGTATAGTGCTGTATTGT
Organism: Zoroaster sp. YZ-2022; assembly: GCA_029582265.1. Taxonomy (NCBI): domain Eukaryota; kingdom Metazoa; phylum Echinodermata; class Asteroidea; order Forcipulatida; family Zoroasteridae; genus Zoroaster; species Zoroaster sp. YZ-2022. The sequence continues at coordinate 19,679,581 of CM055816.1, forward strand.
TTGCGGTGAAACCGCGTGCAAGTTGACCGTATTTTACAGAGGGCTAAGTGTCCATGGAGGCCGTTTAAGGTACGAAATAATTATCCAAATTCAAAAGTATGGTGTTTTTTCTGAAAGGGAGAACCTAAGCTTTTAATTTAGATATAAAATTATCGGCCTCCCTTGAAAATTGTAAAAGTTATTCCCAACCCTAGAAATGTTTTTGTATAACTGTATAGTGCTGTATTGGTTGCGGTGAAACCGCATGCAAGTTGACCGTATTTTACAGAGGGCTAAGTGTCCATGGAGGCCGTTTAAGGTACGAAATAATTATCCAAATTCAAAAGTATGGTGTTTTTATGAAAGGGGAGAACCTAAGCTTTAATTTAGATATAAAATTATCGGCCTCCCTTGAAAACTTAAAAAGTTATTCCCAACCCTAGAAATGAATTTTTTTGTAACACTGTATATAGTGCTGTATTGTTTGCGGTGAAACCGCGTGCAAGTTGACCGTATTTTACAGATGGCTAAGTGTCCATGGAGGCCGTTTAAGGTACGAAATAATTATCCAAATTCAAAAGTATGGTGTTTTTCTGAAAGGGGAGAACCTAAGCTTTAATTTAGATATAAAATTATCGGCCTCCCTTGAAAATTTTGTAAGTTATTCCCAACCCTAGAATTTTTGTTGTTGTAACACTGTATAGTGCTGTATTGGTTGCGGTGAAACCGCATGCAAGTTGACCGTATTTTACAAAGGGCTAAGTGTCCATGGAGGCCGTTTAAGGTACGAAATAATTATCCAAATTCAAAAGTATGGTGTTTTTCTGAAAGGGGAGAACCTAAGCTTTAATTTAGATATAAAATTATCGGCCTCCCTTGAAAATTGTAAAAGTTATTTCCAACCCTAGAAATGTTTTTTTTTGTAACACTGTATAGTGCTGTATTGTTTGCGGTGAAACCGTGTGCAAGTTGACCGTATTTTACAGATGGCAAAGTGTCCATGGAGGCCGTTTAAGGTACGAAATAATTATCCAAATTCAAAAGTATGGTGTTTTTCTGAAAGGGGAGAACCTAAGCTTTAATTTAGATATAAAACTATCGGCCTCCCTTGAAAACTTAAATAGTTATTCCCAACCCTAGAAATGTATTTTTTTGTAACACTGTATATAGTGCTGTATTGTTTGCGGTGAAACCGCGTGCAAGTTGACCGTATTTTACAGATGGCTAAGTGTCCATGGAGGCCGTTTAAGGTACGAAATAATTATCCAAATTCAAAAGTATGGTGTTTTTCTGAAGAGGAGAACCTAAGCTTTAATTTAGATATAAAATTATCGGCCTCCTTGAAAATTTTTAAAGTTATTCCCAACCCTAGAAATGTTTTTGTAACACTGTATATAGTGCTGTATTGTTTGCGGTGAAACCGCGTTGCAAGTTGACCGTATTTTACAGGGCTAAGTGTCCATGGAGGCCGTTTAAGGTACGAAATAATTATCCAAATTCAAAAGTATGGTGTTTTTCTGAAGGGGAGAACCTAAGCTTTAATTTAGATATAAAATTATCGGCCTCCCTTGAAAATTATAAAATTTATTCCCAACCCGAGAAATGTATTTTTTACTAACACTGTATAGTGCTGTATTGGTTGCGGTGTAACCGCGAGCAAGTTGACCGTATTTTACAGAGGGCTAAGTGTCCATGGAGGCCGTTTAAGGTACGAAATAATTATCCAAATTCAAAAGTATGGTGTTTTTATGAAAGGGGAGAACCTAAGCTTTAATTTAGATATAAAATTATCGGCCTCCCTTGAAAACTTAAATAGTTATTCCCAACCCTAGAAATGTATTTTTTTGTAACACTGTATATAGTGCTGTATTGTTTGCGGTGAAACCGCGTGCAAGTTGACCGTATTTTACAGATGGCTAAGTGTCCATGGAGGCCGTTTAAGGTACGAAATAATTATCCAAATTCAAAAGTATGGTGTTTTTCTGAAAGGGGAGAACCTAAGCTTTAATTTAGATATAAAATTATCGGCCTCCCTTGAAAATTTTATAAGTTATTCCCAACCCTAGAAATGTTTTTTTTTGTAACACTGTATAGTGCTGTATTGGTTGCGGTGAAACCGCATGCAAGTTGACCGTATTTTACAGAGGGCTAAGTGTCCATGGAGGCCGTTTAAGGTACGAAATAATTATCCAAATTCAAAAGTATGGTGTTTTTATGAAAGGGGAGAACCTAAGCTTTAATTTAGATATAAAATTATCGGCCTTCCTTGAAAACTTAAAAAGTTATTCCCAACCCTAGAAATGTATTTTTTTGTAACACTGTATATAGTGCTGTATTGTTTGCGGTGAAACCGCGTGCAAGTTGACCGTATTTTACAGATGGCTAAGTGTCCATGGAGGCCGTTTAAGGTACGAAATAATTATCCAAATTCAAAAGTATGGTGTTTTTCTGAAAGGAGAACCTAAGCTTTAATTTAGATATAAAATTATCAGCCTCCTTGAAAATTATATGTTATTCCCAACCCTAGAAATGTTTGTTTGTAACACTGTATAGTGCTGTATTGTTTGCGGTGAAACCGCATGCAAATTGACCGTATTTTACAGAGGGCTAAGTGTCCATGGAGGCCGTTTAAGGTACGAAATAATTATCCAAATTCAAAAGTATGGTGTTTTCTGAAAGGGGAGAACCTAAGCTTTAATTTAGATATAAAATTATCGGCCTGCCTTGAAAATTGTAAAGTTATTTCCAACCCTAGAAATGTTTTTTTTTGTAACACTGTATAGTGCTGTATTGGTTGCGGTGAAACCGCATGCAAGTTGACCGTATTTTACAGAGGGCTAAGTGTCCATGGATGCCGTTTAAGGTACGAAATAATTATCCAAATTCAAAAGTATGGTGTTTTTCTGAAAGGGGAGAACCTAAGCTTTAATTTAGATATAAAATTATCGGCCTCCCTTGAAAACTTTAAAAGTTATTCCCAACCATAGAAATGTTTTTTTTGTAACACTGTATAGTGCTGTATTGTTTGCGGTGAAACCGCGTGCAAGTTGACCGTATTTTACAGATGGCTAAGTGTCCATGGAGGCCGTTTAAGGTACGAAATAATTATCCAAATTCAAAAGTATGGTGTTTTTCTGAAAGGGGAGAACCTAAGCTTTAATTTAGATATAAAATTATCGGCCTCCCTTGAAAATTGTAAAAGTTATTTCCAACCCTAGAAATGTTTTTTTTTGTAACACTGTATAGTGCTGTATTGGTTGCGGTGAAATCGCATACAAGTTGACCGTATTTTACAGAGGGCTAAGTGTCCATGGAGGCCGTTTAAGGTACGAAATAATTATCCAAATTCAAAAGTATGCTGTTTTTCTGAAAGGGGAGAACCTAAGCTTTAATTTAGATATAAAATTATCGGCCTCCCTTGAAAATTGTAAAAGTTATTTCCAACCCTAGAAATGTTTTTATTTGTAACACTGTATAGTGCTGTATTGGTTGCGGTGAAACCGCATGCAAGTTGACCGTATTTTACAGATGGCTAAGTGTCCATGGAGGCCGTTTAAGGTACGAAATAATTATCCAAATTCAAAAGTATGGTGTTTTTCTGAAAGGGGAGAACCTAAGCTTTAATTTAGATATATAAAATTATCGGCCTCCTTGAAAACTTTATAAGTTATTCCCAACCCTAGAAATGTTTTTTGTAACACTGTATAGTGCTGTATTGTTTGCGGTGAAACCGCATGCAAGTTGACCGTATTTTACAGAGGGCTAAGTGTCCATGGAGGCCGTTTAAGGTACGAAATAATTATCCAAATTCAAAAGTATGGTGTTTTTATGAAAGGGAGAACCTAAGCTTTAATTTAGATATAAAATTATCGGCCTCCCTTGAAAACTTTAAAAAGTTATTCCCAACCCTAGAAATGTATTTTTTCCGTAACACTGTATAGTGCTGTATTGTTTGCGGTGAAACCGCGTACCATGCAAGTTGACCGTATTTTACAGATGGCTAAGTGTCCATGGAGGCCGTTTAAGGTACGAAATAATTATCCAAATTCAAAAGTATGGTGTTTTTCTGAAAGGAGAACCTAAGCTTTAATTTAGATATAAAATTATCGGCCTCCTTGAAAATTTTATAAGTTATTCCCAACCCTAGAAATGTTTTTTGTAACACTGTATAGTGCTGTATTGGTTGCGGTGAAACCGCATGCAGAATTGACCGTATTTTACAGAGGGCTAAGTGTCCATGGAGGCCGTTTAATATACAGAAATAATTATCCAAATTCAAAAGTATGGTGTTTTTTATGAAGGGAGAACCTAAGCTTTAATTTAGATCTAAAATTATCGGCCTCCCTTGAAAACTTTAAAAGTTATTCCCAACCCTAGAAATGTTTTTTTTGTAACACCGTATATAGTGCTGTATTGTTTGCGGTGAAACCGCGTGCAAGTTGACCGTATTTTACAGATGGCTAAGTTTCCATGGAGGCCCTTTAAGGTACGAAATAATTATCCAAATTCAAAAGTATGGTGTTTTTCTGAAAGGGGAGAACGTAAGCTTTAATTTAGATATAAAATTATCGGCCTCCCTTGAAAATTTTATAAGTTATTCCCAACCCTAGAAACGTTTTTTTTTGTAACACTGTATAGTGCTGTATTGGTTGCGGTGAAACCGCGTGCAAGTTGACCGTATTTTACAGATGGCTAAGTGTCCATGGAGGCCGTTTAAGGTACGAAATAATTATCCAAATTCAAAAGTATGGTGTTTTTCTGAAAGGGGAGAACCTAAGCTTTAATTTAGATATAAAATTATCGGCCTCCCTTGAAAATTGTAAAAGTTATTTCCAACCCTAGAATTTTTTTTTTTTGTAACACTGTATAGTGCTGTATTGGTTGCGGTGAAATCGCATACAAGTTGACCGTATTTTACAGAGAGCTAAGTGTCCATGGAGGCCGTTTAAGGTACGAAATAATTATCCAAATTCAAAAGTATGCTGTTTTTCTGAAAGGGGAGAACCTAAGCTTTAATTTAGATATAAAATTATCGGCCTCCCTTGAAAATTTTATAAGTTATTCCCAACCCTAGAAATGTTTTTTGTAACACTGTATAGTGCTGTATTGTTTTGCGGTGAAACCATACAAGTTGACCGTATTTTACAGATGGCTAAGTGTCCATGGAGGCCGTTTAAGGTACGAAATAATTATCAAATTCAAAAGTATGGTGTTTTTCTGAAAGGGAGAACCTAAGCTTTAATTTAGATATAAAATTATCGGCCTCCCTTGAAAACTTAAAAGTTATTCCCAACCCTAGAAATGTTTTTCGTAACACTGTATAGTGCTGTATTGGTTGCGGTGAAACCGCTTGCAGGGTGACGGTATTTTACAGATGGCTAAGTGTCCATGGAGGCCGTTTAGTGGTACGAAATAATTATCCAAATTCAAAAGTATGGTCTTTTTCTGAAAGGGGAGAACCTAAGCTTTAATTTAGATATAAAATTATCGGCCTCCCTTGAAAATTGTAAAGTTATTCCCAACCCTAGAAATGTTTTTTGTAACACTGTATAGTGCTGTATTGGTTGCGGTGAAACCGCATGCAAGTGACCGTATTTACAGAGGGCTAAGTGTCCATGGAGGCCGTTTAGGTACGAAATAATTATCCAAATTCAAAAGTATGGTGTTTTTTCTGAAAGGGGAGAACCTAAACTTTAATTTAGATATAAAATTATCGGCCTCCTTGAAAACTTAAAGTTATTCCCAACCCTAGAAATGTATTTTTGTAACACTGTATATAGTGCTGTATTGTTTGCAGTGAAACCGCAGAGATTAACCGTATTTTACAGATGGCTAGTGTCCATGGAGGCCGTTTAAGGTACGAAATAATTATCCAAATTCAAAAGTATGGTGTTTTTCGAAAGGGGGGAACC
>CM055816.1:19685971-19712716 GCA_029582265.1 Zoroaster sp. YZ-2022
GTGTCTACCTAGACTTATGTGGGGACTGTCAACCCACTTATACCGTCATCTGGTTGGGATTTGAACTCATATAAAGATGTGAAATTAATATTTATCTTTATCTTGTGTGCGGACAAGAACATGTTTTGAAATGTTATAATGTTGTTATCATCTGCTCCCCTTCAATAGGGTAGAGAGCCTGCTGATCACACACAGTAATGGGAGCAATTAAATGGAAGGATTAGTAATGATATGCAGCAGAACTTGAACCTGTCATCAAGAATATCTCATTAACCTTCCGCTCTGGGGAAAGGTACATGAAGTTTGTGATATACTTGTTCAATCTGGAAAATAAGTTATCAGTCTGTCGGTAATGTTGGTTTTGTATATTTTAATCGTTTTTAAGGATGTTATTTTAGGTTGGAATCTGCGGCCGTACAGGCGTGGAAAGTTACCCTGATAGCACTCTTTTCAGAATCATTGATACTTGCAAAGGTTAAAAAGCTATCTCTGAAGTATACACACAAATTATAATGACTGTTGACCCATGGGTTGGGTTGAACCAGCTGTATAAAGCTTGATTAGCTGAGATATTTGTATTTAGGCTTGGATTTAAATGTTGTATTTATACACTGTAAAAATTAGTTAGTCATTGGGCTTATAAACGTCAAAATTACTAAGCTTGCTCTAGTCCCAAGTCTATGGACTAATCAATTTTCAGCGACCAATCTTAATATTGCAAAGATCAACCAAGAATAGCTTCAAAGGATTAACTTGACTAGCCATTTGAGTGACTACACCGCATATCATACTAATGGTTTTGACTATCTTTGGATTATTCCAAGAGAAAAGAACAATCAGCGACGGACCAGTGATTTAAACGGACTAGTCATTTTCCGCCTGTTATCCTGCTCAAACAGTCAGTGTTGTGGGGCCCACAAAAAAAGAAAGTGCAAGGATAAAGTTAGGGCATGATGTTGGTGTCTGCGTGAGGGTGGTGCGCGACCAAGTTGCACACATGTCACACCGCTGCCGAGAACGTCATTGAGAATCGTCCCCGAGCTGTCGGTCGTCCACTTCCTTCCTTACAAAGCAGGTAAGAAAATCTTTCTTGTTTAGACATTTAAGGATTCACAACTGTAAGGAAAGCTGAACCAGGAACACATATTTAGAAAATCATGCACTTGTAGACCTAACGTTAACGTAGGGCCAGTGTATGTAGCACATGGGGTCCCCACCTAGCCCCCCAGGTGCCCCAATGAATCATCATCATAGTCCCCAAAAACAGAAAAAGAAAAAGAAAAAGGAAAACCCAACCCCCTGCCCCCACCGCAGCACCCCCAGCCCCCACCCACCGAAACCTGGCCACGCCGCTGACGTAGTGGCTTAACTCAACTGTAGAAAGGTGATAGAAAAGGAAGGGATGCATTTTATGATGGCGTGAAGTTGATTATTTATTTGACGTTTGACATCTTAGTCATCAAACAAGTAACGGTTATTGGTTTGAGATCTGATCTAATGTACGTCCTATATGGGACAATTGTACCCGTCAGTTTTCTAGTGGTCGACCCTTTTGGCCGGGCACCGTGTTAGGTATCATCGTATAGAGGATGACCTGGGATGACCCTCAAAGGTCACCTTGATCCGGCCACATTGGGGTCCTATATTTTAATTAATTTTATTTGTATTGTCATATAGTGTACATGCCGTTGAAAACGCCCCAAAATCAAATGTAATATTGCCTTTGTGGTCAGACCATTTTGGCTGGCACTGTTAGGTATCAACAGGAAGAGATGACCCAAGATGTGACCTCAATAGTCATCTGACCCGGCCATTGGGGTCCTTATATTTTTATTAATTTTAATAATATTGTTCATATAGCTGCTGTACACGCCCCAAAATGTAATGGTTGTCAGTTTCAGGTCAGACCATTTTGCCGGGCACTGTTAGCATCAATGTAAAGAGGACGGCGGTGACCAATAGTCACCCTTGACCCGGCCAATGGGGTCCTTATATTTTTATTACTTAAATATTTACTATGCATGTAGTACATACTGTTAAAAACGCCCAAATGTAATGGTCAGTTTCTAGGTCAGACCCTTTTGGCACCAGCATCATCAGAGCAGAGGAATATTCCGATGACCGCAACACATTGACCCGGCTATTGGGGTCCTTATATTTTTATTACTTTTAATATTTTATTGGCACAGTGTATATGCTGTCAAACGCCCCAAATGTAATGGCTTAAGTTTCTAGGTGGTCAGACCCTTGGTTGCACTGTTGGTATCAACAAAAGAGGATGACCCGAGGATTACCCTTTACCGTCACCTGACCGGCCATTGGGGTCCTTATATTTTGTTATTAATGCTTTTAATATTATTATTGTCATATATACAGTGTACACGCTGTTAAACGCCCCAAATGTAATACTTTATTGCTCAGTGGTCAGACCGTTTTGGCCAGCACTTAGTATCAATGTAAAGAGGATGACCCAAGTATGACCCTTCAATGGTCACCTTGACCCGCTAATGAGATCCTTATATTTTTATTAATTTTGAATATTTTCTATATTTATTACATACAGTGTGGCTTAAAAAGGTAATCCAACTTAAAGGGTTAATATGGCTGACTATATGCTTACTAGCAAAAAGCATGGTATCATCTTAAAGCAGAAGCTATGTGCTTTCCAATGACACCTGTTACATTCCAGGGCTGGCATCATTGAGCACCACTGTCTTGAAATTGTGGTGCACACTGTAGCGGGTTCACTTTCCACAGCAAAATCGACGTTGACGGCGTTCAATCATTAGATTGAGTGAAATATCAATGGTCAGGTGGGCCGATTTTCAAATGATCAACGAGGAGGCCAGCCACAGATGGATATCCACCTCCAGCGACAGTAAAATGGAATGTTCCAGTTATGTGTGGTGGGGCTCAAGATGCGTTCAGCCCAGGTTATTTGTAAGTGTATGGAGATTGTATAAGAGCCTACAGAGGCGAGTTGGATTGGCAGGGTGTCATATTATCGTTACTGTTGGCAAATGAACCAGTACTTAGTTATTTTGCTCATCTTTAAATTAGAACACCGACTCCATGTCCTGACAGCCTGATCACGACGATGTTGTCCTTAAATTCACAAACTATATAATTTTACCAAAACGTTCTTTAATACGAAGGGCAATACGTTATATCAATTCAAATGTAGTTCCAACAGCACCCTTAGACCAGACGATATCCACCAAGTGTATCATACAAAAGACAATTAATTCTATCTATATAACCAACCTCATTTTACATGACAAAGAAGTACTTTGTTGCAATATAGTAATATGGATTTAGTTGGAATCTAGAAGGTGGTGTGCAATTAGTATCTCACATCAGTACAATTAGTGGCGGTATTTATTAAATCATATTTTCACATAAGGTCACATAAAAAAAAATTGTTGATCGTCCCCGTCCGACCCAATAAAACCCCTCGACCCCTTTAAAAAAAAAAAATCATAGAACGGCATTTCAACGATCTTTCAGTCACTTGGTTCATTTGCGCCAGCATTACGTTTAGATATTATGCTGAAGGCGTCAAACCCCGATCCCACAGGTTTTATTCACGGCGCGGATTTTTTTTCGTATTATCCGTTATGCGCCAAGCTGCAAAAGCGTGTACGAAAAAAAATGGCGGTGGTTGGTCCCCGTCGTCGTGTGCACTGATTCGAAAGTATATTCACCGTTTAGTGAGGTAGGAACCAATTAGCACAGAAAACTTCTGGCGCTTCGTTCACACATGTGTTTTCTATGCTGTACAGTCAACCATTCGCGATTTTAATCCTCACCACTGCTTTCGTGTGATTTTCCCGAGTAAATGCTCATTGTAGTCGCAACAATAGCCCGTGAGGGCTCCAGCACGACGAAGGACTGGTTTGCGCAATAGACCTTATGCACATGACGTCATTTGAGTAGGGGCGCCCGGCTAGAGGTCGCGTGAAGGTTGCTCGCTGGCCTAATCTGTGTGCCGCGCGTGTGATGCCGTGCGTTTTCCATTGTTTCCACTTACCGTTTACCTCTAAGATGGCGGCGGATGACGTCAACGTATGTTATTCATATCAGAGCTTGATGTCGATTTCGGATTTTTACGTGGAGTTTTCAGACGGCAGTTTGACTGGGATATTGTCTGATGATACACGCGGTAAATTGCTGAAGTCTAGAGTTAATGGGTTTAACAAAACAAGTAAAAACACTAAAAAAAACTTCGTTTTATAGTGATTCTCAGATGATTTTTTATTTTTTCGAGTTTACATGCATATGTCAAAAACCTCCAATTAAAAAAAAAAAACACCCTCCCACCTCACCCCGAGAAAAAAAAAGGACGCTCACCAATTTTTTTTGATGTGGCCCACTCATATTGGCCAAGAATTAGGTCTGGGCTTAATTTACAGTCATAAGTCGGAATAAAAATAAAAAAATCACTGAAGCCGAAATTGGACCCAGAACAGACATCAGTCAGAATAAAATAAAAACACCGGGATTGAACCCAGGACCTGCTTATAAGCCAAGAGTTGTCCATTAGTACACCACTTTCCGTCCTTATGACATTTTTGTGTTTGAGTTTATTTATAAATCTTGACATAAACATTAGAATGACATCAGTCAGAATATAAAAATTACTAGACTGAGCCTAGGACATGCAGGGCTCTCTGAACTTAGGACCTCCCATTGCAAGTCAGTAGTTTTATCCAGACTACTACTAGCTGAGCTATATAATAGTGAAGCGAAATTAATTAATTAGAATGACATCAGTCCTAGTAAAAAAAAAAAAGACTTCACACTGGGTTTACCCAGGTCTCCCACACAAGTCAACATTAGTATCCAGACCACTTGCTGTCGTTGTGACATAAGCAAGTGCTTGAGCTAATTCGAGAAAACCTTAGGATATAAACTCAGAATGACATCAGTCAGAATGAGTAAAAAAATGATTGTGGCTTGAACCCAGGACCTCCTACTTATTAGTCGTCTTATCCACTAGACCACTTACAAGCTTGAAATAGTTGTATTTGAGTTTAATATATACCTCTTTATTTAATGTGTTAAACACTAGTGTCATACTATAGACTCTTTTTCAATCTAGTGTTTATATCATTAGCAAGACATGATTACTGTTATTTCTTTTGCAAGTCCCATAATCCCATGAACCTGACTCCAGACAGAGGGTAAGCAATCTCCCGGCATAGACTTCTCTTGAGGTTTATATTAGAAATTCCGGGTGGTGGTGGTGACCGGCACCAACTGGTTAACCCACTGTAGAGATGGAAACAGTTGGAACTTAGAAGGTATGCAATTAGTATCTCATATCATACAAATTAGTATGGTATTATATTAAATCATATTTTCATATATATATACTATACGGGCTACAATTTAGGGTCTGCTTAATTTCATAGAGCTGTTACAAGTTGTGAATAAAAAATAAAATTCATCAGCTGAAATTGGGACCTTAGAATGACATCAGTCAGAACAAAAAATTAAAAAACACCGGGATTGAACTCATAGGACCTCCTACTTATATAAGACAGAGTGTTAGAATGATGATTGTTGAATAAAAATTAAAATATTAGACCCCCAGCTCTAGGACATCCTGGCTCGAACTTAGGACCTCCTACTTACAAGTCAAGACTTTAATCCACTGACCACTAGCTGCGCTAAGATAACAGTGTCAGCTTAATTGACCAGAATGACATCAGTCCTGAGTAAAATAAACAAACATTAGACTAGGTTTAAACCCAGGGACCCCCTGCTTACAAGTCAACATCAGTATCCACTGGTGACCACTTGCTGTCGCAGGGTTACAGGTGTTTGAGTTTAATTATAAAACCTAGATATAAACCTTAGAATGACATCAGTAACAGAATAAAATAAAAAACTCTGTGTCGGAACCTCAGGACCTCCTACTCATTAGTCAAGAGTCCAACCCATCAGACCACTTTTGTTGTGTTTGAAATAGTCATTGGAGCTTGATGGTACAGTACTTTTGTTTTGACGTTAACACTAGTGTTGCATAATTATAGACTCTTTTTCAATCTATTGTTTAGGCATTATTATAAGGATATGATCACTATTTCTTTAAGTCCATATCCCATGAGCCGACTTCAGACAGAGGGTGCCAAATTTCCCAAGTATAGACTTTGAGGTTTATATATTAGTTCGCGTTTGTGTAGCGACCAAGTACGGCTAATTGGTTAACCCACCAGAGATGGAAACTGGTACCCCCATATGGGTTCAAGACCCACCGCAGTCCAGAGTTCCTGTTTTTCCTTTTCCACAAACACTTCCTAAAGACTTTGAGGTGTTATATTAGAAATTTTGGGTGGCAGTGGGTGACCGGCGGCTGAATTGGCAACCCAGTGGTTAATCCCACTGTGAGAGACAGAAACTGAAAATTGCCCAGATGGGTTCAAGACCCACCGCAGGCTGTGAGTTTTAACTTTTCCAAAAACCACAGGAATAAGTGAAGCCGCTTCGGGCAGTCACCGCGAAGTTCGGCCGGCGAGTTCGCCCGCGAATGGTTCGCTCACAGCCCGCCGCTTAAAGTTCGGCCCGCGAAAGTTCGCTTCGGGCGAATATCGGCGAACGTTCGCCATGAGCCCGCCCGGGCGAGTTCGCTTTCGGCGAGTTCGCCCGCGAGTTCGCCATGAAGCCCGCCCGCGAAGTTGGCCATGAAGCCTGCCCGGCGAAGTTCGCTTCGGGCGAACGCCCGGGCGAAGTCAGCTTTCCGGGCGAAGCTCGCCCGTGGGCGCGAAGTTCGCTTCACAGCGAGTCGGCTTTCTCCGCTTAGTTCGCCCGCGAGTTCGCCCGGCGCAGTTCGGGGTCATGAAGCCGCCTCGCGAGTTCGGGCTCGCGAAGTTCGCCCGGCGAACCCGTCACAGCCTTCAGCGAAGCTCGGCTTAGCTCGCTGAGTTCGCCTCACGGTTTCGCCCGTTCGCCGGGGCTCGCGAAGCTCACCATGAAGCCCGCTCGTCAGCGAAGTTCGCCCGCGAAGTTCGCTTCCGCGAGCCCGCCGGCGAAAGTTCGCTTCGCGAGTCAGCCGCATAGTTTCGCTTTCGGTTCGAAGCCGCCGGGCGAAGCTCGCCGGCGAAGTTCGCCCGGCGAAGTCTTTCCGGCGAGTTCGCCCGCGACCGCTCGCGCAGTTCGGCCTGCTGGCGAAGTCGGGCCGCGAGCTCGCTCGGGCGAAGTCGGGCCCATGAGTTCCGGCCGAAGCCGCCTTCGGGCCGCGAAGTTCCGGCCACAGTCGCCTCGCTGAAGTTCGCCATGAAGCCCGCCCGGCGAAGTTCGCTTTCGCGAAGTTCGCCGGCGAAGCCCGCTTTCGGGCGGAAGTTTTCGCTTCCGGGCGAAGCTCGCTTCGGCGAAGTAGCTCGCCCGCGAAGCCATGAGTTCGCCAGTCGGCCCGTCATGAGTTCGCTCGCGAGTTCGTCAAGTGCTTCGCCCGGCGAAGTTCGCCTTCGGGCGAAGTTTCCCGCCTGGCCGCGAGCTCGCTGGGCTGGGCGAAGCTCGCCCGGCGAAGTTCGCCGGCGAAGTTCGCCCGGCGAAGCCCGCCGCAAGCTCGCCCGGCGGCTCGCCACAGTTCGCCCGGCGAGCTCGCCGCGAGTTCGCCCGGGCGCAGTTTCAGCTTTCGCGAGTTCGTAGCCCGCGAGCCGGCTGGTTCGGGGTCATGGCTCAGCCTGCGAGCTTCCGCCAGAAGCTCGCCCGGGCGAAGTTCGCCACGAGTTTGTTCGCTCGGGCGAAGCCCGGCCGGGCGAAACCGCTGCTTTTTCGCATTGCCGCGAAGTTCGCCCGCGAAGCGGCCGCGAGTTCGCCCGGCGAAGTTCGCCGGCGAAGCTCGGCCGCGCAAGCTTCGCCGCGAAAGCTCGCCCGGCGTAGTTCGCCTGGCGCAGTTTTCGGCCCGGCGAGTTCGGGCCGCGAAGTTCGCCCGCGCAGTTTCGCCGGGCGAAGTTCGCCGGTTCGCCCGGCGAAACCGGCTTCCGCGAAGTTCGCCGCCGAAATCGCCGCGTTTCGCCGAAGTTCGCCGCTATGAAGCGGTTCGCCCAGGCGAAGTTCGCCCGCGAAGTTCGCCAAGAGTCGCCCGCGAAGCTCGCAGCTCGGGCCATGAAGCCCGCCTGCCAGCCCGCCGCGAAGCCCGGGCCCGGGCGAGTTCGCTTCGGGCGAGTTTCGCCGCAGTTCGCCTGCGAGTTCGCCGCGAAGCCCGGCCCGCGAGCTTCGGCCAGCGAGTTCGCCGCGAAGCCCGCTCCGGCGAAGTTCGCCCGGCGAACCGCCGGGCGCGAGCCCGCCCGCGAAGTTCGCCCGCGAGTTTCGCCCGGGCGAGTTCGGCTGGCGAGCTCGCCTGCCAGTTTCGCTTCGCGAAGCTCGTCGCGCTCGCGGAGTTCGCCCAAGCGAAGTTCGCCGGGCGAGTTCGCCCAAGAAGTCGTTTTGCGAAGCCTGGGCCTTCGCCAGTCGTCATGAATCGGCCTGCGCAGTAGTTTCGCCCGCGAGTTCGCCCCGCGAAGCCCGCCCGCGAGTTCGCTTCGCAGCCCGCCCGGGCGAAGTTTCGTCCGCGAACCGCCGCGAAGCCCGCCCGCCAGTTCGCCGCAGTTTCGCCCGCCAGTTGCCGGCCGGTTTCGCCCGCGAAACGCTTTCGCCGCAGCCGCTCGGCGAAGTTCTTCGCGAAGTTCGCCCGGGCGAGTTCGCCAGCGAAGCCTGCCCTCAGCCGCCCGGCAGTTCGCCTGCCAGTTCGCCCGCGAAGCTCGCCTGACGAAGCTCGCCCGAAGCCGCCGCTGGCGAAGTTCGCCCGGCGAAGTTTCGCTGGCCATGAAGCCGCTTTCCGCCGGGCTGAAGTTCGCCTGCCGAGTTCGCCGGCGCGACCGCCCGGCGCGAAGCTCGCTCATGAAGTTCGTCATGTTCGCCCGCGTAGTTCGCCGCGGCGAAGTTTCGCCCACAGCCCGCCGAGCGAAGCCGCTCGCCAAGAGTTCGGTCGAAGTTCGCCCCTCATGAGTATCGGCTTCGGCCAGAAGTTCGCCCGCGAATCGCCCGCGAGCTCGCCCGGGCGAAGTAGTTTCCCGGCATAGTCATCATGAAGTTCTGCCCCGCGAAGCCCGCCGGCGGTTACCCACAACAGTTCGCCGCGAGTTCGCCCGCGAAGTTCGCTGGGCTTCGGCTGAGTTCGCCGGGTCATGAAATGGCAGTTCGCCCGTTGCGAAGCGCCCGGCGGAAGCTCATGAAGCCTTCCGGCGAAGTTCGCTTCGGCGTAAGTTTCCTGCGTGAGTTTCGCCGGTTGCCCGCTTGGCGACGGCTTTCGCCGGGCGAAGCCCGGCTGGCGGTTCGCCCGTTCGCCGTCGCAGTTCGCTCGAAAGCTCGCCCGCGAAGCTCGCCGGCGAAGCGAAGTTCGCCCGGGCGAGTTCGCCCGCGAACAGTTCGCTCGCGAGTTTCGCCTGCGAAGTTCGCCCGCGGCTCGCGCAGTTCGCCGGCGAAGTTGCCGCGCCGGCGGTTCGTCAAGTAGTTCGGGCCGCGGTTCGCTTCGCGAAGTTCGCCGGCGAGTTCGCCGCGATAGCTCGCTTCGCCGTAGTTCGCCCGGCGAAGTTCGCCGCGCAAGTTCGGGCCCGGCGAAGGCCCCGCGCGCTTAGTTTCGCCCGGGCGAGTCGATTTCGCGAAGCTCGTTGGTTTCCGCCAAGTAGTTCGCCCGGGCGAAGCCCGGCAGTTCGCCCATGGCCCGGCGTAGTTCGCCCGCGAGTTCGCCCGGTTCATGCCTCGGCGGCCTCGCTCATCGCCAGTTCAGTTCGCTTTTATATGTTGAAAAAAGATGGCAGTGTTTAGCAACTTAAAGGGATCTTCTTCAATGAAGCTGTGGCGTGGACAACTTGGCAGCAACTTGGCGGAGTTCGTTTATATGTTGAAAAGATGGCAGTGTTTAAGCTATAACTTAAAGGGACTCCTCTTCAATGGTTGGTTGCGGACAACTTGGCAGTACATGGAATTGAAGTTTTCTTTCAAGCAAAGTTTCAACACAGAGCGGTTTGTGTAGATATTGCATGATGATCACCAAGAACACCATGAAAGACCATTTCGTGACACAGATGTTGTTTTTAAGAAGGAAGGAATTCTCATAACCAAACCAATGAAGCAGCCCTCATTAACTCAATGCCTTGATGTTGTACGGTGTATGGTATCAAGAGAGAAAGTCCGCCAACTTAACTGAACTTGGAACATTTTCATGTCATTCATGGCTTACCACCAGATATTGCCTTCATGCGATTTTTGAAGGAATAGTTCGACGTTACGTTATTGACAAAGCACTGTCACTGTGTCAGGAAGAATATCGAAGAATATTTTCAGAGTTAGAGTTTTTTAAACGAACAAGTAGACAACTTCTTCCGTATTGGGCGGGACTGGGACTGATTACAAACAAACAAACCATCTAAAATGGCTAACAACTAGGGAAATTTAAAGTTAAACAAAAGCTGTTCAGGCTTGGTTTTCTTCTGTCTTTACCACCTGCGGTAGGTGATAGAGTACCAGTAGATGACAGAGTGGGCAGTATTGTTGCTTGAAGATGTTTTGCAAGTTTGTACCTCATATTGTTGTTGGGTCCATCCCACATGGTCACGAGCCCAGTTGAGACGTGATTCTCTGTGAGCAGGGGTTAATGGATGCATTGCAGTGGCCTCTGCATGCATGTCACAATGTGAAGTCGGTTACGGATGGTTTGATCTGAAACAGTCACCCCAGTTGCAGCAGCGAATTGGTGATTGAGTCTGCGAGCACTACTGAAGCGGTTATGCGACGACAAAGAGTCAGTAAGTAGCGGTCATTCCTCGCAGTTGTTGCTGATGGGCGGCCAGTACGGGGTCCTCTGAGTATCGCCCTGTGCTCGTTGCTGGCGCGACTGATGACACTGTGAGACACACCCATCATCTCAGTTACCGTCGCTGGCTGCCAGCGTCCAGCATCCCTATGGCTCGTGCAACCTCTACTTCACTCAAGTGGCGTCTAGGCATCTCTTGTCAGAATACTGCCTGAGCTTGGTGAAATGCAAGAAAAGCACTTGCATGGACCTTGTACCACTTTATGTGGTCAGCTGACACAACAAAACACCCATTTCAGGTTGTGACAAGTTTAGAAAGAAGTTATAAACAATTTAAACAAACCATATGTGAAAATCGATTACTGTGTCTTTGGAGGTCATACAGGACATTCATGTAGGCATTTTCTTGTCCTTAATGTGTGCTATAAAGAAAATATAAATATAAAAGTGGTCCTTAACTTTGTTTGATGAGTATATTTTGTTTACTTTACTATTTTATTTTACTGTTTTCTGTTTCTGCCAGCTATCTCACATCAGAACTGAACAGTACAAGAAAATAGTTAATCTTCTATTTGACAATCGCCTAATTTGGCTCACCAGCCAAACATGACTATCGATAATGCACAAGTAAGTATTAATTGACCATGTTACTAGGTTTGTACTTGACTTGGTTTTTAAGTAGTAGCGATTTATCTTTATCTGGGAATTGAAAATTTCAACATACATGAATAACAATGCTTTACTTATGGAATCAAAACAATAACAAATTATGTTCCACCTATTTCAGCATGAATATATACTTCATAACGGAAGTCAGTTACTTTCAAAATTTTGATAGCTTATTTTGTAAAAACAAACATTACTTTTTGGTGACTTTTAAAATAATGTTATTTTGTCTCAGAGTTTCTGGAAATACTGACTTCAGTATAAGTTTGCAAATTCTAGGAAGCGAGAGGACAAACATGTTCCATCAGTCATTCAGCACAAGAGGAAGTCTATATTCAGTTATAGATCCAGCCTCATCAAAGACATTACAATCTCTTCCACAGTATGGCCAACTATAAACCATTGAGGCCTCCTCTGAGGATGATTCAACAATATGTGCACATATCTTGGATGAAGCAGGAGACAAAGAAGAAGAAACCTAACCACGAACACGTCAACCTGGCAATGTTCTGCCACATTAGCAGATCGAAGACAACTCATAACTAGAGGGACTTCAACAGTTAAAGAGATCCAAGATGTTTATCCTTGCTGTTTGATGAAGAGGTTGTTTTCATTATTATTCTTGTTTTAAGTTTAGATGGTTTATACTTTGAGATAAAAAAATCTCTTATAAAGTAATTAAAAACATAAACTGTTAATTAACCCATTGCTCTAAATGTTGGTCAAGGAAATTTATGGCATGTTATGACATTGTAGCCAAATCGGTGCTCACTGACTGGGGAACATATCATTTTGTTATATATACTTTTGTAATGATCTGTAAAAATGTAATACTTTCCCCTACTATAGTTGAGGGAAAGGTGAATGGTCCTTGTGTTTATGGAATATGATTTAGAAGTTCACATTTTCCCCAATCATTAGAAATTGTAGTGGAAAATGCCCATGGGTCTGGATGCATTAAGAGGCCTTTTTGAAAAGGTAACATTGCCACATTTATTTTAATAAAAATGATACATAAATAATTTGTAACCAATAGATCCAGACGGAATTCAGTCGACTACAAGCTGGTGGAGAGAAACATCAGACAGGTCTTGGATGTACTACAAAAGTATGGCGGTGTAATCGTCAAGTTTAGCAGTGGTCTAAAGAAACCAGCAGCTACTCTGAAGCAGGCCTTTGGACGACAATAGTCTCCAACGTGATGACAAGAGTCGCAGAGGTATCCTACAACTAACCTCATGTAAAGTGAAATGATTGCTTAGTTTAATTATAAAAGTGGTACCAGCTTTTGGGACCTGAACTAAAAAATGGATTGATAAATAAGGATATATATTACTGTTAACAGATAATGTCTGCCTCTGTCAATTTCTACCTTTGCCTGTTTCAATTTGTTTTCTTTCGAGTGGCATTTTGCCTTGCAGTTGATAACCATAAAACTTTTTTTGTTTGGTTTGCTTTTAGAAAGCCAGGTTCTTTCCAAAATATTTCATAAAAACTGTTAATAAAAAGTATATGCTCACATATTCTAAAAACAATAGGCCCAAAATATTTGTTTAAACTGCTGATTGAGTTTGTTATTTTGTATTTTTTACAGAGGCTGGTCAGTATAGCTGCCATCGTTGGCGTACCGTGCACTCTTAAAGAAAAAATTAGCAATATGCTGATTTTGGTGAAGAGGAGGTAAGAAACTGATTGAGACCTTGCATTCTATGCACTGCACTGTATGCATTGTACTCTTTAATTTTAGTTAGAGCAAAACACTGGGTGCTTGAGGAATGCTTAATAGTGCATAATGGTGCACTCTGCTAAGTTAGTGTATGCGCTAGGCCATGTATGCAGTCAGTTCATAATGGTTAAATGCATATATCCACAATTAAATGCAGGCCGAGTTCATTATTGCATTTTAGTAAGAGTATTGGTGATTTCCAAAGTAAACCATAAGTTAGTATTTTATCCTCTACAATACTACAGACTGGAGTGTAAAAATGTTTTGTTTGTTTTTGTTTTTGATGTACAGGATAACTTCAAAGCTTGGCTGATAATCCAGGGCGACAGTACTGAAATAAATCTATGCACTTCATTTGACGTCATAATCGATGAGATTGCTGTTAGCAGCTCTAACAACTTAATGACAGCTGTTACCGTATTTCTCGCAAGTTTTATGTTTTCAATTTAGCTTATCCTACCTGCCTTAAAAAACATTGTAATTTTTTCCAGAAGATTGTCCTGAATATTCAGGACAATATTCCTCTCGAACGAAGTGTTTTATCTCTGTTAGAGAAGTAATAACAACATTTAATTCTCTGATTAATTTTCATGCCCCATCAAAACTCAACCAAAACATTTGAAGTAGATCTTGTAGTAAATGTATCCTTTAAAGAGGGACTGTAAGGTCAAATTAAGTTTTGTAATTTACTCAATTTCCTTATAAAAGTCCTTATAAAAGGAGGAAAATATTACAAGTCTCTACCTCACATTAAAAAACCTTTGTAAAATGCCATTGTATTTGATACCTTCCAGTGCAAAATTTGTTAACATCCAAAACATCACATTTCTAATATATATGTCTGTACATTTTTATGGGAAATTTTAGTTCATTACTGAATCTCCAAGTTAAAGGACATATGAAATGCAATTTTATGGGAAGTCTATTTTTGCAGTAAAGACTGATTGTACTGTTTAAATTTGTAACAAAATGTTCATATGCTTATTCTTGATATTGAGCGTTCTGTTTGTAGAGATCACAACATGAACTCAGTGTTTACAGCAGCACTGAAAGTGACAAATTCAAACCCCTAAACTCTGCCCAAGAAAACAGTGGTCACCTCATCAAGTTTTCTGATTGGTAACCAGACACAAATTAAGAGAACTGACTTTGAAAAGACATGGAATTCAATGAAATTGTGTACACAAATCAACTGTGACGTTGCATCTGATTCCTGCTGTGACATTACTAATTCGCCCATGAATATACAAATTTCA
The DNA here is from genome assembly GCA_029582265.1 of Zoroaster sp. YZ-2022. Classification (NCBI taxonomy): domain Eukaryota; kingdom Metazoa; phylum Echinodermata; class Asteroidea; order Forcipulatida; family Zoroasteridae; genus Zoroaster; species Zoroaster sp. YZ-2022. Next base: position 19,700,421 of record CM055816.1, read on the forward strand.
TTAGCATACGACAAATATAGCTATAAAGTGTATCAAAACATCCACAATTCTGACAATTGGTAGAAAAGTGATTTTAGCATGGAAATAGAGTTGTGCATAATGTTTTCAAGTAAATAAATTCTATTTCATAATGCTTTAATAAATCAATCAGGCATTTTACAATACGCATACCATGTGTAATATATCTTCATATGCCAGTAAATAATTTTAATGAATTGTTAATTCTTGTAAAATTTTGCATATTTTTCGAAGAAAATTACGGTACCATCACAATTGTTTTATTATCCACAGGTGTCTTAAAAGTAACCTAAGCCTTTTGAAGCCAACTGATGACCAGAAACGGAGACTTTTTGGGGGCCTTTTGTATGTAATCTTCCACTTTAAATTAATTTTTTGGGTCAATGTGTTGTTATGTACATGGAGTCAGTCAACTTTTTGAAGGAACACTGTATTCTATCTTGAATTTGCAAAATGAATTTGCATAGATGTATAACAAAACCTAAATGCATTCAAGTTCATATTTTGACAAAGGTTTTTGATTGGTTTACAAACTGGCTAGTGTCTGTTTCTGGGATCAAATCTGACCTCATCAAAGTAATCAGTCATAGAGCTGTTTATGTGTACATGTATACATGTTACACCATCCTCTTTTAAAGTGACATAATTGGATGGTTGACCAAACTAGGAAATAGAAAATCAAGTTTTATAGGACACATTTTAGTGGTATGTGTGCATTGATTAAAGCTCTTGATATGCAGAAAGATATTTTGCATGTTTCAAGGTGCAGTATCATCATGATCAACAGGGCCTGGAATCACGGTGCTTGTTACACATGATAAGGTTATATTACTGTTGCTGCACTGTATTAAATGGAGCCAGTAATTTGCAGCCATGCACTGTGTTCATTCAAACTAGGGCATCGAGTCCATGCCCTGTTGAAAGTCTGCTCTGATCGAGAGGATACTGACCCTTTTTTCTATTGTATTATGATTCTATTATAAATATAAATAAATCAGCACCAGTTATAAATATAAATAAATCAGCACCAGTTATAATGGACAATTGTCTCTTGAACGTTTGAATTACGGTATTCCACTTTGGTGAAATAATTGTTAAAAGACAGTATTGAGTAAATTTAGTGTTAACTGAATTGTTTGCATATAATAAAGACACATGTGGCTTTCCTTTTGTTGCAGAAAGTGTTCATTCATCATTAGCTGATAGACCGATGCTAACTTGTCAAACCAAAATTGTCTTTGACTAATGCCATTAGTCATAACTTTGAATGATTATTATTAAGGACTAATCTTAAAAGTCACTGACTAAGCTAAAAGTCACTGGACCAAGCTAAAAAGTCGCTGGACTAAGCTAAAAGGTTGTTGCTGGACTAAAGATTAGTCGTATGAGACATCATTTAAATCTAGTCATAGGACTAATTAATTCTAGTCGCATTTTTGACTAAATCCACTAGTCAAGCACTAAGTTTTTGACTAATTATAATAAGTCATGTCAGACATCATGCTGGACTATTTTGTTTTAGTCAAAATGACCAATTATTTTTTACAGTGTAGGCTGATCTGGGAAGGGCTAAGCTGGGCTGGGTTGCATGGGCTGATTTGGACTTTGCAGGGCTGGGCTGGGATGGACTAGGTTGGATTAGGTGTGCGTTGGGCCTGGGCTAAATTGGGTTGGTTTGGGTAAAATAGGGCTGAGTTGAGGATTGTGAATTAATGTGTCAGAATTTCAACTTTACACCCTTTTTTTTTGTCCCCAGGCCGTATTCTTATTGATGATGTGGATATCAGTGGCGTTCCTCTAAGTACACTCAGACAACGCTTGGCTATAATACCACAAGATCCTATCTTATTTAATGGCACAATCAGGTAAATTATATGGTCAATATATGTTTAATGGTCATAATTATGGTTTCACTGTGACAGAAACATCGATTTTACCTAGGCTATACATTTTACCTGAACTGCCTGACCAGTGCCGTATCGCTGCCTCAACTAGCCCGTATATTTGAATAAAATTTAAGTCCTAGTTCATTGGTTACTGTTTTACATGGTTTTATGTAGCCTTCCAATCGAGTAATTCCCTCACAACATTAACAAGAAAGGTTGCATATTAAAACGAAGCATTAACTGAATTATTTCTTTGTGAAGTATGTTAAAAGGTGTGAAAATATGTTTTCATGATCACAAGATTAAACCTTAGAAAAATCATCTCTTTCACAACAGATATAATCTTGATCCTGAAAGCCAAAGAACTGACGATGATTTGTGGAATAGTCTGGAGATCTCCCAACTCAAAGACACAGTAAGCCAGATGCCACAAGGACTAGGTGAGCATGTCAATCAATGACCACAAATAAGGCAAATATATAACGGGCCCGATCCTAAAATAAATGTGTGATTCTAGACATAAGACGAAGTGCTGTCCACCCGCCATGATATGTATATTAGCGATTTCTGTTTATACCAAGTCATAATTTCTGAAGATGTTTGATAGGCCTGCTATCATCAACTGTATGTATCATCTCAGGTAGATCCAAGTATATAAGTGCATAGCCTATATTACTAAAGGTAACCGTTCTTCCTTCCTGTTCTTATGTTAACATTTTCAGTATAAATAAAAATAATCATCAGCGATGAAATGAATATTTATTTAAATTCAGTGTGTTGAATCAATATTTTAAGAGTTTGGTGAGTGACAACACTTTATAAAGTTAAATTAACTGAAGAAAGTGTTGAATTAACACGGAGTCAAGTTAAGTCTAACTTTATCAATGTTAATTCAACACTTCTTAAAAGTTAAATCCAACTTTATAAAGAGTTGTCACTGACCGAACTCTTTAAAATGTTGAATCAACACTTTAGTTTTAAGGGTGTAGCATCGAATTTGTTATAATTTCAGATTCTGATGTATCAGAGGGTGGGGAGAATTTCAGTCTTGGCCAGCGGCAGTTGTTCTGTTTGGCTCGCGCGTTCTTGAGACGATCTCGATACTTATCATGGATGAGGCTACGGCATCTATAGACGCTTGAGACGGTATACTCAAGTTAAACTGAATCTATACCTTAAAAAGAAACTTGGCCAATCGATTTGCTCGTTGTTAATAAACTTCATCACAAGTGCAATTATTATTTAATTATGCCATGTATGATTTAATTAATTAAAATAATGTTAAAAACAAAACAAATATTTTATGCGTTTAGTCGCAGACTATAGACAACCTTCTCGTGTTTTATTATTTCAATGTTTCAGGACAAAAATTTCCAAGAAGTTGTGGCAACCGTGTTTGTTGATTGTACAGTTTTGACCATAAAGCGGTAAGGGACGATTTTTGCAGTCTTTAATTTTTCTAGAATTTCCTCCTCTGTTTAGAGGGAAAACTTGTGTATACCAAGACACTTTTGGTTCTGAATTTTCACCAAAGAACGAATGGAATATGCCTGTATTAACTGTGGATATTTCACTCAATCTGAAATACCAAATCGCAACAAAATGGTATGTATGCCTATATACTAATTATTTGCAATTGCTTACTTCAATATGTTTGTTTTCATTTTAAACAGCACCGAGTGGCTACTATTTTGGATTCTGATACCATCTTGACTCTAAGCGATGGGAAAGTTGTGGAATATGATACACCTGAAAACTTGCTTGCTGAAGAAGACAGTATCTTTGCTTATTGGTGAAATCCAATCAGTAAAGAAAAAATCCATTTATTTATTAGTATAAGGGAGTTTTCCTCCAAGGCACACGATTATTTCGCCGAATTTAACGAAGTTTACATATTTATACTCAATATCAAATACATTGATATACTTTTGACGGCCCTCTTCCGCGGCCCCATAAACATTCATTGATGATGTTGGCAAAACTGTTTCTATGAATATGCTTACTTTCTACCACAACCAACCTGTGAAAGTTTCAGCTCAATGCAGAGTGTATGTTTTGAAAAAAGGAGTGAAAAGATTTAAATATTTACACAACACAATTGGATCAAAAAAAATTGTTGTCTGGCAGTTTGTTTTAATATGCATATTTGTTTGTGTTTTCCTGAAATGAGAGCACTTCAGCTAAAATGATTTCTATGATGATTGGTACCTTTATTGCACATCAATTTAGCTTTGAATAATAATTCGATTATTTTGTTATTTTTATAACATGTTGTATCTTCCTTTTTATTTTCAAACATTAAGTTTCACTGATCGAAATAGGCCTCTACCTGAAATCTTGTTTGATGTACATTATGGTTGTGCTGCAAATTTTCGCATCATGTAACTAATTTTTAAACCGGTATGAATAGTAATTATTATCAACATACCTAGGTCTATACTTTTTGCATAAATGTGTGGATACAAGAGCAGCCTTTGCGCCAGTGGTGAAAGTATTGACATGGCATTATTGGATAAGTTTAACATTATTTTAACAATTACCAATACAAAAAATATTTAAATTGTTATTAACTTATTAATATATTTCAGGAGTGGCGTGCCTTTGACAAAATACTGAATCTGAATGGTCTCTATCTGCTGAGATAAAACTTCCACGCATTGGTTTCAGTACATATTTCTCAATCACTTGTTAACCTGTTCCTAAAAATCATTAAATATTAAATATTATTATAAATTAGGTTTTCGCCTTTTGCTCAACATTTTGGGCTGACATCTTTGTGTTCATTGTTATCTAACGGGTTTTGTTTTACAATATATAGGCCCAAAAATATAAATATATTTCCATTCCTGACAACAAGTTGAAATAAAAGATGAACAATTAAAAACAACGGGTGAATACTTGACATCAGTTATTTATTTGAAAGCAACTTTTCTTTTTGGTGTCAAAACAATTATCACTGATAATTATCACCGACAAGAGAATTCAATAACATTTTTAGTGAATCCACAGCATGCAACTAGGCTAGGGATTTGCGGTGCATACGCACAAAACAAAAAGCGTCGGTGAACCCCTCATGTGATTTTAATTAAATCAAGAAATTAGGTTTGTACAAAAAGTGTGCCGAATTGCCCCTGAAAATCCTGGTTCTCCCCACCCCACAAGCACCTTTAAATGAACTAACTCGTTACGCCCAATCTTCTTGGCCAAAGTTTACATCACGATTTCAAATTAAAGTTAAATGAACTCCTAGAAAGCACCCTCTACGAACTTCGACACCATCTAAGGAGATAAGCATAGACCCATACCAAAATAGACAATACAATAATAATAATAATAATAATTTAAAACCATAATATGCAGATGCAGACTTGTTATTTACATCATTTAACGGAAAAATAACGGCCTCTTAAGTAAACGTGTTAAAATGCTATAATGATTTAAAACAAAGTTTAACTAAATGTCTTTTCGTCACGCAATTAAATATCATGCCATTATTTAATATCATGCCACAAAATAACTCGTATCATATTATTAAATGTTCTACTTCGAGGACTGAGTTTAAAAGGGCACAATTGTAGCCTACCATTGGCACTGTTCTGTGACCGTCACAGAATTAGATATGACACACAGATTTGACTGTCATTTTCCAAAAACTTCTCCATCAGCGACAGTGCGACGCAGTCTCCAGCATTCGCATTTTTTTATATTAAACTCTAAGCAGTTTGCCAACAATTTGGGCATACAGATACCCAATACAATGTACACATATTTATTGCCATAACTTTTAGTTCGAAATTAAGATTTGATACTGGGATGATTATTGAACTCAGTCATGTCCAATATGGGAATGACTACCGCCTTCTATCGATTAGTGTTGAGAATACTACTAATTTACTAATCTGAATATGAATGTTTTCAATGTTTTCTCCCAAACTTCTGGACCGATTTAGCTGAAACTTTCACAGGTTGGTTGTTTAATGTATATCTTGATTCAAAGAAAAGGATACTTTAAAAGCAGTTTTGCTAATACTACGACTGTACATAATTCTTTATTGCAGCGAAGACGGGAGCCACTAATACTACCCTGTCAAGATTCAAGGAAAACTAGAGCTTATGTTTGTTAGAACAAAACACACGGTGTTCGAGTCAACTTCCGGTTCAATCAAATTATCATCGATGATGTCAATATCATATTGTGCAAGGGTTTATCATCTTTATAATAACAATATCAATTTCATATTCAAAAGACATATCAATTTTATGTTAGAATGTGTTGAATTTGAACTTCCTCTTGGACAGGAAGTAAAGGTCACATTAGGTGGTTTGACCTCCTCATGATTATGAAAAATTAAAATTTGTCAACTTATACATTAAATTGAAGCTATGAGATATGACCTTTAAAATTTGTAAAATCGTTACTTGTGTGCCAATTAATTGGACCATTGGCAAGCATTTATGGTAACCCATTTCACAAGAATTACAAGTTATTAATGTAAGGAATTCAATTGTGTTTTTGTTTTCTAATAGGTCATTTAGTTCTTGAGATATTGGCTGTTGAACTTGGAAATGTTAGGAGATTTAAGCAGTAAATTACAAATTAACAAGTGTGACTTGGAACACAATGTTTTTTATTTTAAATATTGACATTTAGCCCAACACATGCTTTTCAAAACCATGCTAGATGATAAATCAACATTAAAATCACTCATATGAAAATAGTTTGCCAGGGTTGTAGGTAGCCAGATCAACCTATTCAACGTTATTATGGGCATAAAGTCACAAAGTTGATTTAGGATAGAAGGGGACTATGTATAGTAACTGATTAAACTTGGCTGCAAATTCAAAGAGCAGGAAGTGGGTTAAATTGTTTGGGGAGTTAACATTGAAGACACTGAAGCATGAAGACCATATAAATATTTTCCCTTCCCTTTCCTTCAGCTAATTAGCCTTTCAATTAGAAAAAACAAGCTTATAACTACTACATGATAAAGTTGGAAGAAAGCTTGCATCCGTGCTTTCCATCTTCCCCTGCCCCCCACAGAAGAGTTGTCAAAAAGTAAATAATTCCCAATTCAAACAAAATTAAATGTAATTATATCCACTGGATCAAATCTGATAAATGCTTGCCCTTTTCACTTTGTTTATGGAAAAACCTTTCAATTTTAGATTTAAATGAAGCCAACATTGGTATTTATCTCTTGGTATTAAGTCTTGTACAAAAATAAATTTAATCAGGTTAAGTTTATAACAAATTGACAATGATAGTGACACTGTAATCAAGCATCTCCTTATTGTGACATGCTTATAAACTGTCTTTGTTTTCACCTATACTGCAAATAATTAAAAAATAATGTATAACATTTGAAAACAAATTCTACATTGATTTTTACATTTTCAAGGTTGTACACATGATTGGCAAAATGTCTGTAGCTGCATCCATACTACAGAATTACAACCAAAAGATCAGATGCCATTTTGTTCATAAATTGTTAGACATTGAAATAATCAAAAAGTTGTATGGGTTCTTGTAAATTGCTAATAAAGCAATGAAATACATATTTATTTTAACTGTCTGTTGGGTTTCATGACTTGACTTTTGTGGTTACACACTTCCCTCCCCCACAATCAATTGAAACCACTTGTTGGACCTGTTTAACCTACATGTACTTGTAACCAATCTAGAAATGAGTGTACATGGTCTTACACATGTAACAAGTGAAATGACTTCAGTGTAAATGAACCCAACCATGATCCTTGTTGACAAGAAAACAGAATATATATATCCACTGGATCAAATCTGATAATTGGTTGCCATTTTCACTATGTTTATGGAAAACCTTTCAATTTTAGATTTAAATGAAGCCAACATTGGTATTTATCTCTTGGTATTAAGTCTTGTACAAAATAAATTTAATCTTTATTTATAATATACTACTTTCAGTGTTAAGTTTATAACAAAAATATAATGATAAATTGACAATGATAGTGACACTGTAATCAAGCATCTCCTTATTGTGACATGCTTATAAACTGTCTTTGTTTTCACCTATACCGCAAATAATTAAAAAATTATTTATAAAATTTGAAAACAAATTATACATTGATTTTTAACTTTTCAAGGTTGTACACATGATTGGGAAAATGTCTGTAAAGATCAGATGCCATTTTGTACATAAATTGTTAGACATTGAAATAATCACAGTTGTATGGATGCTTGTAAATTGCTAATAAAGCAATGAAATACATATTTATTTTAACTGTCTGTTGGGTTTCATAACTTGACTTTTGTGGTTACACACTTCCCTCCCCCACAATTGAAACCACTTTGTTGACCTGTTTAACCTAATTGTAAACAATCTAGAAATGAGTGTACATGGTCTTACACATGTAATAAGTGAAATGACTTCAGTGTAAATGAACCCAACCATGATCCTTTGTTGATAAGAAAACAGAATCAACCTGCATTTATAATAAATATGTGACCCGCTCTGCGAAAAAGGGTATTAACCCTTTCAGTACCAGCCCATTTTTCACAGTGTGACTTTCCATACCAAGTAAATACTGGTGCAGATAATCCCTTGTTTACCATAGTAATTCTGGTGGCTTCTAATGAAGAGCGCCACCACTCTACAGTCTGTAGTTAATGTACCAGCACATGTGTGCAATTCCACTGTACAGCATGCAGCTTTAAGTATTACAAATAACATTTGGAAGATTTGAAACTTTGCATGATTTCATCTATTCATTGATGGTTTTATTACACTAAAATGTCACATGGCAGCCAAAGGCTGAATTGTGTGCACTTTTTACAATGTGTTACAATTAATACAATTAAAATAAAACAATTACAATTTCAAAATTTTAAATGTATATACATACAAACACGCTAAACAGGTGTAATAAACAATTAAGAAATTAAAATGTACAAATAATGTAATAATTTATGTGTGTTGTAGTGTTAATTAGATTAATAAAATACGGAATGGCACTGTTACGAAATCTCTGAGTTTTACAGAAACACTTGATATTTAACCTTTTGTCTCAAAAAACAGTCAACAGGATTTTTCAAAGGGAGCCAATTTTGATACTGAGGATGGCTAGCTAAAACAGTGGCAAAATCAACACAGATATTGTGTCTTCTCACTTCCAGGGTTTGAAATTTACATACTGATAGGGCTGGTTGTAAGATACATAATCAACAAGGATAATTCTACAGGATAATTCTACTTTCTATCAGATTAATCTGTTTCTGAGTAAGAGCCTTATTGAATACTGGGACACATTTACAATTTCTAACATAAAGGACATTCAATCAAAATGACCCCCCCCCCCCATTCAATGTTGGTTGGGATTGTGGGCACACGAACACAGTTGTTGACCAACATTGAATAGGGGGGAGGGGGGAGGGGAGGGGAGGGGAGCCAAGAGTGATGGAGATTCGAATGTGTACAAAGAGTGGCCAACAAAACTGATTAATTTACAACAACAAATCCACTTTTGGTTATAATTTTATGAAAATACATTCACCGGCGATTGCACTCTATTTTGAACAGTAAGGTTGAATAATTATGCTCGTTAATATAGTTTACACATAAATCTATAGGTGTCAGCTTACCACAACAATAATTAGTTGTTGGCAAGTCGGTTATCTCAAAATAGGTTGTTTGCAATTTATGCAAAGTGCAAAGTATGGTATTTCTCAAAGCAAGGAACTACGCACATCGGATATGTACATTGATTACATATCATTCTCGTTTGTTTTCTATTGTGTAATCGCCGGTTGCTACAAACAATGCAGTCACGTTTTCTTCCGGAAGGGTTTTACCAGGATAATGCATTTTCTCCATCAGCTGAACAGGAAGGTTATTCGCATTGGATCGTGTAAAACGCAGCATTGTATTACGTTCCCAACCTGTGAGTAGGCTGTCTATGACTTGAAGACGGAAGTCAAGATTACTGACATGCTTTGTTTGTTGGTATGCTGTTGAAAATTAATGTGGCATTGAGCATGGATATGTTCAACATACTGAAAACACTCGTTTCCACCATTTCAAACTCTGTGTGTATGTGTGTAGTACTGAAAATTTGATTAGCGAGATCGGTTCCTCCCATGAATTTGTTGTAGTTATCTATAGATTTGGGCTTAGCAATTTCACGAAATCCACTTTCGCTCTTCTTACACCGATTTTGTTTTGTAATTACTTGGCAATCACCTACATTTGTTAGAGTACAACATTTTTGTTATCATGCCAAACAATGCATAACCGACCAGCCTTCTCATAAAATTTTGGTTATCTCCTTTTTCATTCTATTTGTCTTTGGTGGCTGCATTCGGTATTCCTTGTAGTATAACGCACTGGACCACAAATATCCAAATCCTAATTGAGACAGTTTGGATACCAGAGCTGGTCTGTTAAAGTAATTATCACAATAAATTACATGTCCTTTATGTTCAAGTCCATTTAGAAGTTCAACGACGACTTCTCCTGGGATGGTTAGGTCAGAGGGATGGCACTTGAGGGGATGATTCGGTATCTACATGTACATGTAGCCTCTTGAAGTTGTTGTCTCCTTGGCAGCAGCTCCTGTGTACAGCATCCACGAATAGTGTAACCTGTCTCTGACTCGTTCAAAGAGAATGCCTTAATTCCCCATTTGACCGGTTTTCTGGGCATGTACTGTAGAAACCCGATGCGTCCCTTAAATTTGAGCATACCTCATCAGGAGATAGGTTCTGTCCAGGGTAATAGAGGCTGCGAAATTTGGGGAGGAGGACATTCAGCAAAGGCCTAACTTTCTTAAGCTTGTCACATCCAGAGGCTGGTTCAGGCAAACCGGTTGTCGGAGAGGTGAAAAATCGCAGAATGGAAATAAATCTATTTCTTGACATTATGGATGGATAAAATGACATCCGTAGAACTTCATCTGTTGACCAGTACATACTGTACTGAGGCGACTTGTTGATGCCCATAGCAAGCAGTAGCGCTACAAAATGCCATCATTTCATTCGAGTGAGTGGGGTCCAGGAGGTTTCTGAAACAGTTTGCTCTGCGTAGCGGTTTGTTTTGTCTACAAGCAGATCCCAGACGGCACTGCAGAAGAACAACTGAATACCTGTACTTCAGAAAGGCCTGAGAAGTCACCTGCAGGACCAGAGCTTCCGGTGAATTGCATCGGCTTCCTGTTGAGATGACTGATCCTTTCCAACCCGATCTGAAGTCCGTTTTCTTCCATCTGGATTTGCATTTTTCTGCGGAAGGAAGAGACAAAATGCATGAGGGTGCTTTTCGTTCATCACACAGTATAATTTGAAAAGTGTGCCTAAAATTGGCACTATTTCCGCTGTTTTTGATGACCAGATTGATGAAATTTTGGGGACTTTTTATAATCTCGTAATACAATAATTTTAATTTGGGGGGAAGGTCCACAGTTATCATGGCAACAGTTGTAATGTAATTAAATATCCATTTGTTTTTTAGTGTCATGCAAAAATAATGCAATTGCATATATTTCGTCTTTAATAACATGTTACACGCCGTCTTCTATATTTTGAATACATAAATGAATAACATAATCACGTGATAAATCTTTTATCCAACATACGCTAATGGTGGCCATATCTTGGCTTTTAAATTGGCGGCCATTTATTTAGAGTATAGATGTTTGGTGGTTTTTGTTAGGGCAATAGTTTACTCACGATCTCGTCAAACATGAATTACGCGGAAAAGAGCATACGTAAAATATAACTGGTATTTATCTACACCAATGTTAAATTCGTTGCATACAGCTTAAAATGAAGCTATTCTCCAAAAATCAAATTAAAACTGATGTTAAAAGGGTAGTGCTCAACCATGCTAACTAATGTTATACGGTCATGACTCTAACAAATACCTGACCGTGCGGATCCACGTCGCTCGAATGTCCTTTTTCGCCTTCGCTTGAGGATTCATCATCACCCTGATCATCGGTGCTTTCATCATTCTCCGTGTCGATCTCCATTTCCGAGTCACTATCATCAAATATCTCTGCCAAATGGCAGCATTTCTATCGCTGTCCATGATTAAGTTTCGATTCGGCAGCCACTATCCCGCAGCCACTTTTCGTTTGAATATAACGCGCTGGCTGTGGGGGACGCTTAACGATACGCGGATTAATTAAATCGTCGATAGAGGGCGACCGTCATGAAACGCTCAAGCATTTTGGTTGGGACCAATAGCTCCGCCGGTCGTAAAATAATACGTTTGCAAAGGTGCCATTTGTATCCCCTGGTCTGGAACAATGACCACAAATATGTGCCATTTATGCCTGCGCGTATGGAGTTAGGGGTTTAAGGATCGCATTATACATACTTCTTTAAAGGGCTGTTCTATGGAGAGGGTGAAAAAAAATTTA
>CM055816.1:19713216-19737825 GCA_029582265.1 Zoroaster sp. YZ-2022
ACAAAACCAAAATTAAAAAAAAGTTACTGTCAACAACAATTAATCAGAGAGTACCCCTTTAAGAGACAGTAAATTGGAGCACATTCATTCACATCTGAATTTAAGCTAATTTTGATTTGTGTGTTTCATTGGTCAACTAATTAATCAACATTTCACTTCAAAAGGCACTATTTTTTAATATCTTATTATTTTGGCACTAACAAGTATATGGGTCACTCCATGAAGTTGGGGCACAAAGTGTGACATAAGGGTTGAATTTTCAAAATCAATATATTTATATAATTTTACCATTTTTAGTTTCTCCAAATATTCAATTAAGAAAAATCAAAACACATTATTGCTGATTGTTTCCTGATCATCAGTGATCCTTGTTCAATGAGAGACTGACGCTGGTGAAAATACCTATGCTACATGGACACCTTTGTCATATTTCTTGTGTTTTATTTTGTAAACAGTTCATCATATTCCAACTTTATCCAATGTTTAATAACCATTTCAGGGAGTGTAATAATAACATAAAACTAACATTACTATTATTGACCACTTAATACCCTAACAAGACATGACAATTGAGCTTTTTTGATAGTTCTTAACAAAATTTGGCAATAATTACTTGAAATTCTGTTACATGTTCCTCGTTAAAGAAAATGTGAATCATAGAATCCCATCAGTTTGTTAAAAGCATACACTATCATGTTATATAACAATAAAGACTTGCTCAGACTAAAATCGGATATTATGAGTACCTCTTTTTCAATACCTATGCTACATGGACACCGTGTCCATGTAGCATAGGTATATAATGTAGAAATCTTTGTCTATTGTCCCCTTCAAAGAAGTTTTAATCATAGCATCCCATCAGTTTGTTAAAATATACACTAGTCATGTTCTATGGTTATAGAAACTTACTCTGACTAAAATTACACATCTGTGCAAACCATTTTCCCAATTTATGCTACATGGACACGGTGTCCATGTAGTGTAGGTATACATTGTTGAAATGTTGTCTAATTGTCTCTCTTTAAAGAAAAGTTTAATCATAGCATCACATCAGTTTGTTAAAACATACACTAGTCATGTATTGTTATATAATGCTAGACTTAATCAGACTAAAATTTTGACTTAACCCTTTTTTCCCAAATACCTATGCTACATGGACACCATGAACCATGTCCATCATGTAGAGTAGATAATTTTTAATTTTTTGTGCAATTGTTTTACAATTATTTTTTAGTTAAAACATGTTTATAATAATAATAGTGGTGTACATTTATAATGCGCCATGTCTGTCATAAATGACTATCTGGAACAATAACTAAAGTAAGATTAATTTAAACTAAAAATCGTTTAGATCTACGAAAAATCCGGACCCAGGAAAACAACTATGACAGTATATGAGATGAACTTTGAAATCAGCGATACTTAAAAACTCCAAGTCAATTTTGCACTCAAAATCACCCTTTGTTGCTGTTGAAATTACCACTTGTTTCCGTTCGATTAAGGAGGACAAATGCTACATTCTGTCAACTGTAAAAAATAAATTTAAAAAAAATGTACCGTAATTTCCGGAATATAAGCCGCGGCTTATACGTTGATTTTGACACGGTAAAAGTTGCCTGCGGCTTATACGCCGAGGTATGATCTTGAAGAACAAAACACAATGCACAACTAAGCAAAAATCGTTGGTAAACAGACAGAAACAGAAACCTAAAAACCTTTATTGTTCGTGGCGAAATGGTCTGGTCATTGTCAGTTTTAGTGAGGCGGACCTCGATACACACAGATTTATTCAAAACTTCTGAAAAACTGTTGCAACGTTTAGCGCCAGCGACATCAGAATCCACTACGTAGATCGTAGTCTATGCCATGCGTGTACCAGAGCCAATGGGAAAATTCGTTATATCGTAGTCTATGGAAGGAGCCAATAGGAAAATTCGTTACGCGTGGCAGGCGATGAGTCATCGTTTCGTTGGTTGCCGTTGTAGTGATTACATACATGTACGTTGTGCAGAAAGCAGGCAACCAGCAGGACTACGTTCGACATTCCTGAATGCCGTAAATAGTGGTACGGGAACGGAACAACTCGTGGTAGTTCGTGACACCGACGCTACATGCGGACACCCACACACAGTCAATCGTACTGTGCTTATAAGCGGTTTTGCCACAGGTATTGGTTCGAACGAGTGCCATGACCTCTGAGGTCAACCTATGGCCGGTACCATTTCAAAATGGGTGGTGTTTTATTTATGCGGAAGCGTTTTCGTTACCGACGCTACATTTCACCGCGGACACCCAAATAACAACTGATCGTATATTCAATCGCATGGAAATTTGCAATCACACTTCAAGTTTTTACTTCTCATTGTGATTTATGCGGATGTTTTTAAAGCCGTGAAACAAGATTCCCCAAAGAAAGTATATCTTTCGAGTCGTGAGCAGTGGGGAATACCGATGCTACGTGTTTATTTTACGCGGACACCCCATGTAGCGTCGGTACGCGTGAATTCACCGATATGGCGTTGGAAATCTGAAAATTTTTAAACTAATATTTTATTATTTATATGCTATTTGAAAAGTAAAAAAACGGATAAGCTTGGTTTGTGTGGGTTCGCAGTAGATTTTCTTTGAAAATACGAGATAAAATTGGAACACTTTGTATGTCACAATTTTTATAAAAATGGCACTGGACACGGACAAATTTTCGGTCATATAAAATAAAACAAAGAAAAGAAAAATCTCCCTTTTCCTCAAAAGCTACATTTCTATACCAGCTTTCATTATAAAAAAATAATTACCTTGAAACATTTAACACCAACAACTTAAACATGGTTAAATAACTACAAGGTAGCAATGTACCCATGTGCCCCAACTTCATGGAGTGACCCATATGCAAAAAGATATCATTAAATATTATGCACTAGATTCAGCTTTACAATCTGAGTGAAAGTCAAACATTTACATTTAAATTTTGGCACTTTTGCATTAAAATCAATTCATTAGGTGTTCGAGAGCGCAGCGCGAACACCTATTGTTTTTGTATTTTTTTTTTTTTTTTTACTTCTTATTCTCAGTGGCGCTTGTCCGGTAACAAAGGCATCCTTGCTAAGCATATACAGCCTTCAAACTTAACACATAAACAGAACATATCAAGCAGACGAAACCGTTTTCTGTGACGTCATGATTACGTCATCAGGTGTCGAATTACGCTAAAAAGTAAAATATTTAAAACGTTTCATATACGTTGCATGAAAGAATCAAAGATCGTATAGCGCCGCAAGGCGCAATACGTGGCGCTAGTCTGGGCCATGGGCACAACACGTACACGCAAACAGCGTCGATATCGATTGTACATGTAGATCCATTGTAACCAAATATCGTGTAGGACACGATATTTGGTTACAATGGAGCTGTTTGCGTGTGTGGTGCCATGGCCCAGACGTAATTTTTTAGGCTGTAAAAATGGATCGCCAACAGTACACGGTCATAAAAAGAGTAAGTATTTTGAAGTTACTTTTTAAGAGGATTTCCTGTATTTATCTTCGTGTTTTTATACAAGAAAAACCATTTTTTAAGCTGTCCATTCGTCGTTGCATTGTGCCTGTTTAACTAACAATAACATGACTAACGTTAGTTAGGCCTACGTGAACATACTTTGGACAGTAAACAACTAACAAAATATGAACAGATGTCACCAAAATGTATTTAGAATATAAATAAGGATAGGAAAATTCAGTTGTTAAGGTTATGGCAATTATTCAGTAGAAATTTTATGCCATATATTTTGTAATTTTTGTTTTCTCCAAAAATCTTCAGTTTGTGCACAAATTAAATAAGTAGCCTAGCGATTGTTTACAGCACTTTTCCTTAATTTTGTACCCTTCTCAGATACAAATAAACTTACATAGACAATTATTTCACAGGAAAAATGCACAATATTCATGACACAATACATGTACTTGTAGGTCCTGCTCCCCGAGGCCTCTCTCTCAGACATCACTCACATCACAATCACATGAAATTATATGAGTATATGAGACTCTGCAATTTCCTTAAATACCTTTCTTTTGATGAGAGTTTCATTACGAGAACATTTCTTTAATTTATTACACATTGTCAAGAATAATTGTGTGCAATTTTTAAACAAACCAATGCCCTTTTCAATTTCAATGGTCCAGCTACTCTAAAATTATACACTATTTTCCCCATTCCCATAAATTAGAACTTCTCTGAATTTTCAAATACTTTATTCTTGGTCCATGTACTTATAAAACCTTCCTATTATTTTTTACAGCATGTTCACTGTGACATATTATTTTCCTCATTCACATAAATTAGAACTTCTCAGAAATTTCAAATACTTTATTCCATGTACTTCCATAAACTTAACTATTATTTTTTACAGCATGTTGACTCCGATGTATCATGGCTCAGACTGAGTTCCAGCCAACAGTACCCCAACACGGCGTTGACACCACATCCAAATGCAGTATCGTAACTGTTCAAGTCATCAACAATCTTGGTATGGTTTAACGTCTTATGTTAACAGATCGTTTGAGAAGGGGTCTTCATACCAATGATGAACATTTCATTTAGTTTTAATGGTTGTTTATTACAAAAAATTAAGGTTTAGTATAATTTGTTATTATTTTGCTATAGCAGTACTGGCATTTCAGTCCAAGAGAAGGGGTGTATCTGATAACCACCTTTCCAATCCATGTCAGTTAAACAACATTTATTTAAATCTAAGCCCTTACTCCTATTTTCAATCTTAAATCTTTTTTAGAAAGGACAGAAACATCTTGCAACTTCAGCTATGCAGAATTGATGCTGGGTGTGATTTTCGACATAATGAAGCACCAGTCGTCAGTCAATGGAATTGGTAATTTGGGCCCCCTTATACTTTTATTGCTTGTTTGCCCCTCCCCTTCCCTAGTTCTTGGATTCTATAGTGCTGCAATGATAGACCAAAGAATTTTAGAAAAAACCCAAATGTGTTGGTTCATCACCAGTGGCAGTACATGCCATCACCAAGAACTTGGGGGAGGGGGGCAGACATTTTATTCTAAAATTACCGATTCCAATGACAACCCCTGAATGTCACCCATTCTGAACTGTCACTAAATCGTACATACAGAGCGTATATTTATTATAAATGCAGGTTGATTCTGTTTTCTTATCAACAAAGGATCATGGTTGGGTTCATTTACACTGAAGTCATTTCACTTGTTACATGTGTAAGACCATGTGCACTCATTTCTAGATTGTTTACAATTAGGTTAAACAGGTCAACAAAGTGGTTTCAATTGTGTGGGAGGGAAGTGTGTAACCACAAAAGTCAAGTCATGAAACCCAACAGACAGTTAAAATAAATATGTATTTCATTGCTTTATTAGCAATTTACAAGCACCCATACAACTCTTTGGTTATTTCAATGTCTAACAATTTATGTACAAAATGGCATCTGATCTTTTGGTTGTAATTCTGTAGTATGGATGCAGCTACAGACATTTTGCCAATCATGTGTACAACCTTGAAAATGTAAAAATCAATGTAGAATTTGTTTTCAAATGTTATACATTATTTTTTAATTATTTGCAGTATAGGTGAAAACAGACAGTTTATAAGCATGTCACAATAAGGAGATGCTTGATTACAGTGTCACTATCATTGTCAATTTATCATTATATTTTTGTTATAAACTTAACCTGAAAGTGAAGTATATTATAAATAAAGATTAAATTAATTTTTGTACAAGACTTAATACCAAGAGATAAATACCAATGTTGGCTTCATTTAAATCTAAAATTGAAAGGTTTTTCCTTAAACAAAGTGAAAAGGGCAACCAATTATCAGATTTGATCCAGTGGATATATATTCTGTTTTCTTGTCAACAAAGGATCATGGTTGGGTTCATTTACACTGAAGTCATTTCACTTGTTATATGTGTAAGACCATGTACACTCATTTCTAGATTGGTTACAAGTAGGTTAAACAGGTCAACAAAGTGGTTTCAATTGATTGTGGGGGAGGGAAGTGTGTAACCACAAAAGTCAAGTCATGAAACCCAACAGACAGTTAAAATAAATATGTATTTCATTGCTTTATCAGCAATTTACAAGCACCCATACAACTCTTTGATTATTTCAATGTCTAACAATTTATGTACAAAATGGCATCTGATCTTTAGGTTGTAATTCTGTAGTATGGATGCAGCTACAGACATTTTGCCAATCATGTGTACAACCTTGAAAATGTAAAAATCAATGTAGAATTTGTTTTCAAATGTTATACATTATTTTTTAATTATTTGCAGTATAGGTGAAAACAAAGACAGTTTATAAGCATGTCACAATAAGGAGATGCTTGATTACAGTGTCACTATCATTGTCAATTTATCATTATGTTTTTGTTATAAACTTAACCTGATTAAATTTATTTTTGTACAAGACTTAATACCAAGAGATAAATTATACCAATGTTGGCTTCATTTAAATCTAAAATTGAAAAGTTTTTCCATAAACAAAGTGAAAAGGGCAAGCATTTATCAGATTTGATCCAGTGGATATAATTACATTTAATTTTGTTTGAATTGAGAATTATTTACTTTTTGACAACTCTTCTGTGGGGGGCAGGGGAAGATGGAAAGCACGGATGCAAGCTTTCTTCCAACTTTATCATGTAGTAGTTATAAGCTTGTTTTCTAATGAAAGGCTAATTAGCTGAAGGAAAGGAAAGGGGAAATATTTATATGGTCTTCCATGCTTCAGTGTCTTCAGTAACCCCCAACTCCCCCAAACAATTTAACCCACACTTCCTGCTCTTTGAATTTGCAGCCAAGTTTAATCCAGTATGTAGTCCCCTTCTATCCTAAATCAACTTTGTGACTTTATGCCCATAATAACGTTGAATAGGTTGATCTGGCTACCTACAACCCTGGCAAACTATTTTCATATGAGTGATTTTTAATGTTGATTTATCATCTAGCATGGTTTTTGAAAAGCATGTGTTGGGCTAGTGTCAATATTTAAAATAAAAAACATTGTGTTCCAAGTCACACTTGTTAATTTGTAATTTACTGCTTAAATCTCACAACATTTCCAAGTTCAACAGCCAATATCTCAAGAACTAAATGACCTATTAGAAAACAAAAAACACAATTGAATTCCCTACATTAATAGCTTGTAATTCTTGTGAAATGAGTTACCATAAATGCTTGCCAATGGTCCAATTAGTGGCACACGAAGTAACGATTTTTACAAATTTTAAAAGGTCATATCTCATAGCTTCAATTTAATGTATAAGTTGACAAATTTTAAATTTTTTCATAATCATGAGGTCATATATGACCTTCAAACCACCTAATGTGACCTTTACTTCCTGTCCAAACAGGAAGTTCAAATTCAACACATTCTAACGCAAAATTGATGTCTTTTGAATATGAAATTGATATTGTTATTATAAAAGATGATAAACCCTTGCACAATATGATATTGACATCGATGATAATTTGATTGAACCGGAAGTTGACTCGAACACCGTGTGTTTGTTCTAACAAACACTTAAGCTCTAGTTTTTCCTGTTTCTTCTTCGAACAATTTAACTTGGGAAAACTGTTATGCAAGGTTTTCTCTTTACTTCAAATCATGTACTGCAGAAGTTTGAGTCTCTTTGGTGGATAAGGAAAGGTATCCGACTTCATAGTCAACCAATAATAATTATCTTTGAAGCATAAGAACTATAACTGAGGGGAACTCAAATTTCCATCACAAAACGGGGGAAAATGCTACTTGCTTTTCCACAAACTTCAAGCCTTGATAAAAATAAATCCAAGTGCAGTAGAAGGAAAGCATCTACTGTTTCTGAAAGCTTGGTTAGTCTACTTTTCAAGAAAAAAATTATTTACAAGTACATGTAGAAAATGTAATTTGAAAATTCATGGATGTGGAACTCTTATCCGGAATTAACCTGTAATAATTTCCCGCCTCTATTAAAAATAACTCATAGCAATTACATGTAGCATCCCCATTCCCCACACACATAAAAAAACAATTCATGTGTCCCACATTTGCACTAATCCAATAACTGCTACATGTACATGTAACAGTAGGCACAAATACCCACTTGGGCGACTGGCACGACGGCATTCAACTCAAACCAAAAGTACATCATACAAAAGCCGGCATGTCTGTGAAAGGCTGTCGGTAAATGTTACTTCTAAAGCCTTCATCGAAGTTTTCTTCATTTTGAAAAATCAGAGTCTTTCATTTGTGTGGCTTAACCCTAACCGTGCTACTGCTAGGGTAACTTTCTTATCACCCTGCTGAATGCAACAACATACAACAGTGGTCAATGATCGAGGCCTGCTAGGTGCAACAATATCCATATGTGGATCTTGTTGCACTACATGTACATGTATCAGTGAAGGCTTCAGTAAATCGGACTGTGTTTTTTTCAAGCACAGTGCTGTCTACAATAACATACAACAAGGGGATCTTGTTGCATGAGCAGGGTAATGCTGAAGACACAACAGACTATTTTGCTATGAACAACAAATTAAGTGTAATTAGAGATAATGTTACCCATCCACTTAACAAATATATCACAGTAAGCAGATCTGGTAGACTAGTCACCAGTAAGAAAAAAACGAATAGACATGTTAACTCTTTCTTGCCCAGTGCAATTCGTTCTTTCAATAATTTATTTCAAAGATAGTGATCTGTTTATTGATATTAAATTAGTACCTTAAGTTGCTTATTGTAAATGTGTATTAGTTTTTATGGTTGTTTCTGTAGTTTAAATTAGATATGTGTTGTTTATTTTTGTATTCATTGCTGTTGACCCAAGAACACAAATTTCATGTATTTTTATTATATGATGAATAAATGGAACCTTGAACCTTGAACCCTTGCTATACAAACACTGTCCAGTGCTGAATGCAACAAGATACAACATATTGAGTCATCAGTACTGGCTGCTGAATGCAACAACGTCCATCGGAATTTTTCAACTGTTGCATCCTGTTGCATTTAGCACGGTTACGGTTCAAATGTTCAGTCGGAATTCTAAAAAGTCGTTTATGGGTATTTGGAATCAAAATATGGAATCGGGTAATGGTCGGGTATCCGGGTACCCCAATTCCCTGCACAGCCTTAAAGAGAAGATCTTATTCAATTCTTACCAGAACCACAATCTTATTTAGCAATAGTTGAGATTTAACCCGCATGGTGTTACCGCAAACTGAAATGATAAAAAGCTGGTCTAGTTTTGTGATGCATATGTTTGGCAGCTTCCCGAGACGACGACCCTCGAGTTGAAAGGTGCATTACAAACCAGGGGTGTAATTTGACAAAATGGGTAGTGGGGCCTAGGTCTCCCTAGTTGGTCTAGAGGCCAAAGCCCCATGAACCTCCTGGATGTTTAATTTTTGGAGGATTTACAGACTCTCCACATCCCCAGAAACAAGAAACTAGAGGTTTGGACACAATACAGGCTACTTCTTCCTTTCCTTGGTGGCTACTTCTCTTCTTTCAAGAACATTTTCAGGCAAAGGGAGAGTTGTAAAAAATCCTGAAATCAGGAAAAATCATGAGAAATCACAGGCCTGACAAACTTTATAAAAAAAAAAAAATTTTAAATAAAAATTGCCACTCAAAATCACAGATGAGCATATTTTAAAAGGATATGGGTCCAAAAACATGTTTTTAAATTTTTTTTTTTTTTAAATTATTTAAAACCATCTTTAACGAGGGTAACCCATCCAGCACAGCTGATCATTTGGGGCCCTTATATAAAAATATATCCCCATTCAATATTATACAAAAATTATTACAGGAGGTACATATGAATTAATAATAATGATAAAACAGTCTTAACGGACAATTACATACGAAATAAAACGTAAAGGACTAAATTGCACAAATAGACCCCCGTCCCAGTCTACCATACTGATTAAAGATACATGTAGGACTAAAAGGGAAGATTAAAAATGAAGCAATAAACTAAAAAACAACAAAATGAACACAACAAAATTTAGAAATACGAGCGCCCCCCCATCCTCCCCCAATAAAAACCATCAAAGCAAATTAATTATCAATTGTATACCAACATCTCGGGCAAAACACAAGGTAATCTTTTGCTGCTAAATACAGCAGATGAGAATCCATAAAAAACTAATTTCAATGGTGCTCATTGTCAGTATCAATATACAGCTTAGGTACAGACAACAGCTAGTCATTTGTTGACGTGGTTTTGTTCTTGCTTTAGTCCTAATACCAGCGCTTCTTCTACTCCATTTAAATACAATTTAATCTTTGTCAAAATTATCAGCAAGGATGCAAAATATTTTCGCCACACAAGAGTTGCTATTGTACACTCATGGTGGCCCATTAATAAAACATCTCTTCAAAAACAATAGGACATTGTGTGTAATACCATCTTGACCTACTCTATGGTAATACCAATATTAACCCTCCTATGCCCAGGCTGAAATTTGGCCCAGTCAGCCCCCACCCACAGACAGTCACTTGAGTATTTTTGGTTGCATTGCCAATTGGTAGGTCAAACCACAGAGTCACACAGAGCTGTGTATGAGTGCACTGCACACAGTCAATGGGTTGGGAGTTACATACAAATTTTGAGTGTCTTTGATTGGTTTTGGTTTGACCTACATGTATCACAGCCACATGTGCTTGCATGTATTTGAGTGCACTGCACAAAGTCAATGGGTTAAGAGAGACATACATTGTACAAATTTTTAATGTCTTTGAGTGTTAAACCTATAGGAGGGTTAAGGCCATGTACATTACTTTTCAGAAAGAAAAGAAAACCGTTGTCATTCATGCACCAGCCTTTCCAACATTTAAATATGTCAATTGCCTGATATAAAAATACAAAGATAAAGGCATTTCCAACTGTTATGATTATTTTTGCGTGATCATTCACACTTACACCAGTGACTCAACATGAAGGTAAAAATTAATTATGATAGTGCTAAGGTGATCTTTAAATTTGACAACATCAAAATTAATCATGAGTTCCATTCTGCAACAGTTCCATTAAAACAATGGATCAACATTGTTAAGGGGTGATGGATGGCTTCTGAGAGTAACTGCCTGTTTTGACTGTCGACCCAAATGTGCACACAGGGTAATTTTTGACTGGTTTTTACTGTCATTTTGACCACCCTGAACAATACCAGACAATGCTTTTACCAGTCAAAAACAGTCGACTCATTTTGACCTGTAAATGTACTTACTACACGTAAGGTTTGACAGTGTTTGACTTTTAAGTGCACTAGATATACCTTGGCAAATATATCAATTTTTTGACTGATTTTGACCCTTGTAGTAATAGGAGGTTTAATAGATTAAAACAAAGCACAAGAAAGATAAAATTCAATGAGTTGTTAAATTTTATGATACTAGTTAATTAAAATAAAAAAAGTAAATAAAATAATGTTGATTTTGGAAATAAACCTTTGGTTTCAAGTCAAATTGGTGAGATACTAGTTCAGATGTTGAGTATTTTTTTTCACTTAACTTTGAACCTTGACATTATGCATTTAGTTTTTCTTTTTTCTTTTGATTTTTTTTTAAAGTGACTCGGGATTCGGACTCGAACTCGACCTTCATGACTCGAGTCTCGGACTCGGCGAATAGTGAAATTTACCATCCAGCCAGCCATGTCGGCTTCCTCAAAGGCATTACTCACGAGTACTATTCGCGAATACTACAAAGCTTACCACTACCAGCAGTGCCCAGACAAAACAGTGCAATTGCCACCTTAATAGTATTACTCGCGAATAGTAGTCACGAATAGTTAGCAAACAGTTCATGACCACAAGGAATTTGAATTTTGGGTCTAACATCCCTAACACTGGGGACTCGGACTTGAATACAAGTCTGGAATTTGTTGACTTACAGCCAGATTTCAGACAATTTTATTTTCCTTACCGAGTTCACTCTTGTTCATTCCTTCTTCTTCAATGACGTACGGCATCAGGAATGAGAAGGACTTCCGATTGAGGTAGTACAGAAAGTAACCCACGAACAACGTCACGTAGATCGAAGATCGCCACACCACGTACGACGCCATGATGCCGTTTAAACGTCGTGTCAAAAGATGAGAATCAAATTCAGTGTATCTGAAGGAAAAACCTTTTAATTGAGCAAAGCTGTTACATACTGTACATGCATAAAAACTGTTAGAACATATAGAAATCCATGCAGTCCAATCAATTAGTTGATAGTCTTCATCAGGCACGGCAGGTATTGTAAGTTACTGACAGCACTGGTGAAGCCATGTCAAAGGGTCCATGCCCCCCCCCCTCATAGTGTCAGCCTGCAATACATTTGGGAGTCTTTTGGACACCCTGTTTGCTATATAAGTCGTCGTCGTCGTCGTCGTCATCATCATCATCAATTTGTTCAGCGGCCTGAAATCTGGACTACTGCATTGATCAGTAATTTTTTGTTTGAATTTTGCCCACATGCACTAGGCCTACCATGTGCACCACAAACATCATTTATAACTTTTACTTATTACTACTTGCGTGTAACACTTGAGTGATCAGTAATCACTGCTTACACAGACCATGCACTCAGTGTAGATCTAGGAAAGAATGTCGTATCTGACCGCCACTTTTTAAGGGTTTTTTTGATTTTGTTTGCAACCACTAACCAGTTAAAAAATGATTCTATCAATTTTGGGGGTACAGAAAGCGAAAAATATCTTTAAAATCCACTTTTATGGTGGTTTTCAGACATTATTTCCCTTCTAAAAAAATCCTCCCCTTCAGAAAATAGAAGGATCCTATTATAATTGCCACTGCGCATGTACAATGACCGTGTTGGTCACTAACAGAGGAGATCAGACTGACATGACTGAGGAAGTCATCGTATACCAAAAAATGCCTGATTTTTCATGAAATTTATAAATATCCTGGAATAATTTGAAGTATGTCCATCATCATCCATAATTATGTTCTCCACCTTACTGGGTAGGTAAGATTACATTATTGGTTATATTGAATGAGAAAAAGTGGCGGTCGGATACGACATTCTTTCCTAGATCTACATAATGTGGAAAGTAGAAGACACACCCCAATTATTATCAAGCACAACTTACAATACTCAATAGTTACATTGTAACTGACACCGCCCAGGGATTCGACTGACTGTGTACTTACTAACAAAAGTTAGAGCATGAATCAGTCTCAGCTGAGCTGAGCTACATCATGTAACTCTAGCTAGGCAGTTTCATGAAAATTTGAAGTTGCTTCAATTCTTTTAAATGTCATATCACTGGATAGAGCAAAAAATTAGAAAGAAAATGAGGGGTCAATGGTCATGATAGGTTAACCCTGTGCAAAGTTACGATTTTTTGTTGATTTAAATATTTGGTCATTTTGGAGGCCAGTTTCATTTGAAAAGTTGTGACCGCATTTGCCTGCAACGTATCCTTGTAGTACTAACAAAGTGTCTATATAGCATCATGGAGGTAATTCTACCTCCATGATAGCATGTACCCTTTATAACAAAAAATCTCATTGAATACCAAAATCCACCCGTGCGTGACACCTCGATTAGCGCGGCGTGACACCCCGATTCACCGAGTCAAATCGCCGATAGAGGTGATTTTTTTTAATTTGCTGTCGGATCATTTTCCGCTGAGTTGCACTGTTTTTCCACCAACGTTACAGTTGGCACCACGATACGGTGTATCCTTTTTCGTGGTTTCAAGTTTCGTGAAGACCATCCAATACCTCTAAATTGATGATGAATTTCCGTCATGCACAATGATGAAAAACGGGTCGTAAACACGGCGATATTTCTAACGTCCGAGTTCGGATATTTTGCATTGAAACGAAGCAAAATTTATGAATGAATCTAAGATGGCGTCTACAGATTAACGATTTATCCGCACAGCGACAACGCGAGCTGCGACGACATATAAACAGCTAGCCAGGGGGAACGTTTTCGCGAGAACCCGGATGTGAGTGAGTCGGTCACAATCGCGATGTCTAAAGTTAGCTTTTGAAGTGCGCCGCCAGCGGCGGCTTGCGTGAATCTGCCTACAGTCTAGCAGATTTAGTTGCCATAATCATAACTCAATAAAGTTTCAAGGCAAAGTTATATTTACCATACAGCAAGAGCACAGGCGAGCTAACGTTACACGTTAAGTAACACTAACAACAGTTAAGAAGAGCAATTTTAGCAGATTATTAAGTTAGGAATATGACTTATGGGTCACAGTTTGTTTCTAAGTTTAACAGGTAATGAGGTAGTAACAACAACAGTTACTACTAAAAATACAGATTCAGCATGTTCAGTAAAGAGAAAAAAGTCGTAAAATGATAAAGGCCACGTGTAATGCATACATACCTTACAGATACCGCGGGATCGGAGTCAAACTCCAAAATACACGAATTTTATCAACACCATCTGCTGTCGTGCTGATGATCTCCAGGCACACACGGCTGTAACCCGTCCATGACCATGTGACAACTACTAGTACTAGTGTGTGTGCATGCAGCTGTCGTGTGTACTTCGATTTATATCTGTCCTGATAAATAGAGCGCCCTCCAGAGGTGAAACGTCAATAAGTTTCCTTGGAAGTTTTGGTTGGTGGTTGAATGATGTGATGAAAGTCACAAATAAATGGGTAAGATATTCATTTTATTTTCCCCGATTTTAATTCGACAGAACGGCCTCATAAGTTTAACAAATGTAATCCTGTGAACTCTGTCTATTAAAAAAAATATAAAGCAGTCTTTCAACAGGGCATGGCCATGGAATCGATGGAAATTACTGGCTCATGTCATGATCATGATGATGCAGCAATGTCAATTTTGGTAACACAGTTAACCCTAACTCCCTAGACAACAAAGGCAGTTGGAGGATTTTGAAGGATTTTTATTGTTCACTAACAATGCTTAGGGAGTAAGGGTTAATACATGTCAATTGTCAATGTATGACCTCATCATGCGGGGAATTATTTTCAGTCACTGAGTTTCTAAAACAATTTAAGCACTCCGATTCCATGTCCTGTTGATCTCTATATAATACTGCCCCTTTAAAACCATTACTTGATCTTCATTTCAGGTTTATGTTACCCTGGTATGCCGAGAAAGTGTCGCTCTGGTGTTGAAGTAGCTTTTTGACAACTGACACTCAACTACTGTACTGCTCTGCAAAATCACAATTTAGAACTAACTAAATTACAATGTACATGTAGTTTATCATTTCATCTTCAATATGTATTTTCTGAGAATTCTACTGAATAAAACATCGTCCAGTGGAAGAATAGCCTGGAACACATGGGATGCGGTCTTTTGTCGTCTTCTACCCCACGAAATCCCTACTGCTTGCCATTGTAGTTGGGCCAGGCACCTGTCTAATCAGTCCCTGTATGGCATGAGTAATGTCCACAGTTCTTTAAACCTTCGAGTAGTTCATTCCCCAGTATCGCCAATTCACACATCCCCATGGCAACACAGAAAACATATAAAAAAACTGAAGGGGCACCATTCGGCTGATTCAGAGCCTGACAGGGATGCTGATTCCACAGTCGAAGACTCGGAATGGGATGCGATCCTCTCCGAGGAAGACCACATCGAAGTTGTGGATCCACCTCCTCTCGGAGGCCACCGCTTCCTCGTCCTGCAGCCTGACATGAGACGGGGCACGAAACACGGGAGGCACTCCGATCCCAAGCTTCAACTCGAGGAGTCCATCGCCTTGGTCGAGACCATCCCGGATTGGGCGGTCGTGGACAGCTTGGTGCAGGTGGTGAAGGAGCCAGCCAAGAAGTTTGTCTTCGGCAAGGGGACGCATGCCGATCTTACCAAGATTATCCGGTCCAGGCCGGAGATAACAGCGGTTTTCTTGAGTATAGAGAGGCTGAGTGGAGTACAGCAGAGGGAGCTTGAGGAGGCCTGGGGAGTACGGGTCTATGACAGGTGTGAGTTTTAACCCTTCTGTGATTTCACAGGTCAAAATCAGTCCAAACTTTGGTATACTTGCCAAAGTATATCTAGTGCACTTAAAAGTCAAACACTATCAACCCTCCTGTGACTGCAAGGGTCAAAATCAGTCCAAATTTTGATATGCTTGCCAAGGTGTATCTAGTGCACTTAAAGTCAGACACCGTCAAACCATACGTGTTGCATAAACTTGGGCGATATAGATTTTTTTCATCCACGATATATCGTCAAACATATATCGCAATTTTCAATAGTATCGTGATTAATTTTGGTTCATTCATGTATAATTGCTTCAGGGCTGATACCCCTCTAAGTGTCACAATAAATCACCAGCGCTTTGCTGAGAGACATGAAATTGCGCCATTAGCATGCGCACCATGGACATTAACAAATTCGTGGGGCGGCTCCTTTGTTGCCAGCTCACTGAAGTACATGTAGTTTGCTTTTGTTTCTCACTTCCAAAAGTTGAAAAGACTGGCCTAATTTTGTTTCCATGGAATTTCTGACTTGACATAATCGTAATATATTTTTTAATCACAATTTTTTTTTTCATCACGATATTTTGTTTTTCCTCACGATTTGCCAATATCTCGATAACTTGAAAAGTTCTCGATATTGTAATCAAATAAAAAAGTTATCACAATATTTTATATTATCGTGTTATCGCCCAATCTTAGTGTAGTATGTACATTTACAGGTCAAAATGAGTCCACCGTTTTTGACTGGAAAAAGTATTGTCTTGTATTGTTGAGGGTGGTCAAAATGACAGTAAAAACCAGTCAAAAATGCCCCTGTGTGAGTCAACAGTCAAAACAGGCAGTTGACTGGTTTTGACCTCTATAGCAACTTGTCACTAAAGTGCAGCTAAAGTAGGAGGGTTAAAAGATATCCAATGTATTTCGTGTGAATCCTTTTTTCCTCATTTTTTGTATAAAACTTAAAAATGTATCCTTTTTACCAGGCCGATGATTTCTCATAATTTTTCCTGATTTCTCATAATTTTTCCTGATTTCTGGATTTTTTTTGTGCAGATCTCTTTTTACCTCAAAATTTTCTTTATATAAGGTAGCCACCAAGGAAAGAAAGAAGCAGCCTGTATTGTATCCAAACCTCTAGTTTCTTGTTTGTGGGGATGTGGAGAGTCTGTAAATCCTCCAAAATTAAACATCCAGGAGGTTCAGGGGGCTTTTGTCCTCGAGACCAAAGGGAGACCCAGGCCCGCTACCCATTTTTCAGGATTTTTAACTTTTGTCAAATTGTCAAAGTTGCATACTTTTAAATGAGTAATTACATGTAGATGCAGCAATTTTGGCTGCAATTGGACATCGTTGACGTTTCAGAAAAATAAAAATGCTGACGCGTGGGTCTGAGGCGACGAGCGTGGAGACCAGAAACAGGAGACTTTTTTTTTTTTGGCCTTCGGTAATTATCAATGTTTTATTTTCGCTTGGCTTAAACCCAGCAAAATTATTCACTTCTGCTTCTTTGACATAACTTGTTCGTCCATTGGTACAGGTATGTTGTTGTTCTGAAGATTTTCAAAGACCACGCTCACACCAGAGAGGCTCAAATGCAGATAGCGTTAGCAGAAATTCCATATCTGAGGTGAGTTGATAATAAGCCATCATCCACGGACTACAGAGTGGACAGGGCCATAGCGAGCGGAGGGGTGTGGGGGGTGTGACACACCCCCCCCCCAATAATCAGTCGGCATTTAGAGCTTCAGTCGGCAAATGAAGCATCAAAGGTACTAGAACAAGGGTTGGTATCATTTTTCTAAGCACTGAATATTTGCCGAGTTCTTTGTTTGTTATAAGTCGTTTATAATAAGCTGGGGTTTCGGGTGGCAGTTGTCAAGATTTGTTTTATAACATCTCATACATAGATTCTGCACAATTTATTAACCCTAACCCTGCCAGACGCAGCACAGTGCATCAGGTGGAAAAGTCTGGTGCACTTTGATGCATTCAGCTGTCAACACCAGTGCATAAGCAGCCAAGTCTGTTTCTATTGAGAGCTGGTCCCATTGAACAATGCCAGAGTTGTATCCTGCTGCGTTTGGTGACCACAGACTCTGAGGCAGTTCGGCCTTGAGATTTGTGACCTGATGGATTTTGCTGCACTGGGCAGTCAAGTCACTTTGACAAACGATGCAATCTGTTGCGTCTGGCAGGGTTTCTAGCCAAAATACCCTGGAGGGTTAGGGTTAAGAGACCTGCTACAATAAATCAAACCAATACATGACTGTCATTAACTTGACAACACTCCGAAATTAATTGAACTTCTGTAACATATATCTATTCATGTTGTACGTGTAACAACAGCATTGATGCGTTTAGACCAATTTCAAAGGCTAGTTCATTGGTTGCCATGGGCTAGTTCAGTGGTTGCCATGGTCTAGTTTTTCCTTGTTTGCTTGGCATTACAGTAAAACTAGTGAACATCATGTGATACGCTCTCAACCAATCACAAGACAGAATCTAGGTGTTATAAAATCAGATAGAGACTAAAAACCCAATCCACGGCACTGGTCCAAGTGAGATTCGAACCTGGGGTCCTCGGAGGGGAAAGGCAATGGAAAGTACCACAACACCAACCAGATCCCCATCATTCATTTTTTTTTTTTTTTTGTTTTTTGTTTGTTCAAATCAATTTCTCAGATCCCGTCTCCGAAGGGAAAATGACAACATGGACCAGCAGCGAGGAGGCCACTCCTTCATCGGTGGGGGCGGCGAGACCTACCTCACAGTCCAGCAACGCGTCCTGAAAGAGCGGGAGCAGAAAGTCCGCAAAGCCCTGGATCAGCTGAAGAAGAAGCGAAGTTTGCTCCGAGGGGGAAGGGCCAGGAAGAATTTCCCTGTGGTGTCCGTAGTAGGGTATACAAATGCTGGTGAGTTGATGAGACTTCACAATTGTGTGCACCTACTGTATACACCCATCACAACTTCTAAGTTCCCCCTAATATTTTTTAGAATATCTCAACAAGTATTGCATGAATTTTAAAAATTCAAAAAGCAAATGACAGAATGACATGTTCTACACAGCTCGTAATGAAATGGTTGAAATTCAATCATGCATGCACAATTGACAGTGATTTGAATGAACATTCAGCTGAAAAAAAGTTGCAGTACAAAGCATTGCTTCAAGGGCATGTTACACATGTAGTTTTCTGTAAGAACTCAGTTATGGAGAATAATGTAGGACCAATTCCATATTAAACTCTTGCTCTACCCTTCTAAAACAATGGACTTGCATGTTGCTCTTTGAGTATTCTTTTCTTATTATGAAACAGCCATCAATACCATTGTTATTGATGCATGAGTTCTTACAGAAAACTCTGTTGCCCTGGTCTTGGCCTAGGTGCCCCTGAAATATTCCCATCTATTTATTTATTGATTTCTTATTTAACCTGGGGAGATCTTGAGCGCCCTTGAGTGCCCTTGAGCAGGGAGGATATGTGCGCGCTACAAATCTTTATTATTATTATTATTATTATTATTATTATTATTATTATTATTATTATTATTATTATTATTATTATTATTATTATTATTATTATTATTATTATTATTATTATTATTATTATTATTATTATTATTATTATTATTATTATTATTATTATTATTATTATTATTATTATTATTATTATTATTATTATTATTATTATTATTATTATTATTATTATTATCATCTTTCAGTGAAACACTTTTTCAAAGGTGCCCAGGAAACCTGTAAACAAGGGCGCTTGTTATGTGAACCAGAAACACCGGAGTAAACCCTTACTCTTCCACGATAATTGTTCTGGGTTCTTTTACGTGCATTACTTTAATCATTCGGTACAGCTTAACGTCCCATCCAAAGGACGAACCCACATTCTGACAACACACAGAACTTGAGTCTGTTGCACTAGACCGCTCGGCCACGACATCTAGTCATTCTGATATTCTAATAGAAGTGTCCTTTACTCAGAAAAAGTGGCCTTGCCCTTAACCCTAACCCCCTAACAGTTTTGGCTAAGAACCTTTCTGAATCCATCACAATCCAGCACCATGCAGTAAAACTAAGACCCAACTGTTAGACTTAGCTGGAATTGGGACACCCTGCCCCATGTAAAGTATCCCTGTCAGGGCTATACAGTACCGAATCCATCAAAATTCAACAGTGTGTCGTGGCCGAGCGGTCTAGCTTACCGGACTCAAGTTCTGGTGTTAGCAGCAGAATGTGGGTTCGAATCCCGGCCGTGACACTTGTGTCCTTGAGCAAGACACTTTTAACCATAATTGCTTATAGGGGCAGAGGCAGTTTAACAACTGCCTTGTTCTGGACTAGTTACCCCTCCCAGTCCTATTCGCACCGTGAAGAGGCTGGTTATTAACTTGTCTTGTTTCGGTGCGAGGGGCTGGTTTCTTCAGTGTGGAGTCATTGTAACAACTCAATGACTTGTAGCCCCCACCTTGGAGTGGCCATTGGCCTTGTGTGGGGCGAATTGCGTAAAAAAAACAAATAAAAAAAACAACAACAACAACCAGCAATTGAAGTTTGATGATTTTGGGGTTGTCAGGGTTAAGAGAATGACTTGTATTCAAGTCCTTAAACCTCAAATCCGAGTCCTCAATGTCGAGTCCAATTTTGAGTCTCGATGTTGAAGCTCAAGTTTGAGTCACGAGTCCTAATTTCTTTTCACTTTATAAGCAAGAATATCAAACATTGGATTCAGATATTGAAGACCCTTATTTATTCGTCAGGTAAAACAACTCTCATCAAAGCTCTCACAGGAGATGCAACCATGCATCCCAAAGATCAGCTCTTTGCTACGCTGGACGTGACCGCGCACGGGGGAACCCTCCCTAACAGAATGCCGGTCATCTATATGGATACTGTGGGATTCATATCGGCTTTGCCACACAATCTAGTGGCTTCTTTCGCCGCAACATTAGAAGATGTATTGCTATCGGTGAGTATCATTGGTTTGCTTGGCAGGCAGGCAGGCAGGGTTGCTGGCCTATCCTAACTACCCCCAAATCCTCCAAAATCCTTCTCCTGGTTTTGCCTGATTTTGATGTATTCAGTACTCTACAGTATAGCCCAGCGAATAGAGCAAGCAGCTATGTGTACCAAATCCATCAAACTCCACCGGCTGCTTTTGTTGGATTCAGGACTGTGTATAGCCAAGCCATGGATGCTTTGCATTTGCCACTGTACCAATTCCATTAAAGTTCAACAATTGGGGTACCTTTTTAATGTTGATGGATTGGTGGAATTGGGGTGGTTTAGGGGTGGGATGGGTTAGGGTTAAAGGAGAGCTTATTAATATCTGGCTGCTGGTAGGGTGGTTTGTTCATGGCTGGCCGGCTTGTTTTGTGGTTGGCTCCCATATGATAGGCTGAGTAATTAAATGAGTTACTGGCTTGCTGGGTGGCTTGGTAAAACTTGTAGCTTTGCATAGTGAATAGGATTTAGTAAAACTAATTGTGTTCCTGAAGGAAGTAAAACTAATTGTGTTCCTGAAGGAAGTAAAACTAATTGTGTTCCCGAAGGAAGTAAAACTAATTGTGTTCCTAAAGGAAGTAAAACTAATTGTGTTCCCGAAGGAAGTAAAACTAATTGTGTTCCCGAAGGAAGTAAAACTAATTGTGTTCCTAAAGGAAGTAAAACTAATTGTGTTCCCGAAGGAAGTAAAACTAATTGTGTTCCCAAAGGAAGTAAAACTAATTGTGTTCCCGAAGGAAGTAAAACTAATTGTGTTCCCGAAGGAAGTAAAACTAATTATTGTGTTCCTGAAGGAAGTAAAACTAATTGTGTTCCCGAAGGAAGTAAAACTATGTGTTCCTAAAGGAAGTAAAACTAATTGTGTTCCCGAAGGAAGTAAAACTAATTGTGTTCCTGAAGGAAGTAAAACTAATTGTGTTCCTGAAGGAAGTAAAACTAATTGTGTTCCTGAAGGAAGTAAAACTAATTGTGTTCCTGAAGGAAGTAAAACTAATTGTGTTCCTGAAGGAAGTAAAACTAATTGTGTTCCTGAAGGAAGTAAAACTAATTGTGTTCCTAAGGAAGTAAAACTAATTGTGTTCCTAAAGGAAGTAAAACTAATTGTGTTCCTGAAGGAAGTAAAACTAATTGTGTTCCTAACGGAACCAACTTCAAAACGTAACTGGGGTGATAGGTCTTTTTCTGTTGCGGCTCCGAGACTCTGGTATCATCTTCCAACTAAACTCAAATCTTGTCATAGTATAACTAGATTTAAGTCGCTGCTTAAAACTCACCTTATGTCACAATTTTTCAAAGATGATGATATATTTGTAATTGCATTGTAGGTACATGTATCTCAGTACATAATTTTTTTATATGCTATCATTGTATTGTTTGTATTCATGTTTTTTCTTTGTTTCCGCGCCTTGAGCGCCCAGCAGGGTGGATATGTGCGCGCTACAAGTCTTTATTATTATTATTATTATTATTATTATTATGTGAAGTTCTCAATTGAGTAGTAATTAGTTCTGAAAAGGAATGGAGTGGCTTGTTTACGGCTGGCTGGCTTGTTTTGTGGTTGGCTCCCATATGACAGACTGAGTAATTCAATGAATTGCTTAAAGCTGTGCCATGCATCCGGGTATCCGGATACCCGACCGAAAATGTCATTACCCGGTTCCATTTTTCAGTTCCAGTTACCCGTAAATGACTTTTTAAAATTCCGACTGAACATTTTAAGCCACACAAAATTTATGGAAGTCTCTGATTGTTTGCTGACAAAATGAAGAAAACTTAGATGAAGGCTTCAGAAGTAACATTTGCCAACAGCGTTCCACAGACTTGCTGGCATTTGTTTCAAACTTGTGTTCGTATTGGTTATTTTATACATTCGGGAGTATGTAGTTTTACAAAATTGTTTTCGGGTTTCCGGTTCCCGAAATAACCAAAAACGCACAGCCCTAGAATTGCTGGTTGGCTGCTTGGGTGGCTTGTTTACGGCTGGCTGGCTGGCTGGCTTGTTCTGTGGTTGGCTCCCATATAACAGACTGAGTAATCCAATGAATCAATGGCTGGCTGGGATTCATATCAGCTCCTCCCCAGTCTGCCACGCACTCTAGTGGCTTCTTTCACTGCCACATTGGAGGATACATGTACTGCTGTCGGTGAGTGTTCTTGGCTTTTTAAGAAACGTCAAATGTTCTTCACCAATATCTGAACTTTGCTGACAAGCTGTACTAAAATTCCACGTTATAATGAAAAACACAGCAGGTTACCAGTGGTACAGTGGTAAAGTGCTGGCCCATCAACCCAGAGGTCGAGGTTCTGTTCTCGCCTAGTAAATTTGTCCTTGTTCATTCTAAATAGTGGTACATACAGTACCTTTGAAGCATTGTTTTTTGTTATGTTGTTATACAGGATATCATTGTGCATGTCCGTGATATCAGCCATCCCGACACAGTGTCCCAAAAACAGAACGTCCTGCAGGTTTTGACCGACCTGGGTGTGTCCGAGGCCCTTATGGACAGCATGGTGGAAGTCTGCAACAAGGTCGATAAAGTGGTAGGGTAAGTTAGCCTTTTTCCTATTAATTTCCGTTATATAAGTGTATTGTTCATGGCGTGAATCAAGATACATGCATACATTGAAGGGAAGGTACAACATTGGTAATGTTGGCAAAACTGCTTCCATGAGTATGCTTACTCTCTTTGAATCAAGATATACATCGAAGGGAAGGTACAACATTGGTAATGTTGGCAAAACTGCTTCTATGAGTATGCTTACTCTCTTTGAATCAAGACATACATCGAAGGGAAGGTACAACATTGGTAATGTTGGCAAAACTGCTTCTATGAGTATGCTTACTCTCTTTGAATCAAGACATACACCGAAGGGAAGGTACACCATTGGTAATGTTGGCCAAACTGCTTCAATGAGTATGCTTACTCTCTTTGAATCAAGACATACACCGAAGGGAAGGTACACCATTGGTAATGTTGGCCAAACTGCTTCTATGAGTATGCTTACTCTCTTTGAATCAAGATATACATTGAAGGGAAGGTACAACATTGGTAATGTTGGCAAAACTGCTTCCATGAGTATGCTTACTCTCTTTGAATCAAGATATACATCGAAGGGAAGGTACAACATTGGTAATGTTGGCAAAACTGCTTCTATGAGTATGCTTACTCTCTTTGAATCAAGATATACATCGAAGGGAAGGTACAACATTGGTAATGTTGGCAGAACTGCTTCTATGAGTATGCTTACTCTCTTTGAATCAAGATATACATTGAAGGGAAGGTACACCATTGGTAATGTTGGCCAAACTGCTTCAATGAGTATGCTTACTCTCTTTGAATCAAGATATACATTGAAGGGAAGGTACAACATTGGTAATGTTGGCCAAACTGCTTCTATGAGTATGCTTACTCTCTTTGAATCAAGATATACATTGAAGGGATGGTACAACATTGGTAATGTTGGCCAAACTGCTTCTATGAGTATGCTTACCCTCTTTGAATCAAGATATACATTGAAGGGATGGTACAACATTGGTAATGTTGGCCAAACTGCTTCTATGAGTATGCTTACTCTCTTTGAATCAAGATATACATTGAAGGGAAGGTACACCATTGGTAAAGTTTGGAACTGGGGGT
>CM055816.1:19738325-19768947 GCA_029582265.1 Zoroaster sp. YZ-2022
TACGCCAGGAGATTTTGCTAGAAGGCTGGCGTTTGCCAGATGGTTGATAGCCCGTACCGAGAGAGATGTCAATTTTCTGCAGGAATCTCGTAATCGGCGACAAGCTGCTTTCTCCATGAACGGCAAGGTCAATACGCATAATGTTCTTGAATATGCACCAGCAAGACACCCCCAGAATTCAATTTGAGGTTAACATGAGTCGACAAAAAGTGGACTGTTTGGTTGGAGACTTTGTGGAAGTGGTCAGCTGATCGGACCGTTTTTCTTTCAAAGGAATGTCAATGGTAACATGTATCTGCAGATGCTCAATGATAACGTTTACCGCAGCTGCAGGAACACTTTGAGCGACAGGTTCGTGGGGTCTTCAGACAACTCTGGTGAGCCCAAAGATGGCGCCCCAGCACATCGCCTTATCGCTGTCCGAGATCGTCTGAGGGAACTCTTTGGCGAACGAGGTCATCGCCGTCAACCATGAGGTGGAATGGCCACCAAGATCACCTGACCTCATGTGACTATTTCCTTTGGGACATTTGAAGAACAAAGGTGTTTGCAACTCCTCCCGTGATCTTGATGGTGCAGGGCCGTATTCGAAATGAAGTGGATGCTTTACGCAATAATCCGGCTATGGTGAGACGAGCAGTGCAGGACATGCTCCGTCGCTGTCAGCTTTGTGTCGAAAAGGGGAGGTGGACATGTTGAAGGTGTGGGTGCATAAAAGGGCAATGTTAGAAGAGATTCTTCTTGGATAATGTCCAGTCATTCCTAAAGAAAATCTGGTTTATCATACAGACTTTCACTAATTATCCTGCCTTGCACTGATTACCCAAACTTGCAAAAATGCGATTTGAATTTGTCATTTTCAATAACAATGTACTCGGTCATGTGTGACAGCAATGGGTCAATAAAGGTATCAATGGAAAGCTGAGGAGTTCCTCTTCTTTGGTACACTACATGTAAATTGTCAAACTAAATAACCTTGGCATATTAACCCCCTGAATTCGGATTACCTTTTTTTTGATACGCACTGTATAGTGTTTGAATAGTTTGCTACAAGGCCTTAGACCAGAATTGTAAAGTGACTTGTGATGACTTTACTAACAATTGTGTTTTTTTGCTTGAATTTTGCTGAAAAATACTTTAGTTCAGTTAAACCTACAAAACTACAAAATTATAAAGCTTGGGAATTGTTTGACAAATTATAAAGCTATATCCTGCAGTAATTTAAAATACCCATGCGCAATGTGATTTACCATATTAAATATGGGTAATTCTATAAATCAGGGGTCCAAACTTGTGACATTTTGGTGTCCCCGTTAATCGTGCAACCATTCAGTTTTTGCATGTAATAGTATAACAACTTAATGAAACATTTTCATGTATAATAAATACACTGTTCAATCTACAAAATGTTTCATTAAGTTGTTGTAATATTACCAATGCAAAAATCTGAATAGTTACGTAACGGAGGACACCAAAATATCTAATTGACATTATAAGCTATATATCCTGTGCAACTTATTTCTGGGTTCATGGTGCAATTTTGAGTTCTTATAGCTTTCGTCGTATTTTACCATCATTATTTCCAATCAATCTGAATAATTAACTGAGTAATCTTTAAGTTAGTACATGTAATTGTTTTTGCTATGTTTTCAACATTTTGTATGAATGACATGTTTACTTGTTTTCATTAAGCTTGTTTTATCTGAAAATAATTCTGGCATACTGTAAAATTTGGCATTTGTAAAATTTGGCATACCTCCAAACTTATTCCAAATTAAAGATAATGCTCTTTCTAGCCACATATAAAGTTCAAGTTCCAAAATGTGGTCCATGTCACTCATTTTCACAGAGTGGGTCACACAGGGTGGGTCACACAGAGTGAGCTGTAATATGTGGGATCATTATACATGAATACGTTCAAATACGGTTGGCACCTTTGTCTTAAACAGCATTTAATACATGGCACATGATCATGATCATCTCTGAACAGTTCCAGAATGGCTAAACACTCCCGAGGTATTTATATTAACCATACCCCCCCCCCCCTTATAGGGTGAATTGGAGGATTCCGGACTGTTAGCTAGTGTTGGGGTTAATTGTAAATGTTATCCTGGATATGTTATCCTTTTTTCTTTCAATAAAATTGTCATGGCCTTCATTCGAGTGCTTTCCTTTGTGCATTTTTTCCTTTATTTCCACCTCCTTAAAAATGTAATGGACATCTCAACAATTTTGTTGCAGGGATTCTGTGTGCAATTGGATTGTCAATAAAATGGCTGATACAGCGCGGTCCAAACACACAGGCCATGATCTGCATGGTTTAATACACAGAATCTCACAACAGAGAAATTAATGTGACTGCCACCCCTATTAATCCTGACGTCGATCCAACGTGGAATTCCTGACTTTGATCCACCGTGGAAATCATGACCTTGCTCCAACGTGCAAATCCTGACGTTGATCCAACGTGGATCTGACGTTGATCCAACGTGGAAATCCTGACGTTGATCCAACGTGGAAATCCTGACGTTGATCCAACTTTCAAATCCAATGTATTTTCAACGTTGATCCAATGTTGGTACATGACGTTGTATCAACGTTGATACAACGGTGTTGTGCCCGCTGGGCTACCACACCTGAGGAAGACGGGGTAACGGAGTCATGGTAGTGTCGGCCCCTGGTGCAATTGCTCGGAAACGTTCCATCTGAAAACGAGATAAAGCATCAGCGATGTCATTTACCTTACCGGGAACATGCACGGCTCGAAAACAGATATTAAAAGTAAGGCACTGTAACACAAGCAAGCGCAGCAGATGCATAATCCTGGGACATCGGGATGATTGCCGGTTGATGATATGAACAACTGCCATATTGTCTGAGTGAAATTCTACTTTGCGATTTGCGAGCAACGGGGCCCAGCACTGAACTGCAACCATGATTGGATAAAATTCCAAAAACGCAATGGATGGAGGATTTTGAACAATATCCACTGGCCAACGCCCATGTGTCCATTTTCCCGCAAAATAAGCACCAAAACCAATAGCAGCTGCAGAATCAGTAAATAAAGCCAATGATCCACTAACTTCCCAATGAAGCCCTAGAAATGCAGACACCCCATTGAAATTTGACAGGAATCGCAGCCACATCATAAGATCAAGCTTAGCACCTACAGTTAAGCGCACACGATGATGGGGTTGAGTAACCCCACAGGTAAGCGCTATAAGCCTGCCCATGAATGCCCTACCAGGGGCAATTGCCCTACACAGAAAATTCATAGAACCAACCAAGGACTGAATACCACGCAGGGTTATCTTTTTTCTGGAAAGAGCCTGGTGAATTTGTGCGCATAATGCTTGCACTTTGTCGCGGGGCACCCTGACCTCCGCCCGCACCGCATCTAATTCTAAACCTAAATAGGTGATTGTTTGCACTGGGCCAACCGTCTTCTCTTTGGCGATTGGAACGCCCAACTGATTGCACAACGTGGCAAAATTATCAAGTAAACTTGAGCAAGCTGATGCAGATGGGCCAACAAATAAAAAATCGTCTAGATAATGTGTAACAAAGGCAGTGCCACCCATCTCCTTCACTTGGAATTCAAGGAAGGAACTGAACTTTTCAAAGATGGAGCAAGAAATTGAACAACCCATAGGGAGGCATTTATCAAATACTCCCCATCAAAGGTAAAACCAAGCAGCTCGTAATCCATAGGAGAAACCGGTAAAAGCCTAAATGCTGATTTAATATCCGATTTGGCTAGCCAGGATGAATTCCCTGCCTGCATGACAAGTTGAACAGCAGAATCAAATGATGCGTAATGCACCCTGCATTTATCTTTACTAATGAAATCATTAATGGATCCCCCCACAGGGAAGGAAAGGTGATGTATGAGACGAAATGAATTTGGCTCCTTCTTTGGCACCAACCCGATTGGGGAGCATTGCAAATTTCGAAAGGGCATAACTTTAAAAGGACCTGCAATCCGACCCATTTTGATTTCCTGTGCTAACTTGTTTCTAACAACTAACATGTTAGCTGACGCTGAAGAAAGACAACCTGCCACCCGACTTTGGCGTGGACCAGAATATCCAATACAAAAACCCTTTGAAAATCCCTCACGCAAAAAACTGGCATCCTCTAACACTGGATATTGTGAAAGCATATGATCCAAAGTGGCAAATTTAATTGGTGTTGGAAGCACGAAAGGAATGCTGTGCATTTGCATAAGTTTTGGTTGGCTGTGCTTGTTTTTGGCCACTAAATGCTGCAGTATCCGAGCGAGGAGGTGGATTCTGTTTCGCTGGCACAAAACGAGAACGGTTCATTGCTGCACCTTTACTACCCCGACACATAGTTGAGCTGTGACCAAAGCGCAAGCACTTGCCGCATTTGTGTGAAAATTTGCAGAAACGCAAATGACACCCCTTTGTGCTATTAAACGCAAAGCAAGTACCCCTTGTTGCTTGTGATGACTGAAATTGGGCCACTGAACTGGGATGGACGGAAGCTGCTGCCGCAACCGTTACCCATAATTCCATATTAACTTCCCCCCAGCTGCTGGACGGGGTACTTTCAAGCTGCAAGCGAAATTGCTCATCATAGTGACGCCAGCCTACCCCCGGAAACTGAGAAGCCGCTAAGCGAATTGTCTCAATGTATTTTAGCATTTCAATGGCACGAGCAGGCTGTTTTGCAAGGTAAATTGCCATATATGTATGGAATGCAGAAC
The DNA here is from genome assembly GCA_029582265.1 of Zoroaster sp. YZ-2022. Classification (NCBI taxonomy): domain Eukaryota; kingdom Metazoa; phylum Echinodermata; class Asteroidea; order Forcipulatida; family Zoroasteridae; genus Zoroaster; species Zoroaster sp. YZ-2022. The sequence goes on from CM055816.1 coordinate 19,743,055, forward strand.
ACCATTTATCAAATGAGTCAATTTTCTTGCCACGACTACCCCCTTGCTTGATAACCATTTTACCACCCTCCATTGCAAATGTCAACTCGGAGCCCTTTTCCTCCCTAGAAAGAATTGCCCGTGCATGATCATGAAGTAAAATGGAAAGGTCAATGTATAAGCCAGCCCATATCTTCTCTTTGATATGTTGTGGCACATGGAAGCCAAGTTGTGAATTAACTTGCGGCAAAACTTCTGGCTGAGAGAAAGCAGAACCCCCAAACATTGGTATGACTGTTGGCGAGTTGGAGGAAAGTGAGGGTCTCATGCCCATAGTCCCTGAGCTACCTGTAGCATTGTTGTTAGAAAAAATTGGAACTGATGATGTACCAATACCATTAACACCGACACTAGAGGGGTAATTACCCATGGACCATGTAGGATTCAATGTTGTAACCGGATGGGTACCCATTCCTACATATGGCCTAACATTGGAAGTAGAATAAATGCTATTGCTACATGTTTGAGGGGAAATAACACTTGCAATCCCTGGAAAACAACCCATAGCCTGGTTAGAACCCACACTAAATGCAACCATAGGCCTACTACTAGTAGCAATTTGATTTATCTCGGGCCCCGAGGGAAAATTTACACCACTGTTAAAACCCGACTCACCATTCTGTCTGGGTGATGCCAATGGAACCTGGGCACCTCCGTCTAGAGCTTGTTCCGCGACAGATGAAATAGAAGGGATCGACTCAGTGGCACTAGCCCTTGGGTCACTAACGTTAGGTGTAGCATTATTGACCATGTTAGCATCATTCACAGTAGGCCTATTACTATTAACGTTTACCCCACTGCTACTGCAACCCCCATTAGCCACCTTGGGCACATTGACGGTCCGCCTACGCCTACGCTTGGCTGGTGTTTCAGCCTCTGCCAGACGTATTGGCCTGCGCAGTTGACGTTTTGGTCGAGGCATAACGATACCAATGAAATGTCAGAATATTAAAAAACGCTGCAAAAAGTGGAGGTTACTGAGAAATGATTACTAAGCAATACCAAATAATGATATTATTAGCCAATAACTTAAGCCTAGCGTTACTGCTCCAATAACAATTAACATCAGCAACAAATAACAGCATGAAAGTTAAACTATCATAGTCCAAGTCCAAGTCCATGTAACAATTTACATCCAAGTCCGTAATCCAGCAGAAATATCCACGGAGTGATAGTGATGCCAATCCAAATCAGATGAAAAATGCTCTAACTTCCAATGCTGCGAAAATCAATGATTAAAAAACCAACTGCTGAAATAACGTTGATGCGATGTATCCACACCCACAAACAGTGATGTCAAATCCGTTTACGTTTGCTCCTGTGGCGTCCACTAAACCTAAATCAATCCAACGGCAATGTGGTGATACTTCTGGAGCGGCGTGATGTAATATCCACAACGAAATAACACAGTCAGCCCGTACAGCTCCTCGAGATCTCCATGTAGAACTATTAATGTAAAGTTGGCCTACAAATTATCCAACTCCTCGGTCCGAAATGGAACCGCACTAAGTAGTACTAGTAGGAGTAATAATACTAGTTGGTCAGATGTAGCAATCCACAATGATGGAGAAGCAAATCCAATGTTATAGGGCCAATGGAAGCAATGGCCGGGCCTTGCCTTGGAAGAGATGATATATCCTGAGCCAAGAAGTATACTTCCATTAAATGTGCCCTGATGGCCTGTTAGCAATAGCAGTAACACTCACTGTAAATTACAGTGTAATGCAGTTGTACTGTTGTACTTGTAGCCCCGCTCCACACACATTAAATCCAAGTTGTGCTGCCAATCAACCCTGGCTGTGATGTTCACACCAGAAAACTGCCTAAAAGAACTATGCCCCCAGGCACAGTGAAGATATGTATTTCCTGACTGCAACACAATATGTTATGTGACTGTAAAAGAAAACAGTCTAAAATTTGTCCATCCAAATAAACATTACCACCTTCTTTGAAAGGCTGTGACAGAATGCCAAACATTTTCTAGCACCCGCCAAAAATTGTTGTTCCCTGAACATAGAAGAACAACCATTGGTTAACAGTAAAACTTGTTCCTATTGGCTATTGAGTGCTCTCCTGATTGGACAAAATGAAGCTTTATGATTGGCTGCTCAGCATCAAACCCTGAAACCCACTTTGTTACAAAATTTGCAATGGTCTTTCATGCAGCTAAGCTTGCACCATGCAAACACACACAAAACAGCTCTGTGCATGTCTGATGTTCACAGTACTAGCTTGTCACTGATTGGCTAAAAGTCCCATGCACAGGATCCCTCATTTGCATCACACACAGTATAAAACAAACCCACACAGTGCTAGTGTGACCTGCATACACATGCAGTGAGTGACACACAAACCAGTAAGATGTATCTTATTACATACAGAGCTGTACATATGATGTACTGTACATGTATTATGTGCAATACAAAAAAGGTAACTGTTATCTGAATATAAAGCATACACATGCAGTGAGTGACACACAAACAAGTAAGATGTATCTTATTACATACAGAGCTGTACATATGATGTACTGTACATGTATTATGTGCAATACAAAAAAGTAACTGTTATCTGAATATAAAGCATTTGATCCTTAAGGGATAAAATGTGTTATCATAGGGTTTTAATATTGTATCCAAGTGCCTGGCCTTCTAATTTTGGAAGGTCAGGCATCTCATGTACAATTGTATACTAGTATGTACAACAATGCAATGTCAAATTAAAATTTCCCCCCCTTTTTTCTCATGTTATGTCGGTAAGTGCCTGCACGGACTTCCAATATTAGCAGGCCAGGCATCTCATGCATAACATTAAAGATAATTCACCATTGGTCATCGAAATAATTCATTTCATTTCTACAGCAGAATCTTACGGAAAGGTTAATAAACAGGCATTTTTTTGTTGCAAACTGATGCTTTATACCTACCTGTTTAGTGAAATACTGCAACCACTGTCGATACTGTGTAAGCGCGCACACGTGTGCATATTGTTTATATGTTTGCAAATGGGTTCTCAACTGGGCGCCGCGCAATACCAGATCAAACACAGTGACGTCAGACATGAAGTGCCTGGCTTATAGCCGCACTCGCTGTTATCGAGTGCGGCTATAAGCCAGGCACTTTGTGTCTGACGTCACTGTGTTTGATCTGGTATTGCGCGGCGCCCAGTTGAGAACCCATTTGCAAACATATAAACAATATGCACACGTGTGCGTGCTTATATCGTGTCACAGTGTTTGCAGTATTTCACTCATAATTGTAAACAGGTAGGTATAAAACATCAGTTTGCAACAAAAAAATGCCTGTTTATTGTTTGAATTTTATTAACCTCTCCGTAAGATTCTGCTGTAGAAATGGGTTCTCAACTGGGCGCCGCGCAATACCAGATCAAACACAGTGACGTCAGACACGAAGTGCCTGGCTTATAGCCGCACTCGGTTGTTATCCGTCCACGCGAAGTTCACAGATTCGCTTGTGCCCAACACAAGCTGAGCGCGCGGGCCAATGGGGATCCGGGGAGAAGGGAAAGTTTTAATGTAATTGAGTTCAAATCTTCGTAGCTCCAAGTGACCATTTCAGATAAATGCTTAACAAGTCCAGATAATTATTCGAGATAATTATTTCCAACACTTTTCCTACTTTAAATTATCCCAACTGACCGCACTGGAACTCTTGATATTTTCATGATTATGGTGACATATGAAGAAAACAATATTACATGGTATGACACATTATTGTAATGATACGTGGGGAGACATTTGGAAAATAAAACGACTGAACTTTTCCAGAAATATCTCCCAGTGACACAATTTAATTTCCCATGGCCTAAGTGACACATACACCTGAAGATATTATCTGATCAGAAACCATGTCAGTGTCATAAAACACAGGGGTGCTTACCCTATGTTGATCTCCATTTGTTATTATTTTTCATTAACAGGACGCAAGCTCATTCACTCATTGTGTTAAACAAGGGAGCAAGACAGAGAAGGATCAACGTATGTAGTAGGAATCAGCTATTTCTTCCCAAGTATTTTAAATGAATGTGTATCTTTTTTGTATTTCAAAATAGGGCTTAAAGTAAAACCGGTATTGAAAAGGAAAGCAATTGCACTTTGGTGTACTACAAATATCATTCATATTTTTCCTAAATTCTCTCATTCGTTATGACTAAAAAATTGTATATTTTAAATGAACATCATTTAAAATAAGAAATTATGGTAATTGTATAATTATATTTTGTTTTATAGTTTGTGCATTTTTAATCATCAGAAAATGGTTTCGTCTTTTAAGATTGGCCAATCACGTTTAAAGTAACCTACTATAGGCCTACTGACAAAATGCCTACTTCAATGGAAAGTTGTGAATTCGATTAGGGCTACTTGTAAATTATAAGAATAATTGTAAATTGCAAGAATAAGTGTAAATTGCAAGAATAAGTGTAAATTGTTGTCATTTATATTACCGGTACCTTTTCGAGTGATGTGTTCGTATACTGACATACATGAAATATAATAGACTTATGATAGGAAAAAGAAAATATCCATAGTTCATATAATTCAGATAGAAGGCATTTCTAGACGTAAACAGATTTATCTTAATAGTTGAAGTCTTGAAGACATTCATGTATATAGCAGACCATATTTTGAATGGCAGCCATTTTTGTTCGTTTGCTTCTAACACTGACAGCAGCAGTTTATATAAGCCGATAGCAGAGGCGCTCTGTTGTACCGCAGAAACGCTACATTGTTGTCATAGAATTTTGACAATAATAACAATTTTCAACCTTATGGTTACCATATTCAACCCCAGTACGGAGGGAGTATTATAAAACAATGACAAAGTGAAACTCATAAATAGCCTTATAACCATGGTGGCACTTCTCTATAGTCTAGTTGGCTTTTGATAATACATTTTTTTCTCCATTTTTTGTAAAATTTCTGTTAAAGAGCAGGGATACATCTTTGTAGAGAAACGACATTATATTTTATGGCCACTCAGCATAAAGCACTGTCACAGTGTTCTTACCAAGCTTAATGTTATCAATACTTATTGACGGGGTGTAATGTTTTAGAGATTTTCACCAGGAATCTAACTAGTAGATAATGTTCAATAGCTAATCATATTAAAGTATATTATTTTGAATTTCGGTTTTCACTTTTGTGTTTGTGGAAATTATTGATAAGTATATTCATCATCGAGTACCAAGGATAAGTGAATTTAAATTGTTATTATGCCAACAAAATTGCTATTTCATGAGAGTTAGTTTACATAACTTAAAAAATGTATAAGGTAGTGTATTTGTAAGCGTGTTTTATCATCATAATGAAGGATTTACGATCTGTATGATAATAGCTTTGTTTAAAAAACATCAGCAAAAACAAAGTTTAGGGATAAATTATGTAGCTTTGAGTATATACTTCCATCAATTAACCTCACCTAGTTCTTAGTTTACTCGGCCTTTATTATATATAGCTTTTAAGATATCCAAACTTACAAAATAATGAAAGTAGTATTACTTTGATTATCAGTAAATTATGCAGTTTGTACGTGGTTTGAAATACATACAGATATCAGTGGACTAGCTACGGTACTTCCCCACCCTTTCAGTTAGAATTAAGAACTAATAAAACTACAAGTATGTCCACTGTAGTGAAGCCAATTATAACGTTATCACTATGGCACCACTGAAATAATTCCTGGCTACACCACTGATAATCTGACTGCTCATTTTTTTAATTATCAAATTAAATCTGTTTTTCAACGTACCTATGGATTATAAGTCAAAAACAATCAAAAGACTACTCACAATGTTTATATCAAAGCACTACCAAAAATAATGATAATAATAACAAACTAGAGCTTAAGTGTTTGTTAGAACAAACACACGGTGTTCGAGTCAACTTCCGGTTCAATCAAAGTATCATCGATGATGTCAATATCATATTGTGCAAGGGTTCATCATCTTTTATAATAACAATATCAATTTCATATTCAAAAGACATATCAATTTTGCGTTAGAATGTATTGAACTTCCTGTTTGGACGGGAAGTAAAGGTCACATTAGGTGGTTTGAAGGTCATAATATGACCTCCTCATGATTATGAAAAAATAACAAATTTGTCAACTTATACATTAAATTGAAGCTATGAGATATGAACTTTTAAAATTTGTAAAAATCGTTACTTCGTGTGCCACTAATTGGACCATTGGCAAGCATTTATGGAAACTCATTTCACAAGAATTACAAGCTATTAATGTAAGGAATTCAATTGTGTTTTTTGTTTTCTAATAGGTCATTTAGTTCTTGAGATATTGGCTGTTGAACTTGGAAATGTTGTGAGATTTAACCAGTAAATTAGAAATTAACAAGTGTGACTTGGAACACAATGTTTTTTATTTTAAATATTCACACTAGCCCAACACATGCTTTTCAAAAACCATGCTAGATGATAAATCAACATTAAAAATCACTCATATGAAAATAGTTTGCCAGGGTTGTAGGTAGCCAGATCAACCTATTCAACGTTATTATGGGCATAAAGTCACAAAGTTGATTTAGGATAGAAGGGGACTACATGTATAGTAACTGGATTAAACTTGGCTGCAAATTCAAAGAGCAGGAAGTGTGGGTTAAATTGTTTGGGGGAGTTGGGGGGTTACTGAAGACACTGAAGCATGGAAGACCATATAAATATTTCCCCTTTCCTTTCCTTCAGCTAATTAGCCTTTCATTAGAAAACAAGCTTATAACTACTGCATGATAAAGTTGGAAGAAAGCTTGCATCCGTGCTTTCCATCTTCCACTGCCCCCCGCAGAAGAGTTTTTGTCAAAAAGTAAATAATTCCCAATTCAAACAAAATTAAATGTAATTATATCCACTGGATCAAATCTGATAATTGGTTGCCCTTTTCACTTTGTTTATGGAAAAACCTTTCAATTTTAGATTTAAATGAAGCCAACATTGGTATTTATCTCTTGGTATTAAGTCTTGTACAAAAATAAATTTAATCTTTATTTATAATATACTTCACTTTCAGGTAAAGTTTATAACAAAAATATAATGATAAATTGACAATGATAGTGACACTAATCAAGCATCTCCTTATTGTGACATGCTTATAAACTGTCTTTGTTTTCACCTATACTGCAAATAATTAAAAAATAATGTATACAATTTGAAAACAAATTCTACATTGATTTTTACATTTTCAAGGTTGTACACATGATTGGCAAAATGTCTGTAGCTGCATCCATACTACAGAATTACAACCTAAAGATCAGATGCCATTTTGTACATAAATTGTTAGACATTGAAATAATCAAAGAGTTGTATGGGTGCTTGTAAATTGCTAATAAAGCAATGAAATACATATTTATTTTAACTGTCTGTTGGGTTTCATGACTTGACTTTGTGTTGTTTACACTTCCTCCCCACAATCAATTGAAACCACTTTGTTGACCTGTTTAACCTACATGTACTTGTAACCAATCTAGAAACGAGTGTACATGGTCTTACACATGTAACAAGTGAAATGACTTCAGTGTAAATGAACCCAACCATGATCCTTTGTTGACAAGAAAACAGAATATATATCCACTGGATCAAATCTGATAATTGGTTGTCATTTTCACTTTGTTTATGGAAAAACCTTTAAATTTTATATTTAAATGAAGCCAACATTGGTATTTATCTCTTGGTATTAAGTCTTGTACAACAATAAATTTAATCTTTATTTATAATATACTTCACTTTCAGGTTAAGTTTATAACAAAAATATAATGATAAATTGACAATGATAGTGACACTAATCAAGCATCTCCTTATTGTGACATGCTTATAAACTGTCTTTGTTTTCACCTATACCGCAAATAATTAAAAAATTATTTATAAAATTTGAAAACAAATTATACATTGATTTTTAACTTTTGTACACATGATTGGCAAAATGTCTGTAAAGATCAGATGCCATTTTGTACATAAATTGTTAGACATTGAAATAATCAAAGAGTTGTATGGATGCTTGTAAATTGCTAATAAAGCAATGAAATACATATTTATTTTAACTGTCTGTTGGGTTTCATAACTTGACTTTTGTGGTTACACACTCCCCTCACCCCACAATTGAAACCACTTTGTTGACCTGTTTAACCTAATTGTAAACAATCTAGAAATGAGTGTACATGGTCTTACACATGTAACAAGTGAAATGACTTCAGTGTAAATGAACCCAACCATGATCCTTTGTTGACAAGAAAACAGAAACAATCTGCATTTAAAATAAATGTACGCTCTGTATGTACGATTTAGTGAGTTCAGAATGGGTGATATTCAGGGGTTGTCATTGGAATCGGTAATTTTGGAATAAAATGCCTGCCCCTCCCCCAAGTTCTTGGTGATGGCATGTACTGCCACTGGTGATAAACCAACCCCTTTTTTTTTATTCTAAAATTCTTTGGTCTATCATTGCAGCACTATAGAATCCAAGAACTAGGGAAGGGAGGGGCAAACAAGCAATACAAGTATAAGGGGGCCCAAATTACCAATTCCATTGACTGACAACTAGTGTTTCATTATGTCAAAAATCACATCCAGCATCAATTCTGCATAGCTGAAGTTGCAAGATGTTTCTGTCGTCTTTCTAAAAAAGATTTAAGATTGAAAATAGGAGTAAGGGCTTAGAATTAAATAAATGTTGTTTAAATGACATGGATTGGAAAGGTGGTTATCAGATACACCCCTTCTCTTGGACTGAAATGCCAGTACTGCTATAGCAAAAAATAATAACAAATTATACTAAACCTTAACTTTTTGTAATAAACAACCATTAAAACTAAATGAAATGTTCATAATTGGTATTTGATAATGAACATTAACTTCAACCTTGTAACACTTTAACTTTAGATCTCCTGAAAATTGTGTGAAAATCTGTGAAAATTTATTAAAAATAGGTGCTCGCCCTCATGTTTCATAAAGTTATGTCTGGTAACTTCTTGAATTTTTACATAATTTTTTTATAATTGTTTTGTGTTTGTTTCTCTAAGATAAAAGCACTTTGGACAAATTAATTTGGTCATTAGGCCTATGTGTCCCAACGAAATAAAAATGTTTGATAATATGAGAATCTAAACCAAAATTGAAGCTTCCCTTTCACCATTTTTCCTGTCAAATATGTAGAGTATGTAATCAGGGGTTTCCCATAATTGCCAGGGGACATTGACATAATTGTGTTCATTATGTACACATGTACATCATGTTATGTCTACCGATAGCAATGCAAATTAATATTGATCATGATTAAGATACTCACCCAGAATCCACCATGTCCAGGTAGATGCTGGAAAAACAGTTGAAATCATGTTTCATCTTATTCCAGATGGTTGTAAAATTTAAAATAAAAATATTGTTTTCGATTTTTAAAATAAAATGGTATAATTTGGAGAAGCTCTCAAAACTTTTAATAAATGTTCTTGAAAGACCAATAAAATGGAAGGTGGTTAAATTTCTTGCAAAAAGTACTTTAAAACTTTGAAATATGTGATTGCTGTTTTTGTCAAATAAAATATTTCTTTTCATAACAATGATATTAATGATTCATTTTCTCAATAATTTTCCACTCTACCGTCGAAATAAACACCAACGAATTAAGTAGTCTTCGTTCGCTTCTTCTATAAGGAATGTGTCCAATTTGAGGATCAGTATTTCTTTAAAAAATCATTGCAAATGCAAAGCATTCATATATTTTGGTTTCCACAGACAACAGCTTGTTGACGGCATAGAACAATAAAAACAGATGTTCATGAAAAAAATTTGAGGTCATGTAAATCTCTTACTATTTGTATATAGTAAAATCAGTGGTTAAACAACTTTTTCCACTTTCACAAGCAATAACTTTCCAGTAAATCATACAATTTCACTATAATTTGTATTTCTGTAACAAGCACGACTTAGATAAGTAATACGCCATAGTTTTGTAAGTTTTCCGAGAAATGTTAAGCTTAATTAATGTAGGTGCGTCATTTCACGAGTGCGGCGAATTACGTACATGGACGATATGTAGGCGAGTTACACAACAATGAAGCATTTTGCAACGGATGCGCTTTTGACTTTGACTGCACAATTTTAAACTTTTTTCTGGACAATATAGCATCTATCCATGTTCAGTCATTATTTTAAGTTAAAATGCATACTCAATATAGTTTTTACGAAATAGATGTAGTACTACAGTTTCGTCCGTCACGAACCTCCATTGGATTGTGCATGCAATAATTATGTCTACGATAGGCCTACTTTACAAACGCACATTCTAGGCCAATAAACCTCTAAATAATGTCTACTTACCTCTTAATAATGCAATTATATTTTCCTCTTTCTTGGTAAACCATTTTATTTTCTTGTATTTTGCTTTGGAGTTAAACAGAACGGCAAAATTCCTCAGTATTTTTTCATGTAACCGAGAATTAAATGGCCGTTGCCGAAGACGTTTTGCTAGTGATAAAATGTCACGTGATCACTGATACGCAATGTGATTGGAGATTGCCTCGACAGATTGCCTCGACAGATTGCCTCAAAGTAGTAGAAAGCCAGTCTACTCATTGCCACCGGATTGCGTGAAATGCCACACAGGGCAATCTCCGAGCAATATCATTGCCAGCAACTTTTATTGCCTGAAAATTGCCCAAAAATTACCCCGTGTGACAAGGCCTTTACGTTGTAGGCCTATATTAAACTCCGTATATTGCTGTGTGTACGTATTCTGTACACGGGCGATATGGGCTATTTGTACATACAGGGAATAGTAATTCAGCATATTGTTTCACTTAACCTTCCGGTTTCGACCGGAAGGAAAGGCCAGATTGGGGTCACGTCTGAAAACGAAATGTGACCTAGTTTAAGATATTTAAGATCATAAAAAGATTGTGAAAATATCTTCTATGGTTCATGAGATATGATTTTTTGAAATTTTGCAATTTTCAACTTCCGGTTTCGACCGGAAGGAGAGGTCAGATTAGGATCACGTCTAAAAACGAAAAATCACATAATTCAAGATCTTTCAGATGATGCAAAGATTGTGAAAATATCTTTTGTGGTTCATGAGATATGATTTTTTGAAATATTAAACTTTGATTTAGCGTAATTCGACACCTGATGACGTAATCATGACGTCACAGCAAACGGTTTCGTCTGCTTGATATGTTCTGTTTATGTGTTAAGTTTGAAGGCTGTAAATGCTCAGCAAGGATGCCTTTGTTGCCGGACAAGCGCCACTGAGATGGAGAAGTAAAAAAAAAAAAAAATAAAAAAACAGTACAAAAACAATAGATGTTCGCGCTGCGCGCTCGAACACCTAAAAAAACAGTACAAAAACAATAGGTGTTCGCGCTGCGCGCTCGAACACCTAAAAACAGTACAAAAACAATAGGTGTTCGCGCTGCGCGCTCGAACACCTAAAAAACAGTACAAAAACAATAGGTGTTCGCGCTGCGCGCTCGAACACCTAAAAATAAAATCACACAGCCCAGTGCATGGTTGTAACTTGGTTATAAACTAATTTAAATAGCAAACCACCATCTTATTTTAAATTGTTAAATTTTATAGCCTATTAAGTATTAGTTATCATTATGTCAAAAGTCGATAAGTGTCTCTCCCCTGAGGACGATCAGAGTACACTGATCGAAACGATGGCAGGTGAATATAATACAAATATTGATTGACTCGGAGTACAGTGGGAATAATATATTACCAGGTAGTATGGACCGTTGATCCTGTGAATTATAACAACATTCTTACCATTGTAAGAAATAAAGCCACTAAATTGTTGTTTTATAATTAACTCACACATAGACCCTTGTCATTTGATATTTTCTGCTTTTGCCGCCATGTTGAAATTTATCAGACTGCAACCTTGTCCTCGTGATCTACCTTTTTCTGGGGTCGACTGATAAAACGACTGGCGGATTAAGTTGTTCTGCACTATATCACCCATTAAATAGTAAACTGTTTATAGAGCACTGGCAAAAAATGTTAAAATAGTTGATAATGTTCTACTAACTGAATGACAAGGGTCTACGTGTGGGTAAATAGTAGGAGCACAAAAGGTGTATGGGAATGTTAAATGGAGATGATTTATTTCAAAATTTGATCTTATATTCATGCAAACCGAAATAATTATTGTAAAGATGTGTCAGAAATCCATACTACTGCTTTAACTACGATTATTAAAGGATCAGAACACATGTAATGCAAGGCGATGTAAAATTTTCTCAGAACTATTTTGTGTTTTAATAATGATTCCAAAGGCATAAATAACTTTAAAATAATAAGTTATACTTGTTGCCAATATTTGCTTTTCCCCGACGTGACTCAGCACTATATATACTGAATGCTTCAAGTGTCTGCAGGGAGACAAAATGAACCCACGATCCCGACCGTCTTGACCACGCACTTGCCCAATGCCAGGCCAGGTGAATCCCTATTTAGAAACCGTTCCCGAAAATTTAAAAATCATATAAATGGTTTAATATTCCTGACGCAAAATATGGTGGTTAAGAGAGGCCTCACAAATTGGGCAAACGTTTATACCCCTTTGTGAAAAAGTTGTTTAAAATACAGGACGACAGAATTCCAATCGATCCAGCAATTTTGTCTGCAATTGAACATCGTTTCATAGCAAATAAATAAATAAATAAATAAAATAAAAATGCAGAGGCGCGGGTCTGAGGGGACGCGCGCGGACACCAGAAACCGGAGAATTTTTTTGCCTAAGTATCCATTTTACAAAAAATCAAGTTTAACGGCGCAAATAATACCAGCATTGCATTTTTTTAAAACAAAATCTGATAAATATTTTACTATTAAACTAATATAGTTGGTTAGCGTTCACTTTCCACCATGCAAACCTTTAATGAGTTTTATTTATTTTACATACCATATAAAATAAATCGGCCATTATATTTCTGGAAAAATAATTGTGTAAGAATAACAAATTAGGAATTTGTTTGAGACACCACGTTCATTTATACAGTGAATGAAAAAATTACAACATCTATAATACAAAATGATTTCTGGGGAATATTGATGCCATCAGCTTTGGCACCAAGTAAGTTGCACATGTTGAATTCGACCTGTTTTATTTTTGAATTATCAATTCTATACAAGGGCATATGGATGGGACGGTTGTGATTCTGACAAATGTTGGATATTAATGTACTATGGAGGATTTAATTCGCTTACTAAATTCAATATGAAACGATCCTAGTAAGCGTTCTCTGTTCTAAATGTTTTTCCTGAGTCCGGTCCCAGGACAAATACCTGACTCTGCTTTTTATATCTTTTTCTTTTAAGTGTTCATTTCACACCTGACTAACTTCTTCTTACTCTTACGTGTATGTTGTTTATACCTTGTCTCACTTGCCTTTGAAAGAACCTGCTAGTGCTAGACCAATAACATTTATTTTGCATTATTTTCTCTCAATTTTTAGTGGAAGCTTATGGAAGCAATCGTTTATCATGAACTAACGATAACGTACATGTACAGCACATATGTACACATGTACTTCTATATCATTGCAAATGATATTTGAATACAATATTGTCGTAGTGCATGAACACATTAAACAGCTCGAGCTGACCTTTGAGTCACTGGTTTTTACCGCTTAGCGCGCGGTTGCGACATACGGGGAAACCCCGAAATGAGAAATCATAGAGAAAAAGTAGTTCCGTAGTGCTGTAGCGTATGGATACATTATTTTAATATAATGGTACCTTTATCTGGAATTGCATGGTTCATGGATTAGCGTGAATGATGAGAAATAACTTGATTTAATTATGGCGTGAGATTATATTGAATATAAAATACTTGTGTTTGCAATTGTTGTGCAATTGTCTTTGCATACTAACTGAATTAGGCATATGCTGGTTAAAGGTGAGGTACTTACAGGATTGGTAAATCCAACGGTTTTCAATTAATGTAAAATGATTGAAGTGAACATACGTTTCCAAACATCAATGTTGTACCTTCCCTTTAACGTGGACCCATTATGTTCCAGCCCAAGCTGCGCAGATCATAAAGTCAAGTGCTGTTTACTTAGAGTGCGGCTATAAGCCAGGCACTTCATGTCTGACGTCACTGTGTTTGATCTGGTATTGCGCGGCGCCCAGTTGAGAACCCATTTGCAAACATATAAACAATATGCACACGTGTGCGTGCTTACACAGTATCGACAGTGGTTGCAGTATTTCACTAAACAGGTAGGTATAAAGCATCAGTTTGCAACAAAAAAATGCCTGTTTATTAACCTTTCCGTAAGATTCTGCTGTAGAAATGAAATGAATTATTTCGATGACCAATGGTGAATTATCTTTAATGTTATGCATGAGATGCCTGGCCTGCTAATATTGGAAGTCCATGCAGGCACTTACCGACATAACATGAGAAAAAAGGGAGGGAAATTTTAATTTGACATTGCATTGTTGTACATACTAGTATACAATTGTACATGAGATGCCTGACCTTCCAAAATTAGAAGGCCAGGCACTTGGATACAATATTAAAACCCTATGATAACTGAGTAATACGAGAAAAAAAGTAAATTTGACATTGCATTGTTGTACATACTACTACTAGTATACAATTATACATGAGATGCCTGGCCTTCCAAAATTAGAAGGCCAGGCACTTGGATACAATATTAAAACCCTATGATAACTGAGTAATATGAGAAAAAAAGTTAATTTGACATTGCATTGTTGTACATACTAGTATACAAGTGTACATGAGATGCCTGGCCTTCCAAAATTAGAAGGCCAGGCACTTGGATACAGTATTAAAACCCTTTGATAACTGAGTAATATGAGAAAAAAGTTAACTTGACATTGCATTGTTGTACATACTAGTATACAATTGTACATGAGATGCCTGGCCTTAAAACCCTATGATAACTGAGTAATATGAGGAAAAAAAACTTAATTTGACATTGCATTGTTGTACATACTAGTATACAATTGTACATGAGATGCCTGGCCTTCCAAAATTAGAAGGCCAGGCACTTGGATACAATATTAAAACCCTTTGATAACTGAGTAATATGAGGAAAAAAAAACTTAATTTGACATTGCATTGTTGTACATACTAGTATACAATTGTACATGAGATGCCTGGCCTTAAAATCCTATGATAACTGAGTAATATGAGAAATAAATACTTAATTTGACATTGCATTGTTGTACATACTAGTATACAATTGTACATGAGATGCCTGGCCTTCCAAAATTAGAAGGCCAGGCACTTGGATACAATATTAAAACCCTATGATAACTGAGTAATATGAGAAAAAAATACTTAATTTGACATTGCATTGTTGTACATACTAGTATACAATTGTACATGAGATGCCTGGCCTTCCAAAATTAGAAGGCCAGGCACTTGGATACAATATTAAAACCCTATGATAACTGAGTAATATGAGAAAAAAGGGGAAAAACTTGGTATATGGCACTTGCACTTACTTCAACACTGATTGACTGATGGGCTGAGAGTTCATTAAGGACACTCACCTCCCCTATATACCTACAATTATAAGACAAACAGATATGACTACAAAATGACAGGCTGGGAACAACTTCTCTTTATTTACAAACACATTGTTATTGTGGTTTTATTTTGATATGTCCATCTAGTTTGTGTAGGTACCATTAAGAGCATGTAGAGTGGGGGTACTACATTCAAGAGTTCTGGAAAAAAATAGACAATTTAAAAGCTACATTAAGAGTCCTGTAGAAAACAGAGAGTTCAACTGTTGCCCAGTGTTTAAGCACTCAATATGGCAATTGTATGTGGAAACTGATATTCCAATAAATTCCTAAGTCCATTCCACTAGTCCTTTGTCAAATGATTGTGTCTCTATTCATCGACAATGCTCTGTGTTCACACGCAACTCTTAACAACAGAATAACAATCTGCTAAATATCTCATTGGCTCTTCCCTTAATAGTTTCATGACCCCAAAACACTTGGGTCAAGTCCATTTCGTCAATGATTACTGTCTTTGTTTATAACATTTACAGTGCATGTTAGTGAACAGAACATCTGCATAATTTTAAGCATTAGGCAAAAAAAAGTCTCCGGTTTCTGGTCATCGGTCAGCTTCAAAATCGCTGCAGTGACGTGCTTTTTTTTGGCCATCTTGTTTTCTTTTTTTTTGGCGAACAGGGAATCACGTGATACATTGTATACGCGGGGAGGAGAGAGGCCTCACAAATCGGGCAAACATTCATAACCCATGTGATGTTAAAAAGTCATTTGAAACACAGCACGACCGAATTCCAATCGATCTATTAATTTTGGCTGCAATTGGGCATCGATTCATAGCACCAAAACAAAATGAAAATTACAATGTCGACGCGCGGGTCTGAGGCAACGCACGCAGAGACCAGAAACCTGCGACTTTTTTGTTTGCCTGATAATTAATATTAATGGGAAGTTTTAAAATAGTAATGGTTGGCAAAACTACACTGAATCTACATGGCTAAACCAACATGTGAAAAATTCAGCTAAATTACATTGACATCAACATTTATTTTATTCTTAAACATAATTTAGAAAAAGATATTCTTTTCTAAATTCCAATTGGAAATTATTTCCAGTCTGTCATCAGCTTTTATACATCAATTAAGTTTCACATTAACATTTTATCATTTTGTAATTAAAAAATTACCAATCCTATAATTGAGCACTTATACATCCACATATATCTAGTAATCTAATCAAAGGGGCATTATTATTGTCCCTGCTCATCTAGACAATATCTTGGTATGGGTGTTAAAGCCATTATACACTGTAAACTGTTAGTAAACTGAAACAAAATACAGTAAATGATCACAATTTTACAAGAAACTTGCTGATGGTATATGCCTACTGAAATCAATCAATCTGTCTGAGGTCCAATCATACATGTAAAACCATTTCCCATCTAGGGTTTCATTTAGGTTTCATGAACTAGGTTTTAAGCTGCCTGTCCAAATTGAACTAGCTGGTGACAAATTGTGAGCGTGAAGCACCAATATTATGAGCTTGCAAGTCATTACAGTGTGGGGATATTAGGGTCCCTGGAATATGTGGTGCAATCACTGTGGTGCAATCGGAGGCTTTTCTAGTTTCAAAATTGTTAAGACGGACTTACCATAAATAGGTTTGGCTTCAATTAGGACAGACTAAATAATGGACACTGGACTGTCCTGAACAGATAGGCTTGGCACAAAGGGGCCTAAAAAGTCCCAACCTGTCCAAATCGATTTCTGCCTGTTGTACAGGTGGCTAGATGAGACCCTGTTCCCATCTGAACTTTTGTCCTCCAGGGACACAATTCAACATCTGAATGAATAAAACAAATCTGAATGCATTCTCATTTTTCAATGTAATAAACTGAAACTTGCACAGATTGGTTGTTTAATGTACATGTCTAGATTCTAAGAATGTTATGTATGTATCTGGATGGTTTAGGAAAATATTTTCTCTAAAAACTTTAAAAACAAATAATAAAAAGTTTTCGTACTCATACTAATAAATTGTTTATACTCTAGTAAAGTACCTTTGTCTGTACTTGACTACAAGTCTTCTGCAAAAAACATTTATAAGTTACAAAACAAAATCAATATGATAATACCTGTGAGAATATTGATTTATTCACAATTTTGTTGTTATTTATACATTTCCCAGACAGTTTTCATACATTCCAATTGGAATGGGAGGGGGAATATGGGATATATACCCCCACTTTTTGGCCCGGGATCCATAGGATCATCCCCCGATAATTTTTTGTGCAGTAAAAAAATAATAGGCTAATAAGTGAATAATTTGTGTAAAATAGAGGGAAATTGGGACAGTAACGTAACCACGGGGGTTCAACCCCTCTTTGTCATGCTGATTTAAAAAATTTTTTAAATTAATTTTTGTTTTAGAAATAGTACATTATAAAGAGATGTTTTTGCAGTGTTAGGGGATGGGGCGGGGTATCCCCCCGTTGTGCAACATTCGCTCAGTACATAATGCAAACAAATTTCAATATCATCCCCCCACTTTTCACCATGGATTTACGTCACTGGTCCTGGACAGGTAGGCTTGGCAGGTAAGGTCTAAATAGTTTTACCTGTCTAAGGAGACTGCTCCCCCCACAAAAGCTTATTTCACAGGTTAGCTACGTGTAGGAATTTCTGCTTGTTTGTATGTGTACCTCATCAATTCTTGATTTTCTTGAACTAACACACATTTCTCATCTTCAGATAGGGATACAGCACAGGTTGCAATTTCAGCTGAAAAATTCAAAATATTAACCAAATAAAACAGGACCATTTCAATTATGTTTACACTTTCAGATTTTTGGTATTAACAAAGAAAATTTTCTACTAAGTGGGATTTGAATATTCAACTTCCAGATTACTGTATATTTGCTCTACCAACTGACCTCAAGCTCTTTAGTTTGAGTCTCCCAAATTGTCAATATCTTTGATCTTGGTGGCCCAAGTTATAATACATAACCATGGAAGCAGCAGTTGGAGATCACTCAGAGGATGTGGCTACCATGAATAATCCATAAGGGATACAAAATGGTATACAAACGTATCAACAAAATAGTTTCATCGTACTCAATTACTGAAGTGGGATCTGAACCTTCAACCTCCATGTTACTGTACATGCTCTACCAAGTGACCTCAAGCTCTTTAGTTTTAGTCTCCCAAATTGTCAATATCTTTTATCTTGGGTGGTATTTAGCCTGGAATGGCCCAAGTTTTATGATACATAACCGTAGAATCAGCAGTTGGAGACCACTCAGATCAGGATGTGGCTAACCACAAGGAATCCATAAGGGATACAACAATACCAACAACAAAATCGTAATAGTGAAATTATGGTGGCTAAGAGACGCATCACAAATCGGGCAAATCGTTCATACCCCTATATATGTGAAAAAAATAATTTAAAACCACGACAGAATTCCAATCAATTCAGCAATTTTGGCTGCAATTAGACATCCTTTCATAGCAAACAAAAAAGAAAATTATAAATGCTAAATAAAGCAAGGGTCTGAGGCGATGTGTCAGAGACTAGAAACCGGAGACTTTTTGTTTTGGCCCTAGAAAATTTACAAAACAAACTTTTTTGGCTATGCAATACAAAAGAAATTATTCACTGAAGATGAACAACTATCTGAAATAGCACTTTATGACACCGCTACTAATTGTCATGGTATCGTGTGGTGAATACTTACAGGCCTGACCCAACAAAACCATGACAATTGGACTTCAATAAATGCACTGAGTTTGAGATATGTTTATTGAGTTCCATAAGGTCTGTAATATATGTGGAGGAGGGGGAGTGCTACATTATATGTATATTTAAATGTACATTGTAAATATTAATTCTGTGTACATAAATGTTGATATATGTATATTTAAATGTACATTGTAAATATTAATTCTGTGATAAAAAGGGGGACATTCATCAACTCACTATAGCTTGTATAGTTCACTGGGTGAGCTGATTTTTGCATCCAGTTTGATCATCATGACAAAGAGCTTAGTTCTATGATCGACCACAGCTGTTTGGAACATGCTCAGATCTGCCTATGTACATTTAAATAACACTGAAATATAAATAGGTCTGGTATGCTTACATTTGTGTATATGGGCAATTCCATGGTCACGCACATTATATTTTGGAAGTTTTGGGCCCACTCTTAACGCCATAATTTCCCTTTTTTTGGCACTGTGTATATTTTTGAAAGAATTTATCACTTTCCAAAACTAATGATTTTTAAGTAGGTTAAATTTGGAATTGTAAACAAAAATCCTGGGGCCTCCCTGGGGTTGTATTCCCCGGGGAAAGAGCTGTAGTGTGAAAAGGGCTATATATATAAGCGGAAATTATGGCATTAACAGTGGGCCCAATACCTCAAAAATGTAACGTCAGTAACTGTGGAATTGCCCATATAATACCAAATATTACAGTATCTGTTTATAATATGAATCTTTTCTCTCAATGGATTTCAGGTCTGATGATGTAAAAAACAAGAGCAGAAAGCCAAGGAGAACAAGCGGTTACTATGGAAACTCCACGAATATATCTAAAGCTCCGCAGTAGGGGTAAGCGGTAAAACCCTGGGGGCTTAAGATACCCCCCAGGGAGTAACGGCTAGTGGGAAACGAACACAGGTTGTGCTTACCCTGGTTTATGTGGCAGACAGATCACGTAAACAAACTATGAAAGGTCAGAGAGATAAACAGTCAAGGTCAGGAAATGTGCGCTAAATAAATTGCGCGGTGCGAGTTCAAGCTGTTGTCTTTACAGATTTGTATTCAAGTATTTATAAAGTTTTGTTGTATTTTATCGAAACCAATATCAACGAAAACATATTTCACTTTATATTTTTGAAAGAATTTATCACTTTCCAAAACTAATGATTTTTAAGTAGGTTAAATTTGGAATTGTAAAAAAAATCCTGGGGCCTCCCTGGGGTTGTATTCCACGGGGAGTGTGAAAAGGGCTATATATATAAGCGGAAATCATGGCATTAACAGTGGGCTCAATACCTCAAAAATGTAACTGGAATTGCCCATATAATACCAAATATTACAGTATCTGTTTATAATATGAATCTTTTCTCTCAATGGATTTCAGGTCTGATGATGTAAAAAAAACAAGAGCAGAAAGCCAAGGAGAACAAGCGGTTACTATGGAAACTCCACGACATCCCTGACGATGGAGTACCATTTATGATTGACAGGACGATTATAAGGTCCTGTCAATATGGTAAACCTCACAAGAGGCTAGCAAAGCAGCAAAATCAGGTATAGTTGAAAACAATAAGAAATGATTGTAAAGACAGAAATATAAATTTACTGGTTAAAACATAATGTTTGTACATGTATCTGTAAATCACTTTTTTTCTATGTAGGCGATGCTTATCTTTGGGAAATACATACACTGTACATGTATAGCAGTCTTGTATTTAATAATAAGTTTAATTTATTTTTTAGGGACAGAATCACGAGCACACTTACAGTTGCAAGAGCAGTAAAAGGTTTCATACTCAAACTACTAGGAAGGTGTGCTGTGAAGCACAAATTATCATCCGCTACATAAGCAGGTATTAAGTTCATTCAATTTGATTTACTTCTAAATTTGATGAAATGAAGATATAAAAGCTCAGGTTTTTGTTTATTTAAATGGAAACTTAAATGGCAACTGCTGGCAAACGGTTTTCAATCAGAGCACCTGTGTTGTCAAACATTGTCAAAACAATAAACTAACAAAAGCAACAGTCAGAGATCAAGAAAAAAGGCCAAACAGACAAGCAGAAGTCACAGTTTATTGGCTAAATTACAGGATTATAATTAAGGGCAGCCAATTTTTCGGTACCATCTGGAGGGACTAATTCATTTATATGCTTTCTTGTTGGAATAATTTATGAAAAATTCCACAAAAAATATGAAAGGCTTCAACAAGTTTCTTCCCACGTACTGCTTCACTTTGGAATTCCCTTCCTTCATCTTGTTTCCCTGTTGCATACAATCCATTTAAGTTCAAGCGTAATGTCAACAGGTTTCTCTTAACTTGACTAATTTTCTTGTTAGCCCTCACCTTGAGTGTCCTTTTGGCCTTGTGATGGAACGGTAGCTTAGTACTCATTTTTAAGCGGTATTTGCAGTAAACATTTGAAATGATAAGCCTCGTAAAAAAAAAAAACACTGTTATGACTGTTTGCTACCAGACGTAGCCTCAAAAATCCCTTGTTGTAATACATGTATGTCTATTTTTATAAGAAAAATATCATACACTTTATGTTGAAACTTGGACGTCATTGACAGAAAAAATTTGTGATATTCAAATACGGACCCAAATACAGGCGCTATGTTTCCAAACGCTTAAAAATAATAATTGGGATGATGTTATAAAACTATGAAATATGTACACCAAAAACATAATTTAAAGAGAAAATGTCCAATGCCTCGTTGATGACTGCTCCGGTCGTTAGTTTTTTGTTGCAATGACACACAACATGTACAACATTCGTATGAAAAAAAAAGCCATTTAGCTTAATTATTTTACTGCGTTAAAAAATCAAAGGAACTTTTATGTAAGCCATCATTAAACAGTTGTAGGAGCGGTTTGCTGAACGAGGTTAAGCTTTTTCAAATTAAAAAGCTACCATTTCAGCAAGGCTATCATATTTTTTTGTAATTAATAATTTTTTTGCAATTAGAAAAGATGATAGATTTAGTCCCTGCAGATGGTAACGGCAGATTCACTGGATCATGGATTTCTCACATTATAACAAAAATCTGAATGCCTTCATTTACTGCCTTCTTAACATAGATTTGAGGCTCATGCTATACCAAAGAATGCAAGCCGGCCAGTCAAACAACAAGCTCTAGACAATCTACATGGAATTTTGTCCAACATGAATAGTACATGTATACCAACTAGCCGAATATATCTAAAGCTCCCAAGTACATGTGCCCACACAAACCATGCAGTAACAGCAGAGGATGGATTCTCCCATCGAGTTCACCCCATGGTCAAGGCCAAAATGTACCAAATAGTTGCTTCTGGAGTAACTACATGCCCCTTGATAAAAACCCTGCTTAACAGGTATGTCATTCACGATCTGTGTAGATATGACCACATAAAACCATAAAAGAATGACAGGTCATACTTCCCAACAAGTAGAGACATCAAAAATCATATCCACAGGGCACTGGTCGCTGGCCAATATTCAGCACTTGACATAGAAAATCTGGAACAGAAGATTATGGAGTGGAGAACCACTGACCCGACAGCAAACTTGTATCTCCATAAATGCCAAGAGAAACTGCCCACTAGTTCTAGGAGATCATCTGACGAGACCTTGCATGACAAAGAAGTAGGATTTCCCTGTGACATTAACAGTCCTGATGATCATGATGACAAAGTTGAAGAAAACAACACAGACCACTTATTCATGTTCGTTCATCAAAGTCAACAACAGAGGGAACTGCTACGACGCTATGGAGACATGGTACTCCTTGATGCGACATACAAGACTTCAAAATATGCTCTGCCCTTATTTATCATGGCTGTCCGAACCAACATTGGTTACATCCCAGTTGCCGAGTTTGTGGTCGAGGAGGAAACTTCACAGAGTATAGCAGATGCTCTTGGAATAATTAAAGAATGGGTGAGAAGTGATGAGTCAGCGAGTACTTGGGAACCAACGTAAGTTCAAATCACAATCAAAACTATAGAATTGTTGCCTCTTTAACCCTAACCCCCTAGGTATTCTGGCTAGGAACCTTCTTGAATCTTCCAAGATCCATCAGTGCACTTTTGGAAACATGGCCTTATCTTCAAAATATGCCATGCATTTTCGTTGATCTTTCATATTCAGCACTTATGGGCCTGTACTTTTTGCCAGGTAGTAATTTTGCCCCATTTGAAGAGGTGAAAGTACCAGTTTCCAACAGTGCTGAATTTTTCCCAAAAAGTGCCACTTGGAGGATTTTGATGGATTTGGGGTGGTTAGGGTTAAATATGAACCTGAAATTTTATTAATTATTTTTCAGTCTCATTAATTAATTAGTATTTCACACTTTGCTACAATAACTGTAATGCACCGTAATAACTGTACTCACTTAGTGCAAATGTTGAACCAATAACTTTTTTAAACATGTTTAATTGGTTTCTTCATTTTACCAACTCAACCTTAAGGTACAGTATGTCTACCCAAGTATACTAGGATATTCAAACAAAAATGGATCACTTTTTGGGGGCATTAATTAAGTGCAATGTAATTCATTACACCAACAAAAATAAGAATAAATTTTTCAAGTTAACAAGAAGTTTCTTCATTCCTGCTCATGAATATAGCTACTTCATGACCGACTACATTGATGCTGAGTTCCTGGCAATCAAGAAGACCTTCCCCAACACCAAATGCTATTTGTGTGCATTTCACCGAGAGCAAGCGTGGTTAAGGTGGTCAAGGGACTGTGAGTAAAGAGAATTACAGACATTCTGATCAATTGACCAGTATTTTACTATTGCCCTCACATGGACCTCAAGTACACTGTATAATGTCTAAACTGTATCAGAGGGCATTGTCTATGAATGAGTAAATTAAAGCTTATATAGACATAGGCCAGGCAATTGAATCAAACCAAAGACAAGCTACTTTATTGCATAATTTACATTTGACTAATTATATACTCACGGAATTTAAAAACGCATCATCCCAATATTTCACATATTTTTCAACAGCAGATTATTGCAGTGAGAAATAAGAACATAGGTTAACAATTTATGAGCGCAAATTTTCACATCATACTGACACAATAAACGTGCTATGTACAATTATGGCTTCAATTTATCACTGCATATAAGTTATACATATTTATTGAGAAATATAAGTTGATGGTTTTTAAATTCCGTGAGTGTATTAAAGACAGTTTAATTTGAGTAGATTAAAACACTGTTGGACTATAGTATCCGGGGGGGGGGGGGGGGGCAACCTTATAAAAAATGCTGCCATGGGTGGTGCTGTAAATATACCACATTGATTTAATCTACTCCTGTTTTAAATTGTTACCCAAATTTACGTTGGTAACAATTAAAACCAGCCAAAACAAAGACAACCTTCCGAGTATTAAAGAAATTAGAATGTTACATGTAATGGAAAAGGGATATCACTTTGGTGATTCCATTCATGTTAGTATTACTTTTTATGATAACATGTTTGTCTGCAGTTTATAACAATGTCTGTTCACAGTATGCAGAGATTGTTCCTGTGTAATTTCTTAACTACTCAAAAAGTTGTCTTACTTTTGTATATACAAAGAATGAGACAAAAAAATGTTTTTCTTTGCATCCATAATTTCTGTTTTGTGTTGAATTTACTAACTGTTGGAATTTTTAATTACATATCAGTTCTGGTAATTTAAATAAATACCATATTTTTCACAGTTCAATCTATAATAC
Source organism: Zoroaster sp. YZ-2022 (assembly GCA_029582265.1). Taxonomy (NCBI): domain Eukaryota; kingdom Metazoa; phylum Echinodermata; class Asteroidea; order Forcipulatida; family Zoroasteridae; genus Zoroaster; species Zoroaster sp. YZ-2022. The sequence continues at coordinate 19,768,100 of CM055816.1, forward strand.
ATATTTATATGTATATTTATTTATTATATAAAATGTATATGCATTCTTTCGGTTGCTTGCAAGTATTTCTAATTTCATATCAAATCACTTAAATGTCCAAAATCTCCCCAGGTAACCCTCTCGGATTTGGCAGAAATGTTGTCAAAACATAAATTTATCCTTCAAACTCACAATAACAAAAAATCAGATCTTAACTCATAGTGGTTTGGGATTTACATCCCTCCAAAGTGGGTGTGGTGCATCCCTTTTTGATGTGTACAAGTTTTGTGGACACTTAAATGACTTGAAAAGGAATGAATATTATCTAATTGTTCTGTTTATATTTCATTTTAACTTTAGTAAAATGTTATTTCATTTTTATTTTGTAACATGTTTATATATAATTCCACATTTGTCGCAAGTTATTTTCTACATTTACCAATTTCAAATGCAGTTGTTGGTTGCTTTTAATTTTTGTCTAATATATTGTTCTCATGTATTTTAATTTAATACAATGTATTTTCCTGTTAGACGCAAGTCTCTGTTGGCTTCACAAAGTTATAGGTTTATAAAAGTTGCTAATAACATCTCAAACTCTGAATTTCATTCATTGAAAAGGATATTCAACCCAAAACACGTTCATTTTTAATTACAAAAATTTATTTTTCCACTTAGATTGGAAATGATTGCATCTTTTCTTGAAGAGGTTATTAAAATATGAAAGTTATGCAGCTTTTCTCCGTAAAATATAATTGGCTTGAAAAAATAGGATTTTATAGCAATTTATTCTAAACTTGAAGTAGTGTTTTAAATTTTTAGCATTAATGTTACGAAATATGAAAGTAACCCTGTATTGTCATATCAATTGT
>CM055816.1:19769447-19836618 GCA_029582265.1 Zoroaster sp. YZ-2022
CCCCGGAACAGCAGCTGATATGCTCAACAGGCAACACTTTGAGATTCTGCAAGAATCAATCACAGTATATACCAGTAACACCGTTGACACGACCACTACATGTACATCTCAAACGAGCATCAAAGCAGGGCTGAAAAACGCCCTCTTTTATTTGCTCAAGACATCGGCGAAGATTGTAAAAGGCACATACTTAATCCAAGGCAAGGATAAGGAGGCTGAAGAAGTAGAAAAATTTGTGCAGGTGTTAGACCTGAATCACAATTTCATCTTTGGCGATGCCACATATAGCCTGAACAACAACAGACGGGTGAAGCTGCGGAAGCCAGAGCGGCTTCCACTTGAGCACGACATAAAAAGAATCAGAGACTTTACCGTCAATGAGATAAAGAGGATGACTGAAGATCAATACATCTTCTGGAATTATCATGAGTTTGTGAAGTTGCGGGACCTGACAGCTTGCCGCATCACAATATTCAATTTCAGAAGAGGCGGGGAGCCTGCCCGCTTGCTGGTTTCTGAGTGGGAGGAGGCTGCTGCGGGGTCATGGCTGAACAAGCAGAACCTGCATGCCGTTGACGACATCGAGAGGGAGTTATTTCATAACATGAAAATAACTTATCAAACTGGCAAGGGGAATGACCACCTAGTCCCCGTGCTGATCCCTCATGACAGTCAAAATGCTATGAAGATAATAGCCAGCAAGGAGGTAAGGGAGACGGCTGGGGTCAGTCCCACAAATGTCTACATGTTCCCCAGCATTTTGCAGAGCCAAAATCACATCAGTGGTTGGCACACTGTGCAAAAGGTTTGCTCAATGGTGGGTGGGCTGGAAGCCCCAGAACGTGTAACCGCCACAATGATGCGTCATAGGGCAAGTACTATCTATGCTGCATTGGATGTCCCCGAGTCGGAAAGGATACTGTTCTATAAACATATGGGTCACTCAGCATTGGTCAACTCAAACATTTACCAAGCACCACTTGCCGAGGAAGCTATAAGAAAGGTGGGAAGAAGACTAAAGGAAATGGATGGAGGTTAGTACACATACGTACATAAATTGCATACATCTCTCATTGATACAAACTAAGTTAGGTGTGTATCCACCATCGAACGCGGACGTCCTATTGTTCCTCTTTTGTTTGTACTTTTTCGGAAGACTCCCACAGTTTTGTACACGATCTCAATCGCGGACGTATAAAATGGAATCGCAGACGTATTGTTCCCTTTGTTATACGTCCACGTTTGTTTGAGAGAACAAATGCAGCCAGACGTACGCGTAGCTTAAATGTCTGTCACTTCAATATTTTTGTTCAGGGTGTCCCTTTTTATTTCTATGGTTCTCATTTTTTTTTTCGCCTTAAAATTTATATGTTGAACACATGTTGGTTTTGCCTGCCGATCCGATGGCCGATGTTTTATTTGGAACTTCTGCAGATGTCCAATTAGATGGCCTATGTTTTTAATCGACACAAACAATGCCCTCAAAAACACAAGTGTTGACATACCAAAGACAAACCTTGACTCCTGTACAATTCACAAAGGACTTGGACAAGTTGAATACAAGTTGGCACCAATTATTGCACTGCTTTCAGTGTTTTATGTTTTTTTTTTTTTACAGGATCTGTAAGCACAAAACCGAGCCCTTTTAATTCTCAAGAGCACTAATACATGTACATTACCATGGACATTTTTTTGCGGAATTTGTCTTAAGATTATCACTTTTTTCTGACATGGTTGGCGGCATAAAAAAATAGGAAGCCAAAACTAGGGTCGGTCGGAAATGAGAATCATAGAAATAAAAAGGGAGACCCTAACCAGAATTTGTATTAACTGTACGAGAGTCGAGTGTTTTGAAACAAAATCATCAAGTACATTGTACAACTGTACATTACATGTTCTTGAATAACGTACATTGTACATGTACATGTACATGTACATGTAGCTTAAAACGTTTCTTCAGGTTACGTTTTACTGAAATCTACATGTAAATTGTATAACATTTGATGAGTGTGTTACTCCTTTTCTAACAGCATACATACCTCAGTCAACCGCACGTTGTCCCAAGCAGGATGCATCACCTGTCAATGATCAAGGTTAGTACATTTGTAAGAAAACTAAATGCTAACAACCAAAACCGTAAATAAGGCCACACCCAGCAACTTCGAGACGACACGTGTCAGACTCGGTTTTGTGTTGTGTGTTATTTGGGCAGACACACCAGATACTTGGAATGAAATGAAAATCAAGCAGTTTGGTTGCACTTGGATTAACATGATTAGGCCTAGGCCTAATTCTTATTTAATCAAGTGATCCGGAACTGTCGCACTGACTGTACTTATGATACATGTTTTAGCTATGGCTATCGTTACGGCTGCCGTAATGCAACATTCAAATGTTATGGTTACGGCACACATTGCGAACGTATATCAGTTTTACAACTGTCCCTCCTGTCAGATCGCTTCGGATCGAACCCCACTCCGGTCCCGAATTTGTTTTTCCGAAAAGTTTTCTTAAGTTTTAGGTTTGTAATCAAATGGTTATTTCTATTTAAGTAGATTTTATGTTCTTCCCATTACTTTCCGTGGTTTTGGAGGATTTAAAAAAAAAGGAAAGTCAAGTCCGAGAACCATTTGGTTCCAACAGCAAAGATTGTGACGTTGAATACCATTACGTCGGGGAACTAGAGTCAGTGCCGTAACAATAGCAACTGCGTTTAGCTTAACAGTGCTTTTACAAGTTGTTGACGCTTGTTGACGCTAAATAGCATGACCCGTCTCTAGACCCGAAACGTGGCGGTGAAATACACCGCCACGCTCCGTTGCATTGCCAAAACACTCTATTGGCCGATAACAGTCTCAATGTCAATTGACGGGAAGATTTGTTACCGTTTTCCTATTCAGTACTTACACCTGCTCTTTTACAACAAATTCCGCAAACACAGTACCTGTCATTCCCCAGAAATTCGATGAAAAAAAAGTGGATTCCTATACAAACGAACGGACTTTTTCATGTTTTTTCAGATACGAAAAATCTTATAATATATTCAATATTGAAGTATAACTGACACAGTAATGAAGTATAGACCTATATGCACCAAATGATGAAAAGGTGATTAGTAAAATACTGACAACTCACGTTTTTACAGCTAATTTTTGGAGGTCTGGATTGGTCAACACACACTGCTGAAGCACACTCAAAATGACTGTCGAGTGTAAACACATGTCACAGGTCAATGCGGTACTTTGCATTAAGTAGCCATGCATTGTTACCAGCGCCAAGCAATGGTCGGGTACGCTTCCACCACCTTTATTTTCTATGTTCAATATACATGTATACTGTACTATGGTATTGCGGGTTTGGGGACACGATTAACATGTCTTCAAATGACCGCATGGTGGCGCTGTTTAAAGCAGGAAGGCAATGAAAAGACAGTCACTGGAAAACAAAATGGCTCAAACGGAGCCATAAGTGGCTCATTTTGTTTAACTGAGCCACATTTGGCTCGGGTTGACCCGTGAATTAGGCATAAGTTGGCTCATTTTCTTTATTGGCTCAAAACTTCGTTTTGAGCCGGCTCAGGTACATTTTGATTTAATTTGAGCCGGCTCAATTACATTGGGCTGGCTCATTGCTCAAGTTAATTTTGAGCCGGCTCAAGTCAAGTCAAAATAATTGTATTAATGGTGTTGAGCCCGCTCAAAGCTGGGATCGAATTTAGCCGCACCATGGAAATTGGCTATTAACAAATTACCGTAGGGTGCCTACTCATTGGCAATTGGTGCCCTGAAAATGTTCCTCACATTTTCTATTAACCAAGGCCACTTTTAAGTTTTATGACTTAGGCCCTTAAACAAAAAAGTTATGCAGCATATGGGATTTTTGGCTTTGCCAACCTTAATTATTTTCACTTCAGTCATGCATCATCATGCTAATGCAGGCCGCCCATCCATACAGCTGCAGAATTATTTTTAAGCATCCAATATGAAAATGCAAATAAGAACTCAAACTCTCATCAATTACTGTACATAATTATTTTATTATAAAACATTAACCAAATTAACGCTGAATTAACAGGATTATAATTATTTTCAGTATGAAATCCCTTATAAGCTTGGTTTTGAACATCCACATGTAAACCCCTCAAAACAAGTTTGGAAATTTGTGTTTCGTTGATCATATCTCCGTTACTGTATTATTAGCATCATTGGAACAAAATACTTTGCCATGTAGTTGATAATCCTTTCATTTATGCACAAAAGGAATATCACGATTTTGTTTGTTTTTCTTCTGATTTTCGACCCATTTATCCCCTTAAGTAAAAACCAACAGATAACACGCTACATACAGGCATTACACTATTTTTCCTAGCAAATCTGCGGACTATTTTCTGGTAGCAGATCTTTGATAAGCTTTTTGGTCATCAGCAGTTGGACCCCAACTACTAAAATTCCCTATCTGACTTGACTGTTCTTATAGTTGTCCGATTACAATTTTATACTCTCTGAAAATAAACTGGTGAAGTCGTATTTTATTGGGATATATTGTTTCTGTTCAAATCTATATGAGCACATTGGAAATGGAACAATAAGACTGTTCACATTGATGACTTCCAGTCCAACGGCAAGGTCAGGTTTGGTTATTTCGTATGCATTTAAGTCTTCACAAATTCCATTATTATCATGTGTTTCAAGTCTCAAAAAGTATTCACTCCCATCATACCAAATATCTTGAACTTGACTAAACACTGGCATTTCTTGTTCTGCCCTAGGTACAACATAGCATTTTGGTTTATAGCGGTTTCCGTTTATTTCTACCCACTTCATGCTGTAGATAATTGTGTCATTTTCCATGTTTCTATCTGGATAAAACCTATTAATTTCCATTTGCATGATAAATCTGATTATCTAGTCGGTGCTTGGTCCAGTCTTTAAAATGTTCTTGAAAAGAGGATGGCTACCTGAGTTTTCAATATCCAGTAATTCACGACATTGTCGATACTGATGTCTTTCTGCCAGATATTTCGGTAAATTTTGAAACTTGCTACTTTGGCTAATCGTTTGAAGTATTTGTGTCGTGCTTCGAATCTCATGCACCAGTACCTTACAATTGGGCCTAGGTTGAGAATAGTGTGCGGAAGATGTACCATGTAATGTAGTTTTGGGGTTATATTCTTATCAGGAAAGGCACTTTTGAAACAGCTGAGGTAAAATGCTATAATTTGCTTCAGATGGTCAACCTGTTGCCTGCTCATGACTGGGGATAAAACAATACAGGTTATTTGAAGAAGTAAAGAGAAGCATTGCCACTGTTGTGATTCAAAATCTATCAGATTACCAATGTAGAATGGCAACAACCGCCCAAGCAGCCATGTCTGTGAAGAAGACTGATGCAACACCGCAGGCCCATCCAGATGTTGTTGTTTGATAGGGCTTGGTTTTGAAACAAAATCAATATAACTGTACGGAAAACTAGAAATCCACTCGTTTAACTGAGTTAACGTAAACCTGTTTTCAGTGTTGGTGAAGTATTGCAGCATTATTTTCAGTGTGTATTTCATACTCCCCTCTAGAATAATATGCATAACGTCTTGTGGAATGCCTTGAAATATATCAAAATGTTCTACAGCAAGAATGGCAGCTTCTCGATTTACACCATATGTTGTTGAGTAATGATCCCGTAAAGGGTCATTTCGTAGGCCACCACAATGGGCAGTATGCGTTTCCATATTTCTTAGAACAAAATCCTCTTCAAACACATATTCTTGCATCTGCTCAAATGTTGCCATGCAGTGCCTACATTTTCTGAAAGAAAACCCAACACCTTTAAAACCAGCGATTTCATGCGCTGCAGGGGTGTCAGCACAAACTGCAACCAGTGCTCCCTTAATATTCAGTTCTTGTCCATCTGGTATAGCTACATTTAAACCAACTTGGCTTAGTTCTGATAAATCGCGATAAAATGGTTCTAGCACAGCGTCAATACCGTATGTCTTTAAATCCTCAGATGCTGCAATAATCAAAAGATTTATACTCAACAGGCGAGACCGAAGCCGTGCTTCGATGTTTCCAAGTGTGAAATAAAAAAGGCCCACTTTGTGGGTAGTAGAGCTTAGTGGATTACACAATTCGACTTCATCATAGTATAGCAATATCTGAAGTGAATTTAATTGTCTCCTAAAAATGGGATTGTTTTGAAATACTAAACCGTCACAGAAGTCAGATAGCAGTCCATCCCTTCGCCTGTGATCTTGAAGAATGTGTTCTCTGTATTGTTGTCTTTCTAGCAAAACTCGCAACATTTCCATGAATGGGACATAGTAACACACATGGGGAACATTTTCTGCATGGCGGTTTTGGTCTGTACCCAATACCTGGAGAGTGTGCCCTAGAACATGCTCCTCAGGCAACTGAAATTTGAAAAGAAATTATTATTTCAAAGAGATGAGATGTCAATAACCAATGTCGTAACTGTCCGGGTGCAGGTGGGGGCGAGGTATTTCCATGACCAAAAAGCTGAAAATAAGTTTCCGGTTTTTCTATATAGACAACAATAAAATCTTCCCTTTGGTTTCCTCCATGGGGCAAAATATATCTCAGAATCCCAGATAAATTTAAAGCAAATCTCAAACATTTTTCTTCTCAGTTACAACATGCCATAGGTATAACTTTAACATAACTTTCCTTGGAAGTCAAAGAAATAAGAGGGCCTCAAAGAATATAGAGTATGATTTTAACCGATATAATTTTAAAGAATGCAAAGTAAAACAGAAATACCTACCACTAGAGAAAAATGCCTCTGGTAAAATAACCGCTGGTGATACTGATTCTCGAGTCCACTGTAGTAGCCATTCATTGGTTGTAACAAACTTGTGATGCGACCTGTGATTCTTTCAGCCGTTCCTCTGTCGATTTCTGGGTCGTTTTCTATTACTTGTCTGATCTTTGCATCCAGATCTTCTGCAATTGTACTCAAGAGCAGTTGATTTTGATTCACCATTTGGTCTGTTGCTGCCTGGTTAAAGAAAAACGTATCAGCTGAGTTTTACTGGCATACCTATTTTGTAATGAGGAACCTGCAAGGCTATGTGAGTGATCAGACCGGCCTCACGTCGCATACAATACGAGTGATGGACATTTTAACGTAACGTCGCCTTGGACGTAAACAATGCAAATCCAGACGTTATTGCACCAACAGCGCCAAATGGGGATGATTATAATGCAGGACCTTATTCTTCAATTTATCTTCTAGAAATTTTAGGTGGCACAGCATGATGGCAGGTGGATGTTTAGAAATAAACTATGCAACTGTACTGTGCCCCATGTTCCCCTACATTGAACCTTTTGATCAGACCTACCTGGGTAATTGCATTTTCTTCTTTAATGGACAGAATAAATGCTGCTGTTCTTAGTTTGTTTACATCTATAGGTCCATCAACTTCAATAACTTCAATGTCTGGTCGTCCTGGATCAATGTCCTCATCATTGTTCATGTCACCATCTTCATCAGACTCCGGCATGTCTACATTTTCATTATGATCTAGAACATGATCCTGAGGGGGATCTTCTCCCCATGCCGGGATGGCAAAGTGCTCGAGATGACTTCTTCGGCAGTGTCTATACAAAGCATGCCATGTTCGAAACGTTTGGGGGCAATTATCAACCCCACAAATGACATGGAAATTAGGGTCCCTCGCATGGTTGATGAAGAGATGGCTAAGATATGCTGACAGGAGAACTGTTGTGAAGACTGCCTGGACACACAGCTGGCAGGTAAAAACCATAATTTTGGATCTCCCTGGAAGAGAAAGGAATAATTGTTAAAGTTTAAATTGATTAAGCACACATTTCTCCTAAATATGACATACACATGTATTGTGTATAGCCTACATCACATTACAGTATTCTTTATTCTTTAGAGTCCCTTTAGTTAATGAGGTCCCAGCCTGCATTCTGATGATCCCACTAGGCTGTTGGGGACGTGACTTTTGCTGTGAACACTTCACGCCTCGTGACGTCGCATTCTCTGTACGTGCAATGACATCATTTGAACTTTTTATATCAAACCCGGCCAAGCCAAGGTGACGTTATATGAAAAAGTCCAACACTCGCACCGCGTCAGGTAATTCCAGTTAGATCACTCGTATATAGCCACGTCGCGGCCTAGCCTTGGAGGTTCGTCGACATTGTCTTATAATTAATGAAGTGCAACCACAAGAGGGCAAAGCCTAATTAGAAACTACAGAAAGCATGTAAAACTACCTAATTGTATTGTAACACACACATAATTGAAGTGTGGTCAGGTGCCCCTGTGGCCCTGCCTAAATAGTTGAAATTAAGTAAAAGATAGTCCCAGGCCCTATAGATTCACGTATCGCTAATATTGTAATTAACCAGGGTTATATTATCTCAGAATTAATTTCCAATTAATATTCTGTGATAAGTCGAAGTTAATATTAATTCCGAGATAATAAGTTGAAGCTAATATTAATTTGGAGATATTAAGTTGAAGCAAATTTAATTCTGTGATACAAAGTCGGAAATCTACTTAATTTTTATTGCAAATGACCCAAGAGCACCATATCTTTTCAGTAAAATAAATTGTGATAATAAGTCCAAGCTAATATTAATTATATGAATAAATCAAAGGTAATATTAATTCCGAGATAACTCAAAGTTAATAATAGGCTCATTCCGAAATAATAAGTCGAATTTAATATTAATTCCGAGATAAGTCTGAATTAATTAATCAATTTTTTTTTTATAAGTCATGACCTCACAGCCCCATATATGTACACATACTGTACAATACACATTGTACATGTGTACATACATATCATGCCCGGCGCCCGCAGCCCTGTACAATGGGGACATAATAATTATAAAAGAAAATTGAATTAATTTCGACTTAAAAGATATCAGAATTAATTAATTTAAAAATATTATACAAAACACTGTACACACATGGCTGTATACCCCCGCGCGTGCATGCAATCATGAATATGCATGTTTTCTATGATTGGCTGAAATCCTTGGTGGTATGAGACAGCTACCGGCCAGTTAGGCTATATCTAGGCGGCGGCGCGCGGAAAACGATTTACTGGTTGGTTGGGGAATATGCCCCAACCAACCAGTAAATCGTTTTCCTCGCGCCGCCTGCGCCTAGCCTGTAGCTAGCTGTCTCATACCGAGGATTTCAGCCAATCATAATAGTCATAGAAAACATGCATGTTAACCCTTTCGATCCCACGGGCTCTAAAAAGAGCCTTTGTTGTGATACGCTTCCTTCCCGTGGGCTCTAAAAGGTGCCGGGAATCGGCATGCCCTTGACGACCATGGCGACTTAAATCACCACCTGAAAATGCTTGAGTGGTTTTGGGGGTTGGCGCCCTCTATTGACAGGAATGAAGTGTATAAAAGTTTATGAAAAGAAAAGTGCGTCACTTTGCGGTTCCCGGTGCTAGCGTCCACTCGCTTCCACAACGGTCAGTTTAATTTAGTTGCAATCATGATGGAAACGGACATAAATGATGGCATTTTGGCTGAGATTTTGGCAGACAGTGGCTCAGAATCAGATGACGAAGTAACGGATGACGACAGCACATTAGAAGTACTAATTCCAGCGGAATTCGTTGAACTTGAAGAGGTAGGCCAAAATCACAGTAAAAATGAATAACTAATATTAATAACAGTTAACGTTACTCTTCCTGGCCCAATGCAAATTAACGTAATTCACTTATTTTCCTAGGCTATAGCGTTACAACTGTTGGAGTTGAATAATGTAAATTTAGAAAATGGATCCTTTTTAATAGGATTGACCAAATCCCCACCCCCTGGACTGGGTCAAAAAAGTCAAGTGAAAATGTACAATTATTAGTAGTTTGTTGGGGTAATATTTGTATTCATTGAAACAGCAAGTTGATGTATAGATATAGCATAGAAATTTTAACATTTACCCATAGCCGGTCGTGCTGTTTAGCGTTAACAGGCTGAAAATGCACTCTTAGTCTCAATAGCCTTGTATTCGAAAGGCCCTCATAAGTTGTATTATGCAAGAAGTTGGGGGAATTCACATTCACAATCCCACATTAAAACGAAAATTTATCGACAACGAGTTTTGGAGAGTGGATGGAATCTGCCATATTTGTTTTCTCAGCACAATATTCATTTTGCGCATGACCCCCTGTGGCCTGTGCACATGCAGCATTGAGATATTGTATTTACAAAGGACCGAGATTAATCCTCCTTTGCCTTGTTTTTCTGTTGCAGCCTACCTACCAAGGTGACAGCCGACCGAGATCAAGGACGACAGGAAAGTTAGATTTCCGATCCGGTTGGGAACGACGAGACCATTACGAGTGTGGGACTGTGCAGTTCAATGGAAATTCTGGCCCCACCGGCGACTTTGCCACACTGTCGGCAGTGGAGATCTTCAAGCTGTATTTTTGTCAACTCGTGTGGGATATGCTCGTCGATGAGACTAATCGCTATGCGCAGCAAACAATAGACTCAAATCCTGGTCAACAATTCTCCTGGCACCCAACCAACATTCCAGAAATGATGGCATTTGTGGCACTTCTCATTGCTATGGGCATAAACAAATCCTCTCAATACAAGATGTACTGGTCAACATCTGAAGTTCTTCGCATCCCATTCTACCCGTCGATCATGTCCCGAAATCGGTTCAGTTCAATTCTTCGGTTCCTCCACATCTCAAATAATCAAATTCCTCGTAGAGCCTTGGGTAACGGGACAAACTTTCCAAAGTTCGGCCCTTGATAGAAGTCCTCGTCCCGAAGTTTCTCAACCTGTATAACCCTGCGCAGAATCTGTCTCCAGACGAGAGTATGTTGAAATTCAAGGGACGCTTAAGTTTTGTTCAGTACATGCCTAACAAACCTATCAAACGGGGTATTAAAGCCTTCTCCCTGAACGAGTCCAAAACAGGATACACGTGTGCTTGGAAACTGTACACAGGAGCCGACGACACCCAAACTGTTTGTGATGCAGACGTAGATTTCAAGTCATCAGACTGCCATCCACCAAACCCAACAGTTGCAGGAAAAGTCGTCATTGATCTGGTCCATGGACTTGAGAATAAGGGACACGTAATATATTGTGATAATTACTATACTAGCCCAGCTCTTGTAGCTAAACTTGCTAAACTAGGATTCGGATGTTGTGGAACTGTTCGTTACACTACACAGGAATACCCCAGGCCGCAAACCCAAAAACCATAAAATGAGAAAGGAGATGACCCATTTTTTGGTGAAAGGTGAGCAATTGTGTATCGTTTGGCAAGACAAAAATCTGTAACGCTTTTAACTAATGTAGGCAACACTGAATTGTCCAAAAAGAAAATTAAGAGTAATAAAAGCACAAGTGGATTTTTGTGATGTTATGAAGCCCAATTGTATTGAAGATTACAACAAAAACATGGGTGGAACTGATCTTGCCAACCAATGTTTTCAGTACTACAATCATACACACAGAAGCTTGAAATGGTGGAAAAGAGTTTTTTTCCATATGCTGAATATCTGTATTGTCAATAGCAGAGTAATATTCACCAGCATAGCAGGGAACAAAAATGTCAGTAATCTTGATTTTCGTATAGGGATTGTACAGGGCTTGCTGTTGGGGTGGGAACGTAACGCAACAAGTCAGTTGAGATACCATATTCCTATTGAGTTGACAGGGCAACAGCACTATCCTGGCAAAACCCCCAATGGAAAGAAACGCGACTGCATTGTTTGCAGTAACCGAAAATTAGGCAGGCGAAAACAAACAAAGATGATCTGTAAACAATGTACACAACCTATGTGCATAGTTCCTTGCTTTGAGAAATACCACATCACTTGATTGTAAATCTATACTATTTGCCTTCAAACCCCCACCCCCCCCCCCCCCGTTCAATGTTGGGAATGGTCGGACAAGCCGTATATTACAGTCCAAACCAACATTGAATTGGGGGTGGGGTGTTAGCACGGATTGTGATGTATTTACACTGAATACAAGTAAATGGTTCATTTCCAAGTAGAAAACCAAAACAAATCCCCCAAAATCTCATTCAAGTTATTGTTTTTCACATGGAAAAAAAATCTTATACCTGTACCGTATTTGCCTGAAATATCACCCATTTGTATTACTTTACTTTAGTGTAAATACTGATCCAAATATTTAATTGTTTTGCTTTTACACTTAAAAAATCTGCAGATTACAGTCCAAACCAACATTGAATTGGGGGTGGGGGGGGTGGGGTGTTAGCATGGATTGTGATGTATTTACACTGAATACAAGTAAATGGTTCATTTCCAAGTAGAAAACCAAAAAAAATCCCCCAAAATCTCATTCAAGTTATTGTTTTTCACATGGAAAAAAAATCTTATACCTGTACCGTATTTGCATGAAATATCACCCATTTGTATTACTTTTCTTTAGTGTAAATACTGATCAAATTATTTCGCTTTTGCACAATGTTTTCCTCCCTTTTGTATACTCATTTTTACATACAAATGAGAAAGTTAAAAAAGTGTCTATTCCTGCCGTGTGAGGGCGCACTTCAATGAAATTGTGAAAAACCCACTGGTGCTGAAGTGACATTGGGCTCCTAATTACTGTGGTAAAGAAGGGTACTCTCTGACATAACTGGCTGGTAATGAAAGGGTTAAGCACGCGCGCACAGTACACATGTACGTACATGTACTGCGTCTTAATTTCCACGATGATAGCAATGGCAGCAGAAGACAAGAAAGTAGCAGTGTACAAAGCCGAATTACAGCGAAATGGAGTTCCTTCTGAGGCTGTAGAGAATATATCAGGTACGATTCAATATTGAGGAACATATTTAAGTAGGCCTAGGCTATGTACATGTATTTACACTAGTGTTTTAACGATGATCACTGATCGCGTTAACACCGGTCGGCCCATGCACTCAGTGTACACGTATACAATACACGTACGGCATCGGCTGGCTGGTGGCGACAGTGTGATTTACAATCGACTGTCATCTGCTCTACTGTACAATAATACGATACATACTTACAATTATACTTGCAGAGAAGATGCTGACGTTCTAATATGTGTGATTAGTTTTTAAAAATATCTTCGAATTACTCGTGAAATCTGTGATGACTTGATGTTGGTCATGTAGAAATTCTGCATGTGCGGACAATTTTTGCTGCGAGTGGCGATGTGCATATGATACTAACGTTAGAAGAGTGAAAGAAATTATCAGTTGATTGTCCCCGCCCGCATACTTTTTTGAAGCCGCATTTATTATTTTTTTAAGTAAAATTCATGTGCACATTTGATAAGATTTCCCAATATTTTCGACTTATAGTTTTACCATGGTTTTACAGAGCCATCGAGTGCGTAGCCTTAACGACCGAAATGGACGACTGCGCATCCACTGTGCGCATGTTACGAAGCCGGCCGGCCGTGTACAAAAGTTTGGTTTACTGTATCGTGCGCTTTCGTCGTCCCGCATGTACTGTACATGTACACGTACGTATATGCACCCATTGCATGCATTGTGTAGTTGAAAAGCCACGCCAGCCATTGCCGAAAACGCCGATCAAAATCGTAAAATTTCCTGGATTTTGTGTAAATCTACAAATCGGTGATAATTTATTTTATTAAATTTATACATTTATTCATGATCTAACTGAAACTAAGGGTGAACAACATTCGGTAAAAGGTTAAAACTATCCAACAAAGTTACCGATGCAATCACCCACTCGCAAGCGGTTCGAACTCTGCGGAGCGATGCGTGTAACCCACTGCCGTAATAATTGGGTAATCCACGGCAGCTAGGCTCTCCACTCGGCGCGGCACACGCTGCAGTGCGTGCGACTTTTCCGGCGCGGCTTTTCTCAGTGACTCAGTATTGTCAAAATGTTCTAGTGATTAATTATTTGAGCTTATTTGAGCTTGAGCTTTTAGTATCGCTAGTTGTTTTTACTGTGGGTGTTTTAATTGTTTAATTTAACAAAATTTAATAAAAACAAAATTGGTTTTAAAATAAATTTGCTGTCTTTTTCCAACTGATTTTAATTCTAGGATTTTAAACAATTTATTTTCAAAGTTTTGCAACTATTTTTTTCTTGCATGTGATGGGCCTCGTTTTGATTTTAAATCTTAAAATAAATATTAAAAATTTATTCTATATTTATTGACTAATGTTTGTAAATTATTTATTTTTTATAATTTGTAATTTTTAAATGTATTTTTTTTTTAATTGTTTGTATTTTAGAATGTCTGTTTCTGTTGATGTTAGGCTCTATAGAATAACTTCTTTCAGATAACGACCATTCTTAATTACTAAAAAAATATTAAGTTAAGCCTCTGGAATGTATATATTACATCAATATTGTGATTGTTTATACGTGATATTAGATTACTATGTTGTGTTTCATTAACCCTTAATTACCTGAAAAAATTTAAGTGTACTATATTGGAAACATGAGATATGACTTTCAATTTGTTTACTACTTTTTTTGTTTACTTACGAAGCATGTTGTTCATAATAGGTAAACAAAAAGAAACATCAATAATTAGGTTAACTACTGTAATGTTACATGTATCTTGAAATGTTGGACTTGTAGATAAGTGCACAATTATGTATCAGGAGGTTTTGCCTTAATTAACCTAATTTCATGGCTGAAAGTTTGTTAATGTATACTTATTATTACCTTAGTTTCCATGACAACGCATTTGAATTTAATTAGTGTTAATTAGTTTTGGTAATTGTACTGTAATGATTTTATGTTTTGTTACAAACAACCATGAAAAATTGGAAAGTTAAACATTTTCTGTGAAGCGCTATGCACAAAACAATTTGTTTACTACTTTGTTTACTTAATTTTTAAGCATAAAAAGTGTGTGTTGTCAAACTTTTTTATCATGGATGCATAGACAAAATAACGGGATAAATTAATATTGTCACATTTTAAATGAGCATATACAATATATCTCCGGATCCCCTTGACTGATTTTCTTCATTCAAATATGAAATGACACAGAATTGACCAACTGTTAACAATACATCCCAAATAAACTGATGCAGACAGTTTGAAAAATCTCATTTCTGTCCCTATTTATATTTAGCATGCGCGATATGTGAAAAGGTGGTGGCGATTTTGAACTAAAAGCGAATGAATTTGGTTTAAAAAATCTAATAGATTTTTAAAAAATTGAATATTACTATACTAATTAAAACATGCCATCGTCCCGTTAGTTCCATTGGTGGCATTTTAATTGACGTATGAAAGGATAGGTAATGGTAGTAGCCCTGTTGGATGATGTCATGTCTCTAGGTCTACGCCCAGAAATGAACTTATTTATTTTCATGGCCACCACAATTTTAAAGGGAACACGTTCATTTTTAATTACAGAATTTCATTTTGGCTTGTTCTACAAATTTACAGCTTCAGTTTCTCTATTTTCGCTAGAAATTTACTATAGAACAGAAATATACAGCCGCGAAATAAAGTTCACTGGATTCTTCAAATGAATTGTAAAATGATTGCAATATATTTCACATTTAAATTTATTTTTGGACGCCACCACCTTTTAGGATTAAGCAATGCCAAAGATTTTGATTCAATTTGATGCAAACATGCTTGGTTTTTTGTTCAAGTAAAATAAACAACAACCAAAAAGTACAGACTTACGCTTTAATATTCATAACAGTTATCGTAAGTTTATTTTCTGTAAATTATCAACTTCAACTGTTGCAAACTATTAACAAATGGCTTCCTTCATTTGGTTTTCATATTTGAATCCTATAAGTTATCGTGAACATTAACGCTCGTTTTTCAAATTGTAAAAAACGCGGACTTTAACAAAATTGTTTATTTCCATACAATGAATACTAATAAACTGCACAATTTTAGTTACTGTGACTGATATTACAAATCTTTTGCTTGAAAAGTAAGTTCATTGTACTACATTTCTGAATACAAGTTTTGAAAGCTTTACAATTTATTTCATATGGACCTACTGCCGGCCATCGGGACAGGAGGGATATAATGTTGTCTCCCACGCCACCAACACCTTTGTAATTGTATATTAACAAGAAAGATGTCCCCTCCCCTGTCTGGACGTTCTGTGCACAATAGATTCCCTCCCCCCGCTGGCCGTCGTGACAGACCTTGGGATAGAATATTCTATCCCTCCCCCGCTGGCCGTAGTGACAGGAGGGATATAATTTTCTATCCCTCCCCCCGCTGGCCGTAGCGACAAGACTTGGGATAGAATGTTCTATCCCTCCCCCGCTGGCCGTCGTGACAAGACTTGGGATAGAATTTTCTATCCCTCCCCGGCCGTCGTGACAAGACTTGGGATACAATTTTCTATCCCGCCCCGGCCGTCGTGACAAGACTTGGGATACAATTTTCTATCCCTCCCCGGCCGTCGTGACAAGACTTGGGATACAATTTTCTATCCCTCCTCCCCGGCCGTCGTGACAAGACTTGGGATACAATTTTCTATCCCTCCCCGGCCGTCGTGACAAGACTTGGGATACAATTTTCTATCCCTCCTCCCCGGCCGTCGTGACAAGACTTGGGATACAATTTTCTATCCCGCCCCGGCCGTCGTGACAAGACTTGGGATACAATTTTCTAGCCCTCCCTGGCCGTCGTGCAAGACTTGGTATAGAATTTTCTATCCCCGGCCGTCGTGACAAGACTTGGGGTAGATTTTGTTTAGTTCCTCAGCTCCCACCCCTGCTGGCCTTAGTGACAGGACTTAGGATGATGTTCTATCCCTCCCCCGCTGGCCGTCGTTGAAGGACTTGAGATATAATTTTGTATCCCTCCCCCGCTGGCCGTCGAGGAGGGCAGGAATACAAAATTATATCCCTCCCTTCCCCTCCCCACGACTACCACTCGATCAGCTGCAGGGAAGTATAATGCCTCCGAGGGGTACATTCCCTAGTCCGACGGCCAACAGGGGATGGATACAATATTCAACCCCTAGCCCTGCACGACACGCCAGCAACCGATGGCCAGCTGGAAAAAAATCTAAACCCTCCGTCGTCCCCCCTCAAACCAGCAACCACTCACGCACATGTTTTAGACCTTTCCTTTACACCGTCACAGCCGCGACTTTTGCCAACCATGTACCAGTGGTTGGCAAAAGTACGGGCGGCCTTCACTGCAACAAATACGACATGTTATTAATTAACACAATAATGCTGTCAAATTACACATACCATTGATAATTAACTTGTACCACACAAAACAGAAAGTACACATAATCCTCATAAAAAGGGATTTAAATTTGTTATTCAAACATGGCATATTTTGTGCCAACCCAGTTATACATTTTGTGATGTATGAGGCCGACCATAGAAATCGGAGGTCGATGTTTGTAAAAAAGAAAAGAAAAAAGGTCTGTAGAGCTGCTAAGCTGGTTACCATCGATCATGTGAAGAATATGGTTAAGGTTCGTGACTGGTATACGGTAGCAATTAAATGTGCTAACCTTTGACCTCTGGCTGGTCTCGCACAAGATTATTGCATTATGTGGGTTCAGGTGCGCTTACCAGCTGCCTGGAACATGTCGATGTAATACTAATAGTACTATACTCTACTAATACATTGCCCGCGCATTATTGGTACAGACATACATGGCAGACATGTGACCACCTTCCTCCATGATGTGACAGACAATTATGGCTTACATTTCACGTGTGATGTGACACGATATAAATACTCGAATATGTTGTTTTCGGATCAAGTTGGTGTGATATTTCTCCTCGCGATGGTTTTCCAACTTACCCCACTTAATACTATGAATGATACAGATACAGATCAATGATTGATACTGAGTGATAGGTCTGCATAGCCAAAAGGTAGGTCATGTATTGTACTTAATGTAGGCCTAGCATGCCTATATAGGGCTAGGTGCTGTTTTGCCTTTCAGTTTCAATCATTGTGTAGGCTAGGCCTATTCCCATTATTCATTAAATTAACTGACAACTGACTCAGTAATAAAGGTTTTTAGGGTCTAACTTAGGCTACAAAGCAAAACTTACAATACAAACATGAATTGAAACGTGTTCTTAGGCCAGCTTTGCAGTCTTTCGTCACAGCATGCATGAATCATTGAATGGTCATAATGGTATGGTAAACTACGTCTACTTCTCAATTATAGCAATATAGGACTAATAGTAATAAAATTAGATTCGAGCATGATGACTAACGATCATTAACCATCGTAACCATCAACACTGCAGCTATTTCCTATTATTATTTATTAAAACAGTTTTCTAACGTTTGGCTAGGTCTACCACTAGTAACGGGATTAGCATTACATAAAGGTTCGGATAGGCAGACAGCAACAGCGGATTTGACAATAAAGATACACAATTAAACAAGTGGTTCATTTCCACATGTGATCAGCTCAACCATCAAAAGCTAAATCAGATCTTCCCACAATGCACTTTTCCTGTGGGTCTTAGTCAAAGATAAACTTAGGTGTGGTGGGTCTCAAGGTCAAGCATTAAATAAAGGATAATCCACTACACTACCTCTCCAGTACCTATGTTGTCTACTGATCGAGTTAACCCCAATGTAGCCATGGCCTAGATATAGGCAGATCTCGGGGAGGGGGACAGGGTTCCAGGGTATCAGAACCCCATATTTTTTGTGTCCGTTTCTTTAAATGTTTTAGAACGCCTAGGCTAGGCCCTGATTGTTTTGCTTATCAGAATGTTTTATTTTGTTTATGTAGGCCTATTTGAAAAAAAAAGAGGAAAATATCTGAAAAAAATAAATAAAGAAGAAAGCTTAAAATATGCTCTTATTATTCCGTAGGAAAGAGGAGTGAAGTGAGACGTCTGGTGATGAATGCTGCCTGGTTTTCATCCATTTCAACAGCTACGCAGTTACGGCCCTCAAGGAGGCATGCAGCAACACACGTTCCTGAAACGAAGTTGAAATGTGCTGAATTTTAAGGTTTTTACAGTCACTTTAATTAATTAGCTAATTCTTTTATGGAAAAGGCGAGCATGACATTGATTGTATGTATAATTGAACAGTCATGGCTATAGCAAAAGGGAAGCCTTATCCGAGAAAGACCAACCTTTGTGACTTTTTTATTGCTTTGAGCAGCTGATCGCTTCAGTGTTTTTTTTTCTCTTTTATGAATGTGAAAGAGTCATATAAAAATACTGGCACTAAAAATAATCCAGGTGGTATGAAATATAATTGTTGTCCCTTTACACCTCCAAATGTTAACATTTATAGTGAAAAGAGAAACTATTGAATTATTTGATTGATTAATACACATATGTCTTTCGGTTTTAACCATTCTTTTCTATTGTAAAATTTTTCTTATTCAATTTCAAGAACAGGAACACCACAAAAACACTATTGAGGAAAAAGAAATAGTTCGGAGGTTAATATGGATGTTGCACAAATGCAAAAATATTTTCTTGCAATAACATGAACTTATAACCTTTTGCCATTGCAAATAACTTGTAGGATCATTTTTAGAGACGGGTATGATAGTAAGTGTGTTTTCATGCTTCTAAGTGATGGCACAAACACATGCAATGTGCATCTAAATCTCCCTTGTATGAACCAGTCTTTTACCTGTCCCACTACAGGCATCAAGTACCCAGCCATCTGTTGGTGACATTGATGTGACAATGTCCTGAAGCAGCTGCAAAGGTTTCTGGTGAACATTGACAGGCTCTCCAGCATCTGTCTTGGCCAAGGTCCATGGCTCCTTAACATCAAAGAAGTTTGACCTTGGTTTGTTTAGTTGATCCCTGGCAAGTCTTCCACTAGCTGCCCAGTAGCCACATACAAGTGCTCCAATATCTTGCTGCAGTGACAGACTTTGTACAGAGCGACCTTAAAGTTACACACCAAAATTTTCAGACCAGTTTACCATGGATATGTTTGTCAAGGTAAAAATTATAGTTTTCATTAGGCCTAAATGAAAATTAAGCTGGGTTTTTATATTTTAAAGCCATAGTAAGTTTCTCTTACAAAAGCTGACTGCATTTTAAAGCATTTAAGAGGCTTGTACACAATCAGGGCGGATACTTCACTCACGGAGGCAACAAAGGTCATTGCCTTGGTGCCCTTTGAAAATTTCCAATAGAAATTTATTATTTTCCGCAAAGAGATGCCCTTTTCCAAGGTCAGTTGCCTTGGTCTTACAAGAACAAAAGTTTTTTCACATACTATTTGCTCAATATTTTTAAGAATTTTTTATTCAAATATTTATGTGTACAATACCTTTTTTATAAAATCCATAATCCACCTTGCAGAATGTCTCCGAGCTGAGCACACGGTAGATCTCTGCCTGTTTGTCCACCTCGCAAATACACACCAAATTGTAATTGCTCAAAGTGGATAGCTGCATATTGATGAACCGGAGCATTATGCAAAACCTCTGAAGGTCAGTAACTGTCCAGTTCTAGTACACGAACAAACATAAAACAGTGTATATTTTTAAGGCAAATGGATCTCTAGAAGGGTTTGAGCTGTTCATCTTCAATGGGAGAAGTTGGGACACTAAGTGGCAGCAGACATACCGTATAATTTTGCATTTTTAACATCATTCTTAGCGTGTGCATTATATACTTCAAACAATGGAATAACCCAGTATGTCTGCTACCATCTAGTGGTCTACAAAGTCTACCATTACATAACAGACATCAAAATTTAAAAAAATGTGGAATATTTGGAATAAAATTACATATGAGCCATTGATTTTTTGTCAGGCAGTTTTGTATGTCTATGTAGTTGATTCCAAAAAGTTAAAAAGATAGTGAGTTTATTTATAATAAACCCCAATCCTTTGGCACATATATACTAACATGACTAATGTATAGCTTCAGCTCCGATGAACTTTAGTATAGCAAATAGTTTTTCTTCACCATTCCCCCTACAATTCCCCCTACAAAATGAAAAATCCAGCTGGCATGGAGCGTTGCATACATTTTATAGATGCCTCCCTAATAATTCAATTTTATTTACACACCTTGAGCTTATGCAAAACCTTTGCTTCACATTTGAAGGAAGATACATCAATATCTCTATTTTGCAGTTGCTGTAGGATTTGTTTCTGACTTGTTTTCTCCAGCATTACAAAATGCCTGAACACATTTTGTTTGATGTCTGCTTTTCCAGTGTGCCGCTGTGATTGGTCCAGCCTCTGGCCCTTCAACTCCCCATTTTCTGCTAGTTTCAGCACTTCTAACATGGTATTAGACACATCAGTGTCCAACTCAGAAAGGTGCAGCAGGATAGAGATATTGGCCTTGCTCTAATGAAAGAATAAGGTATGTGTACAAGTGGTGTTAAACTGACAAATATGAATATATGCTCCATTTCATCAGGTAAACTTGAATCCCAAGTGAAAAGGCACATTTTGTTCGTCATTGATTGATACAAATTTCACGATCAATCCCCCTTTATATATAGTGTGTGCCAATCCACTTGAAAATATGCTATCCTTTTTCTGTCCATATATTCTGTCTTGTTATTGGCTGAGTGCAAATGCAAAGTGCAAATGCATGCAATATGCCTTCTTGGTTCTTGGTTAGGTAATCCCTTTACAGCCCCATTTGGGCTAGACTGGGATGTTGTGCAAAAGTGACGTCAACAGCCAGACGAATAATGTGCTAAAAGTGAAAGAAAAGAAATAATTTAAAGAATAATATTGCCATCCAGAGGCTGCATCGCTCTGATGGCAGGGATTGCTGTTGTTTGTTACTTGCAGTCACTTAAGAAAATCAGTAAACATGAGAATTACCTTCTCCTTTAGGATCATGCTGCACATCTTCCTACGTTCTTCTTTTGGAAAGTTCATGCAGAAGTCCACCTGTATTAAGCACAATTTTGGAATTATATGCATTTTGGCATTGCTGTCTATGGCCTATTTAAATGTTACATTAAAAACTGGGCAACTGATGAATGTTGTTATTTTCTGGTCAAGGTATTTGTTAAATATTTACTTTCAATAAAAACTTTTGAAAAATTAAATTGATGGATTGTGCTACACACCTTATCTTTCAGGGTTATCAGCTTGTGGAAAGCATTAGTTTGGTTGTGTCTATGAGAGAGCCACATTGCCAAGTCATGAGACAGGTCCCCATATACCACACACCAGCGGGTCACAAGGGATGGATCTTGATCACGCAGTTGTCTGGACACAGTAACAAGATGTTGGCCTCCGAGGACGTTGTACTCATAGTCATTCACCTGAGACATAATGCATAATGTAAGTTACAGTTGTAAGTCTGAAGGACCAAATGTTAAAAGATTTTTTTCTTCTTTTGTTTTGCTTGTTGGTCTAATTGTTTTGTTTATAATGTCTTTAGTGACTTAAATTGACATTTGCATAAACATATAATGATAATTTATAACCCACAGCAGACAATAAAAGAAGAAAAAAAATCTGATTTCCAAAACAATTTTTTTTTCTTTCATGTTTGAATGTCCATAACATGAAAACACTGGGCGAAGAGAGACTCATTTTGTCGAGCGGTCACATATGTCATTTTTGTACATCTTGGTTTCAGAAATCTTTGGTAGCCCCCTCCCCCACCCCAAAAAATAAAATAAAAATCCTGGCTTTGTCACTAGGCAGACCGGTAATTTCATGTTTTTTTCTTTTGTGAGCAAGATAAAATAAGTTACCAGTATCTTTGAACTGTGTGAAATAATATGTCCAATTTGGTCAGGCTGACGTAACAAAGTGAATTCTGAAAGACTTTCTGTCTGGGGGTTACTATTCTTTCAACATGGAAGATGTAGAATGATTTGGTACATTTTTAATGGAAACTTATTTTGTGTTATTGTCATACCATTTCTGCTTTGAATTGTTCTCTTGTAGTGTCCTTGACAACAACACAAACCGGCTGGTAGGCCTCGTCAGCAAACTGTTCCATTTCTTTCTTTAGTTTGCTTACAAAGACGTCATCGATGGACCTAATTTGCTCCCCAATCTTGAGTTGATCCACATTGATCTGGAAGTGGCCTATTAGTAAGGTGAACATTGAACCAGTAAAATAAAAAAATCAACAAGTCCTGCAGTCTAGTGGTTTTTCAACCATGTAGTTTTACAATTAGATTTCCAAGCGATCGTCCTGGAAAACACCAGTCAGTGACAAGATTTGTTCTGGTTTTGTAAAACTCTTTTCTGTCCAGTATAAATAATAAGGCACTAGTACTGTGGTCAAGTGGATTTTTCCTGCAAGTTGAGCCCTGATTAGCCAAGAAACCTACAAAAACACAAGACATTTTGATTTTACATTTATTGTTTCATGTGATGTGAGCAATTTAATTAATTCACAAAAATGTTAAAACAAATACAAAGTATATTTATATTCATGAACATTGTACTTCACTATGTTTACCTAAGTAGTGTTGCTTCACTTGTTTCTCAAAATCTGGTTCCTGTGCCATTTTCAGCTTCTTTTTGGGTGGTCTAGAGCTGTCATGGTTTGGTTCCTGTGAACTGAATTTCAAAATAGAAAGAAAACGAATATTTACATAATTATATATTCACACAGCATTCTTTTCCCCTCTATTTTGTCCATTATGCTACATGGTTGTTGGTGAGAACTGCATATGAACAATATTCAGAATAGCAACAAAGACTAGTATAATTATATTTCTTACACTGTTTCTTGTTTCCCACACTACAACTGGTTTAGTTGCAAGACTATTTATTTATTATTTTATTTTAAATCTTCAGACATGTATGAAATATATAATTTACAAATTTGTGTTCTATGGAATTAAAACATATGTTATACCTCTCTTGTGTCGAGCCAAAAGAAGACCCTGACTGGAAGTCATTGTCATCTCCGTCAACACTCTCCATTTCGTCATCACCAGATGTTGATGTGTCTTCAGGACTGGGAACAACTAACTCATTGTACCTCTTCACAAAACTAGCTGCAGTGGTGTTGGACTTAAACATCCTGCTGAAAGATGTCTTGTTCCACTCAAATGATTTTCTTGGCAGAGCTTGGGCTTTGTCTGTTTTCCCGCTGAAATGGAACTGAACCAAATACTGGAAATTTAACAAATGAATACCAAGGGTATCAAATTTGCTTTAATGTTACACGTGTATAATCATTGTTCATTATTTACCATTTAGCATTGTTTTCTTATTTGAACTCCAATGTTGATTTGCTGGATTGTTTTTTCAAATTGAGACATTAACGTTGCTGGTCTTAACTTTACCACAACAAGTTACAAGATACTGTTTTCCTGTGTAAGTTGACATTAGGCAAATGTACATGTACTATTAGGCCAACTGTTATTTAGAAATGAGTTTAATTTTAAAACTTGCTGCATTGCATGTGTTATTAAATTTTAATATTAAAGATATGATACACCATTGCATTGGTTTTTGGAAGAATGCATTCATCAAACTAACTTTTGAAAATGTTATCAAATTCAGTGTTCACACTTTTGAGAAAACAGTGAATAATGGTATTACTATTAGGCCTATTGGTGGTCTTTAACGTTAGATACAGTTTTCTCAAAGATTACAGCATTTCAGATGGTACAAATATCAACCTTTACAAATGGGCCAAAAATAAAGTTAGGCCTACGACTACGTTAGGCCTAGCCATAGGATTTCAAATAGAAATTTATCCAAAATTATTTTGATCATAGGCCTATCCCCCCCTAACTAGAAATCCAGAAACAGTATGACTAGATCTAGGCTAGAGGAAGAAAAAAGAGGGGAAATAAATAAATTGTCCTGCGCAAATCTGTTGAGGTATAAACAGTTACAGAAATTATCGTTTGGTACTCACCAGCAACAAACCTAGGCCTTTTTCTTTATCTGGCATTACTGTGACTGATTTCACAAAGCCAACTTCATGAGATGCACTGCCAGATGAACCTGATTTTCTGTATTGATGCAGTCTTCCAGTACTATTTCCTTTATTTGGATCATTGGTATAAACGAAAACATTGCCACTATCACCCTCCTTCGTCAGCCACCACAACTTTCCAGCAGGCATTTTATTCAACTGGGAATATCAACAGATCTATCGTTTCTTTAGTGTCAATACTGCACTGCACTTAATATCAAGCTGCTTAATTGCTAAGAATTAACTTTTTTTATTAAGTAGATAAACTTTTTAACTTTGCCGCCTCGCAGATATGACGGGATCAACCAAATAAAATTAGGGTAAGCAGTTTTTAAGCAGTTTCTTTTTCGGAGAATAAATGAGATTTTTGGTAATTGTTATATTTCAGGATAAATAAAAGGCGTGTTATATTTTTGGTCATTTGGTAATTGTTTCCAATACATTCTTTCAACACATTTATTGTGTCAAAATAGTAAACAAATAACGAATCGTTTACCCTTGCCAAAAAATGGTATTACCCGTACAGAAATATCCATTCGCTGATGCATTATGCAAGTACATGTGGAAGTTTTACCCAATCATATTCCATTTGAGCGGTGGTATTTCAATATGCATAAGCTAGCCAGGGATTTTGGCCCAATCAAATTGCTTAATTTTAACACGAACTTTTAATAGCTAGCGCGCGGGACCCTGTCGTCTGTCTAGTCTAGCGCGCTGCGCTGATTGATATGTGTACAAAAGAGTTTACATACATGTACATGTATATAGGGCAGCACTGCACGTACAGTACATGGATCCGTGATATTGAACGGATTTTTGGATAGGATGACATTAACTAGGTAGGATGACATTTCTGATGATTTTGTTATTTTAAGTATAGTTTTAGTGTTGGCAGAACACATCCAACATAGCTTTTGACAAAATAAACGTTTGCAGTTTCATTAATGATGTCGGCCAAAGGCAAGCTAACGTTCGTTAGCCGAGGTTGTGCTGGTAAGTGGTAGGTTATACCCGTCGTAACAACAATGGCTGAAACCTTAGACGGTAACGTTAGGCCTAGCGATGAAATTCAGTCAGTCTCTGATGATATAATCATTGGCCTACAGTCTTCCCTATCCAGCAGCGATTTACAATCAGTAGTGTCATTCAGTAGTACCATCAGTAGGCATGATGTTACACCCAACAGACCACGAAACTACAAGCTCCCAGAGAAAATTTTTCAGAACATGGTTGAATTGAGCAATGAGGCTTACGGCATTGAATGCTGTAAGGACAACTGTGTGTTGAACTTTTCACCACATGAAATATACCAGCTTCAACACTGTTTTCTGCGGAAAAGTGAAGCAGGACAGAAGAGCTATTTATTAGCATTCTTCAGTGACCATGCTACTTCGGCCATTGATGAAGCTGATCCGCTGGAAGATCCCCCAAAGAAGCAAAGGCGTATTGAAACAGCTGCAGGCACATTGATACAAAAACATTTCATCCTGAAGGGGCGCCCCGTTTGTGATGCAGCACTGTGCCGTGTACAAGGTGTCTCAAAATACAAACTCCACCAAGCCAAGACATCTTTTGTATCTGGTCACAAAAACTCAGCACATGGAAATGCAGGAAAAACCAGTCTGAGGTAGGCCTAATGTCAATACTGTTATTAGTTAAGGCCGATTCATACTTCCCGCAAATGTGAAAACGAAGCGAATGAAAACAGCGCGTCGATTGTCGACATCACAGAAATTTGATTCGCATGAAGTATGAACCGGGCTTTTATGCTACATGAATGCGAACAATTATCTATGCTTCCAAAAATGTACTACTAACTTTGTTAGGCCTACTAGTACTAGTACTATTCTCTTATTTTTAGCAACTCGGCTCATAACAACGGTTAGCTGCGATAATCGTAGCTCTTGGTTATGTCTCTTAGATCTAAGAGCTACGATGTGTACCGTGTTAAAATATGGTGACAATTTACACCTTTTTTTCAAATATTTTCTGTCTTTTTTACACATTATTTTAAATGATGATGCCCGGACTGTTCTATTTTGAATGCGAACCAGGTCCGGGTATCACCTTGAGTGGTTGTTTTTACCTGAGTCCAGTTGTAAGCAGTGAATATTATTCAAGTGAATGTTCAAAATACAATC
The DNA here is from genome assembly GCA_029582265.1 of Zoroaster sp. YZ-2022. Lineage (NCBI taxonomy): Eukaryota > Metazoa > Echinodermata > Asteroidea > Forcipulatida > Zoroasteridae > Zoroaster > Zoroaster sp. YZ-2022. The sequence continues at coordinate 19,796,444 of CM055816.1, forward strand.
ATTTAACCAATTTGTGATAATCATACAGGAGAAAAACAACGGAAGCAGTAGCTTGGATGAAGTTTTTCCTTGAGAGGGTCGGAGATTATAATGCCACACAACAACAAGATCTATGTACCACCAGCGTATAACTTCAAAATCCTCTATGACCGTATGCAGAAGGATTTCAGAGCGAGAGGTTTAGATGACCTGATTTGCTATGGGCATTTCACAAAAATTCTGCACAGAAGACTTCCTGACTTTGTACTTGGAAAGGTAAGCTGATGAGAATCATGATTTTTTTAAACTTGAATTTAGTATATTTTGTTTGATCGATCAGTTGTTATTTGAGTTAATGACTATGAAAGTACTATGAAAGTACTATCCCCTTAGCAACCATCAACTATTTCATTATCAACCATCCCCTTAGGGGCCATTCACAATTGTCAACATTTTCACAAGTGTACAAACACGCCCCTATATCCCTGAATAAATTACACCACATTAGGGATCACCTCATATAACTATTTTAATCACATCTCTATTCTTTGATTAATGTTTGTTTTTTATATTCATAAAGGTGAGCACTTTCACTAAGTGCACTGTGTGTACCAATCTGAAAGAGCAGAAACAGACAGCATCATCCTCTGAAGAATTGGAAGCTATCAATAAGATAAAGACATTACACATGAAGCATGTTGAGTAAGTGTTCATGTCGTGTTAAGTGCTTCATTTTCATGTTTATTGTATGTTGCCTATGTCCCTTTTACCATTTCCATTAGTTCCTTTAAATCTTCATTCTTATTTAAATTCTATTTATCGAGCGCCCTCCACAGCAAATTTCGAAAGTGATAACATGAACAATGTGGTGGCAATAAATAATTGTAACATTAAAGTATGGAGCCCCTAAAGGGACATTTAAAAAAAAAAAAATTATCTCGTGTGCATGACATAATGGGGGGGTTTCCCAGGAAGCTTCTGGTGGAAATCCCCCTGTTTGCAGATTACGTTGGCTAGAGCATGGAGGCAGAATTAGAGTAAGGTGTGAGTAATATTGAATTATTTAAACAGGCCTATATTAAAGATGCATTGCCCGGTTACATGTTACATAACAAAAAATATAAAAACATAGGAACTGCAGATACAAGCACTTTTCAATTAAACGGGTTTTGTTCTCATTGGCTGATGTACAGGCACTGCTGCCCCCTTCCCGCCACACGCATGCGCGAGACAGAGAGATACATGATTCGTTTTGCCTGCCAGTAACATGCAAATTATGTACACCATACAGCTGAGGATTAAAAGGCTGGCTCAGCCTTTTTTTAATTTCTGTTTTTAATTAACTGGCATTAATCCTTGACGGATTTTTTTGTTCAAGGTATCAAATTAAAGCTAATAATTTTTCCTACCCCAGAAAAATGGGAAGATTATTAAAGTACTTAAATTTATTGTTTTTTCTGTCTCCAAATCTAAGGTTGTCAAGAGCACACTATTATGAAACCCGAGAGCGTGCACGCAGGGATCCGTCTGCTGAAAATACAATAATCATAGATGGCATGGACCAATCTAAAACTAACCTACCCAGTCTCCTCATAGAGGACAAGACCACTAAAGCTTCCCCGCGGTTGAAAACACACATAACCGGTAAGTCATTTTGTTTAGGGCAATTGTTACTCCTGGTTTACATCAATGATCTACCAAACAGATTATCATTTACTGTGAGACTCTTCGCTGATAACTCCTCGTGAAATAAAATCTTCAGAGGATTCCGCTACCTTGCAAGATGACATCAGTCATCTATGCAGCTGGGAAGCCACTTGGCAAAATTTGTCTCCATGCGTGTAATGCATAAACGAAAGCCGATCAAATGTCAGCCCACTATCAATACTTTCAAATCAAATAGGCATAGACCGTCTTACTTCACAGGCGCATTCCAAAATATACTATGCAACCCGAGTGCCACAACAGCGTCACCTCACGTGATAGCCCTACTACAGGTGATTGTGCAGTAGCATACAGATACAGAGTTCCTATACACTTAAGAATGTTCCCCCATAAACATCATATGCTAAAGCGGCCCTGTCCAAAATCCTTATTTTGTTTATTTTTAGTCCTCGTGTACCCTCAAATTGAGCTTCATTTTTGCAAACTGTCTAAATTAGTTGTGAGGGATTTGATTCAAATTGTAACATTCATTTTCCCACTGTTTGTGTTGAATTAGGTGCATTGTTTCATACTGATGTGCCAGGTGGTATGAAGGCATATGCTTTTACTGACATTCACAGCATTCCCCACGATAGCAATTTGACAATGCACGTCCTCCTACAGCTCATTGTTGAGAACTCTGCAAAAAAAGGGAAAAAGCTCAATGTACAGGTAATTAGGGGTTGTTCTAAAACTCCCTCGACCCCCCTCGAAAAAGTGCGAAATGCAACAAAAACTTCAAGCGATTGAACCACATAACATCGGGCTCGCACTAAAAGTCAGTCACAGTGCAGCATGCTGGGGCCATATTCGAACTCGGGGTTCCGATTTGGGATACGATCCGACTCTGAGCTTACGTCGAGGGTTTTTTAGAACAACCTGGTAATTAGCTCTGCTGATTCTTGACATTATTGTAGAGGAAAACAGTAGCGAGGGTAATTCTTCTCTTGTATTGTAGAAGTGATGATTGAATGGCTATACCTCATCTTTATTCAAGTATGTTTATGTGCTCTGCCTGTTCTAGCTGCAAAATATGTTAATATTTAACTTATAATTTATTTACATTTTCTTGTCCAGATGGATAACTGCTTCCGCGAGAACAAAAACCGTTTCCTATTGGGCCTTGGATTCCTCCTTGTGCAGATTGGCTTGTATGAAAGAGTAAGTTAATTTAAAATGTTTTACATAAAACAAGTATGTAAGAATGGGGATAATGTGCTGTGCAGGTATGCCGCCTGGTAATTGACCGGATAGGGGTTAAGAGGACCATTAACTGACCTCGCCTTTGGCTCGATCAGTTGACGGCGCTCAAACCCCTAATGTTAAATTACCAGGTGGTATATACTGGGACAGCACAGTTATCCCTTAAATAATATTTAAAACCTTTCCCTTTTCATATTGCAGGTTGACTTTAATTTCCTCCCAGTTGGTCATACGCATGAGGATGTTGACCAGTTCTTCAGTAGGATCGCTGAGAAGCTGCGCTTCAACAATGTCTACACATTGGATGGTAAGTATCATTATACAGGTCTAAAGACAACTGAATGTGAATGTGTATTTCCATGACATTGACCATCGAAGTGTGCTGTTTTTGGTACTTCAGTTTAAGGACCATGAATAAAACAGTTGAAATATACCAATAAAGCTCAGACTATTTGTTTATTTTTTGTTTTTAAACAACTGAAATTTCAACTTAAATTGAAGCAAACTGTGAGATTAACATTATTTCCTTCATACTCTCTAGATCTCCACAATGTCATTCAAAAGTCCTTCACCCCAAAGGTTCAGGTGTCCCACATATGTGGACCAGAAATATACAACATCAAGGTGTGGCTGTCTCCGTACATCAAAGAAATTGGGAACCATTCAAAACCACACCATTTCAGGTTTTGCAAGGTGGATGGCAAAACACAGATGTACTACAGAAAGTGGTCCTGTGATCCCTGGCGGCCAAATGATGTAGAAGACCCTGATCCTGATGTACCCGAAGCCGTGGGAACAAATGACGGCCTGACACTTTTAAAGGTAAAAAGAGCAACCTTAACTAATAAGCAGCATTATGATTCTGATTTTATTGAACCTTCTTTTACATTTTTTTGTGTTATCTGTCTTATTTACTCTTATTTTTAATTGCGTCCTATTTCTTTTACTGTGATATATATTGTTTGTTTTGTTTTTGTCCATGCAAGAATTCGATTGACTTTATTATCTTGAACAATGTGCAGGACCAACCAGATATCAGCATTCCCCCTGTCAGAGTCACTCCATCTTTGGAGAAGCTTGACCCAGCACTGCCCAATTTTGTGCAGATGTTCGGAAGAAGGCTACCAGAAGCAGCAAAGGCATGGTGGATGACCTTTCTAAGTACCCTAGATGACAAATACACAAAGGTTGGTATTTGCATTACACATTTTCATGTGAACAGCCGTCAAATTCACCAAACTCATTGCAAATTACAAAGAATCGCAGGGTTTATGATGCATAGTGGTTTGTATTGTGACATAACATTTTGCTTAGCAATTACGATTGATTCATGCATTTACTCATCTTATTGATGAATCTTAGTGCTTTGTGAAATCGACGGCTGTTTACTTTCATATCAACAGACGGATCATACCACAGGTACATCAAGTTCTAAAATGAATTCATCTTTTGAGAGTTTTGATTTTGATTTTCCAGTTCAGACATTAAGTATTCACCCAGTTGTTGATACGACAGTTTCTTTAAAGTAGGTCAAAATGAGTTTATTTCATTGGTCACTGTTATAAATGACCAAACAAAATTGGTACACATGCACAATTTTATATTTGTCAGTTTCTTGCTAGTTTACTTAATGAATTTACTATGTTTAGTGGGTGTTCACCAATATCTGGTAAAACTTTTACATCATAAGGGATCATAAGTGTACCTTTGAAAATCCTCTCATTTTCTTAAAAAAAAAAAAAAATGGTTGTTTACCTTTTTTACAACATTTTACATGTATTTCTTCTACTTTCTAAACCTTAAGATAACAATTAGTTTGTCTTTGTCTCTGTACAGTCAAGTGATGACATGGACCAATGGCCACTAGAAGTCCTATCACAAAGGTCTTCTCAACCAGAGAGTCCTCCCCAAGAATTCCCATATCTTGAGAGCATCGAAGAAGATATTCTCCAGGATTGTCCAGAGGTAACTTGAAAATTACAATTTGAAAAAACGGCCACCCTCGTCACAATATCCAAAGAAGTTGTCAGGACCCTGAGAAGTTGCAACTATAGAGCTGTATATATTGACAGCTCTATGGTTGCAACGCATCTGTGAGCCTTCATTCATGAGAGGCACTCTGTGGTTTTGATGACACTTTTTTATACAGCACGTCGCTTGCAGGTTTTCATTGTTTTCCAAAATGATAACATTGTGCCCTATTATAAAGCAACCTCATGAAAATATGTGTATCTGCAGTAAGCGAAATGTTTATGTCTTGGAGTTATGATAAACAAGTTTTCATTTCAATGTCAAAGTGTCCCTCTTTAAGGACACATCTTTTAAACAAGATGGATCGCTGAGATGGAATGATAATACAAACAGTTCAGCATGTTGAAAAATTTTACCACTTCTAGATGGGTTGAAAATTACAGAGATACTGTATTTTTGGCACATTGTTTTATTCAATAGATTTTCGTTTGTTTTATATAGCCAGTAAAAGTTGGGGGATGATGGCAGATTATTATAATATAAATTTAGCACTATTATAAAGCAGGCACACGTTGTACTTTTACAATCTGTTTAACAAACGGGGCCCAATTTCATAGAGCTGCTTGGCAGAAAATATTACTTAGAAAATTTATCTGCAATGCAAAAATTAGCAGGGAACCAGTCACAAGCAATGTACATGTACATTGTATATCACGTTGTATTTTAGCTGGTAACCTGTATTTGCTAAGCAATATTTTTCTGTGCTAAGCAAGTGTGTGTGATTAGCAGCTTTATGAAATTGGGCCCAGGTAAGATCTGTGAAGAAAACATCTTTGAATGAGACCAAGACGCCTGGGGCAAACACTTGCTTTCTCACGATAATGAAGTGCACATGGTGTTTTTTTTACATGGATTACACAATACACAGGACATTTCCCATATCATCAAAACAAAACAAAACAGAATTGTGCAACGTCCGTAGACTTGATTTCAAGTCACAGATCGTGGTTATTTTTGTCTGCATCAGCCACGCAAAACGCTGTTTACCCCTAATGTCGGAGGTTAATACACAAGAGGGCGCTATTTAATGCGATACTGTATTGGCTTCAGGCAGACAAAAAACCACAATCACAGACTTGGATCCAAGCAACATCCGTAACTTGGACCCCACGCACTTGAAAAATACTGGAACTTGATAAATAAATATTGTTAAAGATTGATCTTATACAATGCAATATTTCATGAATTTTTATTCTTGTTTTCCTTTTGTGTCTTCACTCAGATCATCATTGGATCAAACCGTCAGAAACGTGATGTCACCAGGGTCGATGATTTCTCCTCTATGGCACCAGGAATGACAATCGCTGTTTATGTGAGAGACAAGCCGACTAAACCACAGATTGGCCGGTTACTACAAGTTGAGGACAACTGGATCCAAATTCATTGGTACTCTGGGCAATGGAGTACTTCCCAAAAACCTACTTACTCAGGAGCAGGAAAAAATCGGAAACCAGTAACTGAATGGCTTGACGAAAAATGTGCCCTTTTGTGGGATTTCACATTGACATCCAAAAATAGTGCATTAACAAAAGCAACACAGCTTGAGTTAAAATCGCGGTATAATGAAATTGAACAAGTCGTCGGCTTAGAGTTGGAAGGTCCTAACTGACATTTCAATTTTTGTAGTAATTTGTAAAATGACCAAGGGATAGAACATTAGGGTAGAATGTCGTATCCGACTGCCGCATTTTCTCATTCAATATAACCAATAAAGTAATCTTACCTACATGTACCTTGTAAGGTGGAGAACATAGATGGTGGAGATATACTCCAAATTATTCCAGGATATTTATTTCATGAAAAATCAGGCATTTTTGGTATACGATGACTTCCTCAGTCATATCAGTCTGATCTTGTAAACTCCACAATTAGTGACCAACACAGTCATTGTACATGCGCAGTGGCAACTATAATAGGATCCTTCTATTTTCTGAAGGGAGGATTTTTTTTAGAAGGGAAATAAAGTCAGAAAACCATCATAAAAGTGGATTTTAAAGATAGTTTTCGCTTTCTGTACCACCAAAAATCGATAGAATAATTTTTAACTGGTTAGTGGTTGCAAAAAAATTCCAAAACAGCCCTTAAATGTGGCGGTCGGATACGACATTCTTTCCGAAAATTGTATCCCACAGTTTGTGCAATTTACACCCAGTGATAAAATGGTTTAACTCACTATGTAAGTCAAAACTGTATCACTTACACCAAGGGATAGAAAATTGTATCCCACAGTTTCTGCAAATTACACCCAGTGATAAAATGGTTTATCCCACTGTACATGCAAGTCTAAACTGTATCACTTACACCAAGGGATAGAAAATTGTATCCCACAGTTTGGGCAAATTACACACGAGTTAAAATGGTTTATCCCACTGTACATGCAAGTCTAAACTGTATCACTTACACCAAGGGATAGAAAATTGTATCCCACAGTTTGGGCAAATTACACACGAGTTAAAATGGTTTATCCCACTGTACATGCAAGTCTAAACTGTATCACTTACACCAAGGGATAGAAAATTGTATCCCACAGTTTGGGCAAATTACACATGAGTTAAAATGGTTTATCCCACTGTACATCCGAGTCTAAACTGTATCACTTACACCAAGGGATAGAAAATTGTATCCCACAGTTTGGGCAAATTACACACGAGTTAAAATGGTTTATCCCACTGTACATCCGAGTCTAAACTGTATCACTTACACCAAGGGATGAAAATTGTATCCCACAGTTTGGGCAAATTACACACGAGTTAAAATGGTTTATCCCACTGTACATCCGAGTCTAAACTGTATCACTTACACCAAGGGATAGAAAATTGTATCCCACAGTTTGGGCAAATTACACACGAGTTAAAATGGTTTATCCCACTGTACATCCGAGTCTAAACTGTATCACTTACACCAAGGGATAGAAAATTGTATCCCACAGTTTGGGCAAATTACACATGAGTTAAAATGGTTTATCCCACTGTACATCCGAGTCTAAACTGTATCACTTACACCAAGGGATAGAAAATTGTATCCCACAGCTTGGGCAAATTACACATGAGTTAAAATGGTTTATCCCACTGTACATCCGAGTCTAAACTGTATCACTTACACCAAGGGATAGAAAATTGTATCCCACAGTTTGGGCAAATTACACCCAGTGATAAAATGTGTTATCGTTGGGTATTATGTGAATTTAAATTGAAATTTTTGCTGTCATTCTTTGATGAAATAAATTATGACGTGAACATGTAAATTTCTTTGTGGTGATTTTGTGTGTTTATTGTGTTGACATTTGAAATAATTGTCATGATATGAAATAAACCTCAAGTTAGAAGCGCTATTAAAAAAAAAAAACTGGAGTTTATCAATACTCATTATTATTGGTCAGGTTGCTCATGAAATAAAGCACCTTTTTAACAAATGATCGTGCTAACTCTTTTTCTTACATTTTTTGCCGCCGGATTTAACAATTGATATGACAATACAGGGTTACTTTCATATTTCATAACATTAATGCTAAAAATTTAAAACACTACTTCAAGTTTAGAATAAATTGCTATAAAATCCTATTTTTTCAAGCCAATTATATTTTACGGCGAAAAGCTGCATAACTTTCATATTTTAATAACCTCTTCAAGAAAAGATGCAATCATTTCCAATCTAAGTGGAAAAATGAATTTTTGTAATTAAAAATGAACGTGTTAGGGGTAATGTACAATTGATTTCCAGGTGAAGGGATAACAGATGAAGATCTTCACACACTGACACGGGAGGACGTGGATCACTTATTCCGGGGATATATCTTTTCAACAAAGAGAAAGGCCTGGGAGGTGTTAAAAAACCTCAGGAAGGATGACAAGGATGAGGTAACTATAGATGAGTTGACTTTGATGTCGCACCTAAACCAAAACAAGACTTTCTGCCCGGCAGTATGCGCGCACATTGTGTTTTGCATACAATTTGTTTTAAGAGTGATGTCGCAGGTCAGATCGCCATTGAATCAAGTGACCTCTTACATCATTCACTGACCCATGTAATGCAAAACTGAAGAGCCCGCATACTGCCGGGCAGCCACCCCCAAAAATGTAAGCAAATGGCACATGGTTTATACCAAGCTGACATGATACTGATTGATCAAAAAATTGAGCAGGTAATACTGTAACACGGAATATTTTTGCGGCTGGTTATTTTTGCGGATTTGTGAAATTTACACAAATAATGTTAATTTTATGCTTGTTAATTTTGCCGATTTCATGCAGTCTCTTACGGTAACTCCTTTAAGAAATTATTTTTTTTGCAGATGGAGGGCGTCAGCAAAATCAGCAAAATTAAACAGCTAGCAAAAAATTCCAGGGTTGCAATACTAGAGCTTTGATTTTGAAATGGTGTCACTATTGATATGGTTCTTTCAATTCCTTTTTGATATTCATTCAGTTATACACTTTGATAATTACAGACTAAACAACTCTCCAAGAAACGATTGAGAAACAAGTCAGCTCATGAGCGTACCAAGAAACGCAAGAATAACAATCTAAAAAATATGTGCAGCTCTGAAAAGAAAGTGAAAGTATTATCAGAAGCAGCGGTAAAATTGCAAGAAACCTTGGATATGTTCAAGCAGGAAAAAGACAAACTGAAAGTTTCACTTGAAATTGCCCTGGAGAATAAACGCATAGAGAGACAGCATAAGTCACTTGCAACTGTGAATATCATACATAGAGACTGTGTTCAGGATGTTCTAAATGAAAAGGGTGAAAGAGTCATTTTGGGTAAAGGTTCCTATGGAGTTGTGAACTTGGCAAGAATGAACGTTTTGGGAAATAAAGAACACTTCATTGCGGTAAAGAACTATCGGCATGGGACAAACCAGGATAATGTAGTGAAAGAGTTGCGCATTCTGCAAACCATTTCCCATCCATGTGTTCTGTTTCCTATAGGAATTCTTGACACAGATATTGGTACATGTATTCCGAGCATGGTAACTGAGTTCATTGGATGCCAGGACTCACAATCATCAACTACTTTGTCAAATGCATTAAAAATGCACTTACTGGCAAACGATAATGCAATTTTGATTAGTCAGCAGATTGCAGAAGCTATGCAAGCAATTCATGATGCAGGGTGGTTACATTGTGATTTAAAAAGTAACAACATTCTGTTGAACTTGACTGATCCACAGCATGTCAGAGCAGTCATCATAGATTTTGGTCAGGCAATACAAAAAGGAAAAAAAATCTACTACTGGCGCCTATCAAATGATAAACTTGAGGAAACAAGGAAGAGAATATATTGGATTCCGGATGAAGTAATATCTAGAAAAGCTCCATATTCATGCAAATCAGATGTTTATAGTTATGGAAAAATTATCTTAGAAATGTACAGAATTCTGGATGATTCATCAAGCCATGTTATTTGCCGAAGGGAATTGAAAAAACTTTCTTTAAGGTGTGTTGCCGACTTGAGGCTGAGAATTGGATCATTCACAGAAATTATCAAAACCCTAGAGGGGAATTCCATGATAACAGAATGACATTTCATACACATTTTGCTTCATTGTTCTTCCAGATGATTTCAATGTCTGAGACTGTTGGCACCAGTCTCCTCCTCCTGGAGAGCACCACACCCTTAGTGAGTGCTCTACCTTCTACAAGTGATGTGCAGACAAATTATATGCCTTTCACAACACCTGTAAGTTCCCCTTCATGTAGTGATGTTTCGTGGAACCCTGCTAGTGATGATTTCAGTCCTGCAGAGAAACGAAAATATGCAGATACAATACCCAACAATTCAACACCGGTGAGTAGTAGTAGTAAGGAATCAACTCCTCTCAGGAAACGAAGCTGCAACAGTAGTTTGTTTCAGAAATTTCTTGGTTCTCCGTGTGTTTCTCCAATCTGCAAGTCGCAGCCATTGATATATCCATGTGGAATAGAAGCGCCATTTCCATTAGCGAAAGAACACAGTACATACTTGTCTAAAACTGATAAGCAAACATTTTGTAAGAACTACAAAACGTACAAAATCTTAATCGATACAATTTATAATGTGATATTCTGTTGCATCAAAAGAAAACCAACCAAGACGGAGCGAGATTTGATTGCAATTAATCTTTGCAACAAGTATCCTGTACTATCCTGTAATGATGACAATGCTCACAATGCGCTTAGTTATGCGATAAGGAAGAAGTGCAACAATCACCACAAGAGAAAAGTAGCGAAGCTGCAGGGGAAAGATGAGGAGTTGAGAGAGGAGGCTGTACTTTCCTGTGATGACAACGTTTCTCACAATGCGCCGAGTTCCATCAAGGAGACAAACCATCGCCATTCAAGAAAAGTAACAGAGCTGCAGGAGAAAGATGATGAGGAGATGAGAGAAGAGGATGGGGATACATGTATTGATGACCAAGATATCGATGATACCCCAAGTCAAAAACGCCACAACAAAGCTCTACAAACCGAACTAAAGAAGAAAACTCCAAACAGCAAAAGTGTAGACGTGTTATTCCAGAAGGGGTCAAAAGAGAGGATCGAGTGGATTCACAAGCTGAATGGAGGAACACGTGCCAAAGATGTCCTGGTGGCTTACCCCTGTTATAGAAAGGCTAGTTTTGTAAGTAACTTGCAATAAAACAGTTGTTTTTATATCACCCAGGGTGACATATAAAGTCACATAGTTTTTGATGTGCTGAAGATAATGTTGGAGATGCTTACTTATAAGGCCACAAAATCATGAATTTAGTCAGTGGTTTGCTAAATAACGCTACTAGTGTATTATAAATCATCTCAATCTTCGCCTTCACACTCCACAGGGCATCTAAAACCAGCATAAAATGTGCCGCTCTGATTACAGCTGGGTGATGTATGCATCGCCCTGGCATTTCCTGGACGACACTCACCGATTGACATTGCATAGTATTTCCAAAGGGGGGGGGGGGGGGATCTCTCTTGCAAGTTTGGCCATACGACAAAAACAAATTAACAATCAAGTCTCTCCAATAGTCCAAATGGCTATGCATCGTTCAGTTAATTTTTCCCATTTGAGTAAAATTTCCTAATTTATTTTCAGTGCATTCTCCAGCTAGAATTGATGCTGAATAAACCAGGGCTGGTGGATTTTGTCAATGGCAACTGGAAGCAGCTGAAAGAAAGAATTGGCCAAGCTGATTCAGGTAGGCATGGTAACTAAAGCGATCTCTGGCTGATCTAAAAGCTTAATGGCATTAACCATTCACACTCAGCTACCTTTAATGCGATCACGGACCGGCCTATCGAGTCCACCTGAAGTAAACTGAGGCCAATCCAGCCAGCGCACATTTGTGTTATGGCATTTGCAGAGAAAACTTTCCCTTTTCCAAGGTCACAGTCGATGCTGCTGTTCAAACCTAGTACTAACTGTGTTAGTACATGTAGTACTAGGTTTGAACAGCAGCATCGACTGTGACCTTGGAAAAGGGAACGTTTTCTCTGCAAATGCGATGATATTACTGTCGAAAAATATAATTATATTTAGCGCCTACCTTTCTGTCTTCAGAATCTAAAAAAGGATAATTCTTGACATTTTTTCTTGTTCTTAAAGACATAACGGTATAAATTTCCTTACCACGACGTATGTTGCACATCACAGTGCGAAAACTTGCGACCAATGACTACAGTAGTATAGTATATAATAATAATAATAATAATGTGTGGATTTATATAACGCACGTATCCACCAACTAAGTGGTGCTCAATGCGCATTATATTATTATCCCTGCTCATAAGGCTCATAAGGCTCATAAATCATTCCTGAAACCATCTCAGCTCCCTGGGGAGTATACAGCTCAATTGCTGCCATTTCTAGCGCATATAGAGCAAACCAACTCTGCCTTCACAGGTACCCATTTAACCCCTGGGTGGAGAGAAGCAATTATGATTAAGTGTCTTGCTCAAGGACACAAGTGTCACGGCCGTGATTCGAACCCACATTATGTTGCTAACACCAGAACTTGAATCCGGCAAGCTAGACCGCAGTACAGTATAGTTGTGTATACAGCTAGCTCAGTACAGTACAGTCGAGTCATCATATCAGCAGCAGAGCGCACAATTGCTGAATTGAAATGGCACCGTGTGCATCCTGGGTAATTTCCATAGATCGGTCGAGTTCTCCGTCTAGTCTTAGCTTTAGCGTCACGCGTCGAGTCCATGGCGTTGTGCTATCTTTGGCCTGTTGATAAATCATGTCCTCTTTCATCAAATTTGATGTAAAAAAACTCTAAAAATTCGCTTTATCTTATTATGTATAAATGTGTAAGATCATAAAAAAGTTGTACATTTTAGGGGTCCAAATGTACAAAAACTTTGAACTTTTGTAAAAAGGTATAGGATTAATATTTTTTGACGTTTTAAAAACTAAAAGTATTAATGAACATGCCTTCTCTCCATGAGAGGTCTAAATAAACTGTCAACCAATAAACGTCCAATAAAAGTCTTTCTTTGTTTTAAATATGAATAATTCATGAAGACTAATTATGTACGTCACTACATGCACAGAGAAGCATTGCCACGCCCAAATCCCAGGTGAGTGTACGTGTACACGTGATATATAAACTTGCCCGACCAGCAGCAAGTTTACAGTGTTGTCTTGGAGACACTGAATGGACCAGATCAATATAAAGTGATTTTTTGTTTTATTGTTCGTAGTGATTGTGCCATAACAGTTGTTCAACTTTAATTACATAAATGTGACGGGCTCTGCGAAAATGAGTCGCTTCACGCACGGCCTATTTCCACGTACAGGGTTGATGAATGTTTGGAGGGTGAAAAAATAAATTGGAAATTGATTTTTTGATTATCCAATATTTCGGTTCTTTAGTATCTGTATTTTCATATTTATAAATCAAAAAAGCTGATTTGTATGAAGAAAGTGGAATAAATGATGATTTTTGTGTGCCTTTTGTTTTCATTTCGTCCGTTGTGTCCATTACAATGCGCTATAAATTGCTGCGTTTACGTTGATTGTGCTTGGCAAAAATATAAACCCCGCTAGCATTAAATTTTAAGGAACATATTGGTAACTACGCACATTTTATTAGTAACCTTCTGAAGTCATGGGTTTTTACAGTTTTTTTTAATAGGCAATTTCTCCTATACGGGTTTACTCGATTGTTGACATAATACATATTTTCAAAAGGTGATAACTTTTGAACCGGACATGCCACAGTTGTTTAACAGGTATCAAAATGAAGCTTATTGCATGCTCTTTTCAGCCATGTATATAACTAAAAAATTATGTTCACCCCCATGTGACTCATTTTCGCAGAGCCCGTCACAAATGTGATATACGTAATAAAGGTATAAGGAAAATCAAAATCGAAAATATAAAATAATTAAGGTACCACTTCGTGGTTTTAAATTGTTTTATTCATCCCTATCATAAATTCTTCCCCCTTCAAATAATGGCTCTCCCATGTCCCATCCCGCCATAAAATTGTATCATACCTATAAATCGCGCGCGCGGTAAAAATAAATCAATTGCCGTTCATCCATAAGATCCATACAGTGAGAGAGTACTCTAGTTAAAAAGAAAACATCGAGATGTCACTAAGAGCAGCGACAAAAGGTAAATTTAGCCTACTAATTTAGCCTCAGTGATCATTTATTACAATAAAACCAACAATATTTTTTCTTTCAAATATTATTTTATAAAAACGTTAGACTTAATAAGAAGTTAACTGTTCAGAAACTTTTTATGGCCTAACGTAAACGTGTTGGGCCTGAACATACATTATACAAAGATAGGCCTAATTAAAATAATAATTAATAACAGTTAATTATAATATAATAATTATAATAACGCCTATATTTTCTTTGACTTTGTGACTTCTAATTTTAAATAAGTTAGGCCTATGCCTAACGTCAAGGCCAAAACAAAAATCATGTTTCTTTTCTCCGCGCACGTCATATCAGACTTGCCCATGGGCATTTTTAATTTCTTGGTCGTGCTGTGTTTTAAGCGACTTTTTGACATAGCCCAGGTGTATGAACGTTTGTGCGATTGTGAAGGCCTCTCTTAGCCATCACACTTTAAATATGAGAAATATGGTCCCCGCGTAGGCCTACAACCATTGACAACAGTTCATGCTGGAGGCTTTTTGGGCCCTAACGTTAATTAGCAAACAGTTAACGTTATTTTGACACAGTCGTGACAGTAGTTATGGGCCTACATGTAGGCCTAAATTAATAGTAATAATTTTAACGTTAATTATTATTTATGTATAGTATGTTAGACTAACCAGCCTTTAAGTTATGCCTAACTCAACTGTTAAGTTAGTGATATAATGAACTAAGGGGGATGAATATTATTGTGTTGCTCAACTGGGAGGATATGGATTTCAGGTTGAATATTTGTTTAAGCCAATTTGTTGGGTTACATGTAATGTTATAATGTACTTGTAGGGAGTAGGAAAAGTCTAGAAAATAAATGAAATTGCGACAAGGGACTTCAAAGTTCAATAAGGGGTTATGCACAGTGTGTAATTTGGAATTTAGAGGGGCCAATGTTCTTAATTTAATTGGAACAATGTTAGGCTTAATTTCATTAAAGAAATAAACCTTTACAATCGTGGAATGTTATGTTATGTGCATTTCCTAATTTCTAATTTCTGCTGAAGATGTTATTTCAACATGATTGTTAACTTTTCATCAAAATACAGTTCCTAAAGAGTGCCTCGTTTTATTCAAGGACGAAACGACAGCTATTGTAAAAACAAGACATCTGGTTCACAATGGTCCTCCTACTTCCATTAAGGTTGGAACATCAGTTGTTGTCAAGTGGGGTGCTGAAAAGCTTTCTGCAAAAGTGATCTGCATGTCAGGTAAAATGAGGGGAAAGTGAAACTTCGGTTACAACAAGATTATTAAATTACGGTTAAAAAAAATAAAAACTTACATTGTATAGAAAATTTAGTATTTTATAATATGGAAATGGATCCTCATGGCCATGACACAATTTCATTGGGTACTGAATTACCAAAGTGTGTCAAACTTTCTTCAACATTTTTCAGATAACCGGACCGTGCTGAATGAAGCAGATGTAAACTTTGGGAGAGAGATGCCAACCACCAAAATATCTAGAAAAAACTAAAAAAAGGTAACCACCTTTTTAATTGTGTGTGAACAGCATCTTTGTCTTTTCAAAATTGTTGTTTTTGTTAATTATTTTTGTGTATATATATGTTTTTTGTTGTTGTTGTTGTTTGTTTTTTTTAGGGGGGGGGGGTGATTTGTATTAGTTTTGTTTTTGTTTTAATTTAAAGAAAAAGGGAAAAACCTTTAAACTTGAGGTGTTTCACACTTTATAATAAATTATGTGCAAGGGCAACATTTTTTTAAATACTGGGTCTGGGGGTTATATGTAAAATAACACCCCCTTACCAGGCCCATAGTTGTGGATCACATGCTATGTCAAGTTTTTGATGATGTGCTATAGACCTAGCCAACTTTGGATTTTCAATTTCAGCTAACTTACCATATTCTGTTGTATCTCATGGGGATACTAAATTTGCAAGAAAATGCTGCTACATGTAGCTTATTTCACCAATCGATTCCAACATAGGACCACTTTTCTACAAAATAACAAATACATCAGGCAAGCGGATTTTTGAGGATTTTTAGTGATTTCAGAATTTTTTTTCCAAATCCCACTCTGTCACCTAATTTTCTTGAAAGAAGAGAAGTAGGAAAGAAAGAAGCATTGTACTGTTTACATTAAAATTCAAATAAATAAAAAATAAAAAAATCACAGTAATGTTTTTATTTTTTACATTTCAACTCCAAAAGGGAGAAAACATTATTTGACAGATCACAATATTTTTCTTGCAGCTTCCTGCAGCTGTTCCTGTACCAGCGGCAGCAGCGTCAAGACCAAAATAGGTGAAACATGCCCCAAAAACTTCAATTTATTTTTGCACTCTATGTGTCTTTCCAAAACTGATGGGGTTCAACTTTGTGCGAGGGGAACATGGAACAATAGTTTAAAAAATGAAGCATTTTGACGTATATACATTTTTGTCCTTTTTATGAATGTAAATGTTTGAAGGGTGACACTGTAATTACTTTAATTCCAAAAGAATCAACATACTGTTTGGTAAGCACAATAATTAAAGATTTAGGATTTTGGGGGAAAAATTGGGACAAATTATTTTATTTTACCTGCCAATGTCTCACTTGTATGGTTATGATTTGTAGAAATTGTACCCCATTAGTTTTGAAAGACCTATCATTTTATAATAGATTATGGGCAAGTACCACATTTATTAATTTTTTTAATTTTTATATCAGTTGGCATTTAGAGCCTCAGTCGGCAAACAAAGCATCAAAGGTACAAGAGATGGTCAAAAAATAAATAAAATTCACTCGGCAAACCTAGAGGTATTGCTTTGCCGACTGCAAATGTATCGCAGTTCTAACCACTGAGGATTGGTCAAGTTGTTTGTTATAAGTTGTTGAGCGACTTTACAGAGTGTTCATTTAGTAGGAAAAGTAAATTTATCTGGGCATATTACTGTTGTCTGTAAATTTACAAAATAATATTTGCGCCCCCCCCCCCCCAAGAAAGAAAATGCCTTCGCTACGCCCTGTCGGGGGGTTAAATGTAAAATAACACCCTCCCCCCCTTTACCGGGCCCATAGTTGTGGATCATATGCTAGGATTTGTTGATATGGCTAGACCTAGCCCACACTGGATTTTCAATTTAATCTAACTTACCATATTCTGTTAAATCTCGTGGGGTGACTAAATTTG
The DNA here is from genome assembly GCA_029582265.1 of Zoroaster sp. YZ-2022. Lineage (NCBI taxonomy): Eukaryota > Metazoa > Echinodermata > Asteroidea > Forcipulatida > Zoroasteridae > Zoroaster > Zoroaster sp. YZ-2022. Next base: position 19,814,132 of record CM055816.1, read on the forward strand.
CAAGAAAATGCTGCTACATGTAGCTTATTTCACCAATCGATTCCAACATAGGACCACTTTTCTACAAAAATAATAGATTTATGTAATCTGTGAAATTTAGAATATTGCCAGTTCAAACTTACATTTTTTTCAAAAGCAATAATCTATCAAAGTTATTTGTTTTAATAGTAGCTTGAAAGATTAAACTTTGCTTTAAAAATCTGAAAACATACTTTTATTCTTAAAGATCAAACCTCAAAAATTAGGAAAACACAAATTAATACATTATTCAACATATTATTCTTTCAGGTTCCAGCTAAAAAGAAGGCAGCAACTACACTGGGATTATGGAAACTGACATGATTGCTGTGGGGGGTTGGGGTCAGGTGGGGGTGGCAGGTCAGGTGGGGGTCATGGTCAGGTGGAGGGTCAGGTGGGGTTGGGGGTCAGGTGGGGGGTCAGGTGGAGGTTGGGGATCAGGTAGAGGGTCAGATGGGGGTTGGGGATCAGGAAGGGGTGGGGATCAGGAAGAGGGTCGGGGATCAGGTAGAGGGTCAGGTGGGGGGTCAGGTGATGGTGGGGAGTCAGGTGATGGTGGGGGGTCTGGTGGAGGTGGGGGTTGGGGATCAGGTAGAGGGTCAGGTGGGGCGTCAGGGTCAGGTGATGATGGGGGGTCAGGTGGAGGTTGGGGATCAGGTAGAGGGTCAGGTGGGGGTTGGGGATCAGGAAGAGGGTCAGTTGAGGGTCAGGTGATGGTGGGGGGTCAGGAAGGGGTAGAGGGTCAGGTGATGGTGGGGGGTCAGGGTCAGGTAGAGGGTCAGGTGGGGGATGTTGAAATGGAAAGTGTTGGAGATGAAATTGCTATTATGGACTTTAATGAAGACTGGGGTTTCTTTGATATTGGTGTGGATGATGAAGGTGTGGAGGGTGTGGGTGAGGGGGTAGAGTGGAGGGAAGAGTAGGTGGGGGAAGAATTATTTTGGGGTTAATTAGGGATTTGATCAAGGGCCAGCAAACAATTAATGCAAAAATTGACAACATACAAAGACAACTAAATGAAAATATAATGCCCATTAACAATGACAATGGATAATTACTTAATCCCGTAATTCATCATGATTTTCAACTAGCACAACTTATTACTCTTCATAGGAATAGCAGCAGCAATATGAATTTTGCGGTAAATTTGGCTAGACAATCTTTCACAAATAATGAGCTTAAAGACAACAGAACATGGTTTGCGGGGCACAGAAGGGGTGGGGCTTGAACAAATCCGGAATAACTATTTCCGAATAGTTGATATTCCGGATTTGTTCAAGCGGGGCGAATGGAAGAAGTGCTGCAAGGCCATTGATGCCTCTGGCCGTGAACTTCTTCGCAAGCAACGAGTCGCAGCACAATTTCTTTAAACATTAAAACACATCATTTCCTTTTTACTTTTTTAACTGTTGACCCAACTGTGCACACAAGGGCTTTTGACTGGTTTTGACTGTCATTTTGACCACCCTCATTATTAACAGACCATGCTTTTTACCTGTCAAAAATGGTCAACTCATTCTGACCTGTAAATGTACTTACGATTTCGTTAAAAAATTTTGCATAGCAAAACTGCGATGCAAAAAATGAATTTGCATAGCAAAATAATTTTTTGTACAGCAATCTGTGAATTTTGTGTAGCTAATTTAAAATGTTTAAAATTACAATATGTAGTGTGCATAGGTGAAGGTGTTGTTTTTCAAGGCTTTACTGTTGTTTGGTTCATAATATGGATGTCCAAATTTTACCAGAAATAATAATCTTTAGTGTCCGGAAATTGAGCCACAGTTGTTAAAAAAATTCATGTGTTTCTTTCTTCCTTCGAGGCCAATTTCTTAATTATTTTCGCCAAATTGCAGTCATTCATGAAAGTTAGTCCTCTGTCCACTTTCTTTTTTGTTTGCTAAAACAGAGGCAATATCACATAAACAAATTACTGACTGTGATTTTTCCAAGTGTAATGTTACTTTGTGGTATGATCAAGCTTGATTTTGATTATTAAAAATTCGTCAGGAAAATGAGTGGCTCACCGTGGTTGAAAGTGCAATCATATTGTGTGCCGAAATGATTCTAAATCTCACGACATATATATTAAAATGAATGCTCATTTTGTTAATTTTCAAAAACATGTACACGTTATTTTGGGAAAGGTTTGTGAATGTGATTTTAAAAATGTTTATTATTAAACCACAATAGCGAAAAAATCTGTCGCAATTTGTATTGCAAAATTTGCGATGTATTTTTTGAAATTACATCGCAGATTTTCCAAATTACATCGCATTTTGCGATGCGATACAGGGGAAATCGTTCACTGCACGTATGGTTTGACAGTGTTTGACTTTTCAGTGCTCTAGATATACCTTGGCTAGTATATATTAATATTTTGACTGATTTTAACCTTTGCAGTCACATAAGGGTTAAACCTGTTGTGTACAATTTAAATCAACAAGACATGTAATGTATTGTATTAAAATAAACTGAATATGTGCAGAATTAAACTGAAGTATACAATTGTATTCATTTTATAGCATGACTTAATAAACTTTATTTAAAGTTTAATTTTTAGTATGAACCATCTTGAGAATTTTTGTTTTAGCCCAAATTGCTTTCACCTCAGAGTCAAATAAAAGAGATAACTAGGGCTGAATCAGGGTTCATTTTGCATTTTGGACACCGACTTAAATTGTACTGACCAAAATTTAATACAAGCAATCATGTGATTGAAAGGTCATTAAGCTCAACAGCTGTAGTTATGACTGGATTAGAACACGAGCATGGAATTGGCTTGGTAATTTATTTTATTTTCAACAGACGAGCAACATGCATACAATACGTGGACACAATCTGAATTGAAAAATGTTGGTGCTGAATGTGTTAAAATGACTTGCTAATTACACGATAACTGTATTATTTTATTTTAGGAAAATCTTTTAAAAATGAAATAATTACCATTATTTAGCAAAAGCACTCTTTTGAATAACAACATGGACAACATACCACGACATTTAAGGACTTCATGCGCCTGTAACACATTGTAAGTGAGGTAATTTTAAAGTCTGTAGGTGGGAGGGGAGGGGTGTCTGTGAATGTAACCAACATGCATCTAGTGTTGTAATTCCAAAGTCTGACCCATAGGTTGGGGGCGGCTGCAAATACATGTACTTACTTTGTAGTTTCACAATATCAGTGTTGTAGTTCCGAGTACACTATTCAATGTGGAATTTGGTTTCAGGCAAATTCCAAGTTCAGCTGAAGAAAAAAATATATGTTATTTTTAAATTGTATTAAATATAAAATTTAAATAATTAGACTGGACATATACTGTGCATTTTGAACAACCTCAAGAAAGTTTGTATTTTTTTATTATAACAATCCCTTATATAAAAATGCCATATTGAGAAATTATACCTTATCGCAATAAGTTGGTGAATTAAGACTATCATCAAGAATTATTTCATTGTTACTACCTTTGATTTTTGAATGTATATCAAAAGGTGCATGCATCATTGCAGTAGATATTCAAATTTACCAGCGTACACGAGCAGAACAAGTACGCCGCCAAACTCTGCGTTTAAAGAGCAAATGAAAAAATAAATACAAAGCTGTTCAATTTCACAACTACAGCAAAGATTAATTATACCAGATAACACCAGTTGTATTTTTGTAACAATATGTATTGTATGTGTATGTACATGTACAACTACAATTCACCACTAAGTATATGTAACCCAACTTAAGAATGTTATGTACAGTATGTTTTAAACACTGGTACCCCACAAGGATGTGTATTATCGCCGCTTTTGTATTCTCTTTTTATATACGATTGTAAAGCCCGTGACCAGAACTCCCGAATTATTAAATTTGCGGATGATACGACGGTCACTGGTTTGATACTCAATGATGATGAAAGTGGCTACCGGAACGAAGTTGATCTCGTGGTAAGATGGTGCGATGACAACAACTTGATATTGAATGTGTGCAAAACGAAAGAATTAATTGTGGACTTTAGACGTAACAAAAACTTAAAAGACCCACTTATTATTAATGGATCTGTTGTAGAGCAGGTAAATACCTTTAAGTTGCTAGGCACTTTTGTAATGAATAACTTATCATGGAAGGTGAATACGGACGAGATACTAAAAAAAGCTCGTCAGAGACTGTATTTTCTGCGTTCACTTAAATCGTATGGCGTAAGGATAGATATTTTGATTAATTTTTATCGTGCCATAATCGAGAGTATATTAACTACACATATTTTAGTCTGGTTTGGTCGCATAAGTAAAAATGAGCTTAGGAAATTAGAATCAGTTATTAGAAATGCTGAACGTATTATTGGTACTGGCCTGCCATCTCTCTTTCCCTTTATCAAGAACGTACTTTAAAACGAGTTAGAAATATTATAGGAGATAATTTCCACCCAGCTGTTGACTATTTCAAATTTCTCCCCTCGGGGAAAAGATTTCAAAATTTTAGGGGCTCTAAGAGATTTATTGATAGTTTTTATCCTTCTGCCGTAAAGGTTTTTAATGTGCACCATTCCCGTTGAATTTTATATTTGCAATTAATTGAATCTTATTGCCTTATATGTATATTTGTATAGTTTTATTTGTATACTTTTGTACACAATATTTATTTATGTAAAATTTTAGAGCTCTTGTGTTCGCTCGATTTCCATTGTATATTTTTTATCATTGGCTGAATAAATAAATATCTATATCTATCTATCATTAAGTGTGCATGTGTGTACACAGATCATGTGATTAAAAACTTATAACTGAACACAATTAACATGTCTAATGTACCTCATGTGTAAATGCAATTTACATTCATACATACAATGTTTACATACATATTTAGTGTGTGTGTATGTATGTATACATATATAGGCCTACTGTCTGTATAAGGGAATTTGTCAGTAGAGATCCCATGCTTGATGCAACAAATCTTCTAAATCGTACACAACCTTAGGCCTTAGCCCCATTCTAGGGCCAATACACTGGACTCCCCGTATGCTTGGCCCCATGCAGCACCACATACCATGTACAAAAATGGAGCAATTTGTTCAACTTTTGATCTGCTAGTTAATTACAATCTAAAATGTTGTGAATAGAGGTAAGCTTGCCCAAGCAGATACTTTTGTCATAAAGTTAAATGTTTTTTAATTTAATTTTTTTATAGAAAATTTCATGAAAGTTTTAGGTTGTAATAATTAGCAGATCAAAAGTTGAACAAAATTACAAATCACTCCTTTTTTTAAACTTTTTTTTAACATAATATGGTGGTAGGTCCAATTATATGGAGGGAGTTCAGTGTATTGGCCCTAGAATAGGTGTAAGTAGGCCTACATCTAAAAATGACATGTACTTTGACTTTTACATGTACACCTGTACCTACATTACTTCTGCACTTTGTACATATACGTACAATTTTACCCCACAAAAAGGCCACCATCAATTACTTTCCTCGTTCCTAAAATGACTTTTGAATGTATCAAATCGACGCTGAAAAGTGTATGCATAGTTGCAGAAGAGATGATGACTGTACATCGTTGAGCTTAAGCTTGCTACAGTATCAATGCCAAACTGATCCGTGCAATGTTACTATATGTGTACATGTACATGTACGTATACGGCCGGCCGGCTGGGGATATGTACATGAACACTGGTTGTGTTTTTGAATGGAAACCCTCTAGTCAGCAGGCTTATGGTAGAAAAAGTTCCCCCATATGCAATTTTGGATACAATCTTTGAAATTTTCAGGGATTACTCCTGAAACACTAAAGAACACAAATCCACCTGATGCCAATTTTTCCCATCACCGGAATGATGTTTTGGTTTTTTTTTTCCGAAGTAAAATACAGACGACGAAATTACACGAATTGTGATTTTTCAGTTTTGTGCCCAAATGACGATCCTTGCATTATTCGGAATATGTCCAATTACCGCTATGTAATATGATTCTGGATTGTACGGGTTTCGCAAACGGACCACCGCGACGTATACACAAGCAAAGGTATGCTGCACTGGATGAATGGGCACTGACGTTGTGAACTTTAGTTTACGGCAGGATTTCACAATCGAAACTCTCTTCAGTTTGCTGTTTTTGTCCAAATAATCTCGTGAGTAACAAGAAATACGATAAAGTTATCAGATATATAACATAGAAAAGAAAATATACAGAAACACCTTCAGGAATACCACTTTTCTGTCTTCCTCCGTGGTTTGAGTTTGACAACTACTTCACACTCGTCAACGTGGTTGATGTTAGTGTGGCGCCTCGTGATATTTATTGCGTGTACTCTCTAGTGTGAGACAAGGTACACGACTGATATTAGGCCAGCGTAAGTTTCGAGAATTTTTTCACTTTTTCGGCTCTAACGTTAATGACAGTCTATAAATAGATAGTCTGACATATAACTAATAGTACAAACTGTCTGTCACTATTATTGATAGTCCTTCTTGGTTATAACAACGCCAAGATAAAGCCTAACTGCAGTTTTCATACCAGCCCAAAACATCGTTTTGTTTTACCAACTTCGTGATAATAAGTTTGTAATCGTATTCTTAATCTTAGTACACAGTACACACATACAAATAAAACAAATTTTGAAACAAAATAAGACTTGGGCTTAATATTCAACATCATGAGCACAGATCAGCCTCCTGCTAAAATAAAACCAACAGATTTCAGTCTGTGCATTAAGTGTCAAAATGTTTTGAAAAATGAAAAACTTACAACACCAAAACATTTGTCTTCATGTGATACATTTCTGCACAGCGTGCATAAGAGGTGCGAATTAGGCAATCCTGATTTCATTAGTATTTCACAAAGACTGCATGGAACAACAGGGGATGAACTCCTTGAGAAAGGTGCACAGTGGCATCGCAATTTCTATAGTGATACAACTTCAAAAACTAAAATTGAAAGAGATGAAAAGAGGTTCCAAAATAATGACCCACTACAAAATCGAAAAGGTCGACCTTCTACAACCCCGTGTACGAATTCAGGAAAACTCACAAGATCTACTGCTGAGCATTTTAATCGTCAGGAGTGTTTCTTTTGTCAAGGAGGTGACACTACAAAACAAGATGAAATCAAACATGCTTGCCAAAGTGTCAACAGTGGAATATCAATTAAAGAGATTGTTGAAAAAAGTGACAATGATTTGTGGAAATTGCAACTTGCAGATGTAATAGTAGAGGATGACCTACTTGCAAGGGACATTGTGTACCACAGTAGTTGCAAGCTCAAAGCTTGGCAAAAACATGTTAATTGGCCTCAAATATGTACAACTGACAAAAATGTTGACAACACAAGACTTTTTATTGCAGAGATTGAATTCTTTGATAATCTGCAGGAAAAAAATTACTCGGGAGACTACATAACCACACTTCAGGCAGAAAATGTGTATAAGGAGATATTAGAAGAACATGGCATCAATACAACCATAACACGCAGAGCATTAATAGCTCAGATCTCAGAGAATGTACCAAATATTGTCATATCACAACAGAGGGGTAACTTACCATGCGTGTTACATTCTAAACAAGCAGGCCGTGAAGCACTAGATTTAGCTACAGATGAGAGAGACATAAGAGCTGATCTAAATACTATCTTCAAGTGTGCTAAAATAATCAGGCGGATTGTTTCAAATGTAAAACATGAAAAGTCATGGACATTTACAGGGTCCCTTGATGGTTCTAGTGAATGTGGCGTTCCTGTTGAACTTTTAACAATGAATAAATGGATTCTTCAGGGTCGTAAGATGGCTACAACTAAGTCTCGTGAAAAGGCTTTGCATAAATCATCTGTCATAATCTCACAGACCATGATACAAGAATTTAAGACTACTAGACAAGTGGCACATGCAGCAAAATCCGAGTCTTCGTTGTCAAGTTTTCGCCGACGGCTTGAAAGTCCATATGCAGTAGGCCTATCCCTATGGATGTATCACAACCTGCGTAGTCAGAAAGCCGTTACATTACTTAGCAATGCTAATATCGGTATATCATATAGCCGAGTCACTCAAGTCTGCAGCCAGATCGCCCATGCTGTCCAAAAAAATATCATCACACACGGCGTGTTTGTGCCACACGGGTTGGTAAAAGGTCGCCCTATTCGTGCGTCTGCAGATAATGTTGACACTTATGATGGAAAAAACAGTTTCCATGCAATGGCAATCAGTGTGTATCAGCCAGAAAGCGATGATGAGACTTTGGTGGAACCACTTGACCTCAGCAAGGTATCTCTCGGTCTACAAATTGATCATGATGTTCCAAGTACATGCATTGAACTTGTTAAGTGTAACATAACAGGCAGTCCAAAACCACGCATCAGTCCATCCTACATGTCTTACAAAGTGGGAGTTCACAAAGACTGTTTTGAGGGTTCATTGAACGACGACATAGCTTGGATGATGGCTAGGTATCTTAAGAGACCACTGCACAACATTTCTCCAACACATTCAGATGTGGTACATCAGCTGACAGATGTTTCTGATGATATAGCCACAATCCCTGACTTGGACGAGACCATATCTGAAGATGTTGATGAAATCCAAGTTTTGCTCACCTCATCATGTGATATGACTTCAGACATGCCAGATGCATGTACAGCAGCCGCCGAAGCTTCAAATGAATCCCTGGTGACAACTGATCAATATGGAGATCAGCAAGTGCCAGTGTGGTCTGCATATAACTCAATATTAAACAAGCCACCAACATTCATTCAAGATACCTCCACTGGTATTGATAAAGTTTACACACTCCCTATCATCAATGCCCCAGCTCATGAGTGGTCAACATTAGTCACTACATTGGATCAACTCTACAAGTTGAATGTGCTGGTTTCCGGCAGTGAAAGGAAGCTTGTTGTCACGTTTGATATGGACCTCTACAAGCGAGTTTTAAAGTTGGAATACTTGGACTCCCAGTACAAGAACAAGTGGGTAGTGTGCCCAGGAGCTTTCCATACATCATTGTGTGCTCTTAGGTGTTTGGGGAAGACCATAGAGGGTAGTGGAATTGATGAGGCTTGGGTGGAAGCAGATATGTACAGTTCTGTGACTGTCAACCAAATTATCAATGGAAGTCACTACAGCAGATCTCTAGAAGCTCATGAGGTCACACTGCAAGTGTTGTTTGACCTTTGGATAGAGGAGTTCTTTGCAGAACGGCCTGCAGCACGTAGAGCTCTGGAAGGCAGTGTTGAGCTGCTGGCAACTGCATGTGCATCCAAACAGGGTGTTCAAGGGGCCCACATGGCATTTCTGGCAACAATGGAGTCACTGGAACTCATTAGGCAGTTAGCAGAATTTGATGCCAGACACTCGGAATATCCAATGTTTAAATGGGCACGTACCGTAATTTCCTGCGTATAAGACGCGGCTTATCTGACTTTCAAAGGTACGAAAACGTCACTGCGTCTTATCTAACGGTGCACCTTATCTGGTGTCGCTTGAGATCAAAGTGATGATTACCGCTTGTGTATGTACATGCGACAGGTTATGACTCTTTTGCAATTCCAGCGAGCTACACGCCAGGGTGACTGGTTTCTACATCTGTCATCTCTTGAAAAATTGTGTTTGTATTTTGTTGCATAAGACAGACTTTCGTATGCGCAGCACATTCCAGAATATGTTGCCCGCATGTACCAGCTTCAGTCTACTGATCCTGAAATATGGCTTGAGTTTGTTTCACAGGATTTCACAGTTAATACATCCAACCAGATTCCTTTCACTCGTCTTGGGATGGATCTTGCCCAGGAGCACAGCAACAAAAAACTGAAAGGTCAGGGTGCCATCAGCGGGATAACACAATCATCTGCTACACTTCTAAAATTCTGTATGTGTGCTCCTGAGCTGGCCAGAATTGCCAATGAGACAGAAAACATGGTTGGGATGCAAAACCTGGTCAGAACCGAGCATCATTGTCTTAATCAATCTACAGTGAAGAGACAAGAGCGAACCATTGCAAACCTTCTCAAAGTTTTAGCTCCATGTAGAATATTCAGTTCCAAAGAAACTCACATGTTCAACATAACTACAAAGGAGATAATCCCAAAACCTACACAGGAAAGCATTTTGTCAGTTGAAACACGGGGATTGGCTTCAATGGAGAAATCTGTGGAGATAAAAATCTCTGGGATAAAATGAGTAAATGCAAAACCCTGCCGTGGAATTCTGCAGCTAGAAAAATCAAACTGCAAGCCAAAGATAGTGTTCTGACACTACGAGCTACATCAGGTCTTATGTCCAGATTGCTAGTTGTTGCACGCTCATCCCATGAGGTAGATCTGGAAGAGGTCATCGGGAAGTATGAGTTTTCAACAATCAACCGTACATTGATGAAACCAGATGGTCGTATTCATCCAACTGTAGATAAAAGTAAAATAATCACAGTGCTTGAGAACCTTCCAGCAAAACTTTCGGACAATAGTTCATCCGAACCTCCTCTCGAAGAACATGGTCATCATACAGATACTGGCAAAATGTGCCTTATAGTTGATGGTATGGCTGTTGAGAGCTCATGGCTGTGAAACAATTTGAAAACTGCAAAGCCCTCAGCGATGCATATGTTTCACTTATAGATGCAAAAACACGTAAGTATCATGTTGTGAGGGTTGTATTCGACAATTATTCCATTGAGGGATCACTAAAAGAAGCTACGCGAGAGCGGCGCCGGGGTGGTAAAAAGGCACCAGTAAGAACCTATAAAGCAGAAGATACCACCAAAATCAGAGATGCAAAAGCATTTCTTGGTAGCAATGCTACAAAAGATTCGCTCACTCTCTATCTGGCACAGAAGCTTGTTGACAATGCTCAAACTCATGTTATAGCAGCAACACACAGTAACGTATTGTCAAATAAAACAGGAACCATCAACCCTGGTGTCAGCTCACAGGAGGAGGCTGACACCTTGATGATATTTCATGCAACAGAAGCAGCAAAATCTGGATTTACTGTTCACATTTACAGTCAAGACACTGATGTATTGGTACTGGCTCTAAGGCGTGTTCCTATTCTTGGTAAAGGAGCAGCACAACTGATGGGTACCAGTGACAGACGTCGGCTTGTTATGTTAGAGCCAATCTACAATGCTCTTGGTCCAGATAAAGCAGAGGCTTTATGTAAATGGCATGCATTGACTGGTTGTGATACAACAGGGCACATCAATGGAAAGTCAAAGAAAGCATGCTTGGAAGCATACTTGAAGGCAGGACCTGAAATTGTGGCTGCTATATCCTCGCTGGGAATTGGTACTGAGTCATCTGAAGATGTCACTATGGGTTGCGTATCTTTTCTCTGCAGTCTTTGCTGCCGAAAGGGTGTCCACATCACAGAGCCTCACAATCTGAGATGGAAGTTGCTTAAACAACAGGGAACTGACAAAGGAATTGATCTTTTACCACCAACACTAGGTGCATGGACCGAGCACATCCTACGAGCACATTGCCAAGCAGCTGTATGGGAGCAGGATCTACTCTTGCATCCTATCATTCTAGATCCACTAAAGCTAGGCTGGACAAGAGAAGACAACAACTTAGTTCCTGTATTATCGAAAGTTCCACCAGCCCCAGCGTCTGTCGTTGAACTTGTGCGATGTAGATGTGGAACAAGCAATCCAAGTTCTGTGAACAATTGTGCAAGTGCAAGATGTTCCTGTCGATCAAAAAATTTAGTTTGTACAGAACTGTGCAGGTGTGAGGCAGAGGAGGACATGTGTGAAAATGCCACCAGTCAGCTTGAACCAGATACTGCAGTCTAACTACAAAAGGATACCACAGAACTCTCAACCTTGTGTACCCACCTTAACTTATAAAGGTACATACCTGTAGGCCACTGTTTATTGAAGTCAGTAGGTTTATGGTACATCCAGATTATCAAGGCATTATGTTTGGAAAAAGACCATGCTTTTAACTATATGCTATTACTATGCATACAATTAATCACAAAGTTATCGTTTTAAAAAATAAGGTCTTATCTGGCTTAATTTTTCAGTCCAAAGACTATCCTTAAATGTAATGACTGATATGTCCTAAGGGATGCTCTGCAACATCATCAAGTTTTATCTTAAATGTGTATATCGTCATTATTGCTTAAGCATAGTTGTGTCCCGTGGATTTCTGGAAGGTTTGGCATGTCCATTGGAAGAGTCTTGGGGTATCCAGTCTTTCTTTGGGTAGGTCTTAACCGGAAGGTGCCACTGGTTATCTGGGCAGCTGAAAATCAAAATGGCCGTCTTTTTGGCAGAATAAGTGCTCAAGATACAATCTTGTCTCAGTATTTTTTCAGAAATATTAACACTCACTGGTCATTTGTTCAATCAGTCATTAGTGACGATCAGTGGGTAAATAACTTTGCTGGATCAAAAAGATTTGTTTTCGAGACGAGACTGTATATTTGATATATGTACATGTATTACCACAAATGGCGGCCATTTTGAATTTCAAAATGGCCGCTGAAATATATATGGTGAGTATTAAAAGCTTCAAAATTGTAATAATACTGTATAGACATTTGGTAAATAAAGATCTATGTCAATTCAGTCATATTTAATATATTTATATGCACACAACATATGCTAAATATGCAAAAAATAGCGGCCATTTTGAAAATCCAAATGGCCGCCCCAGGGGCGATAGGAAAAAATGGCATCAAGTGGATTTGGATTTGTTGACATGTAGACAGGTGATTCTGAAAGTTTCAAAGATTGTATACAAAAATGCATATGGACTCCACAAGCTCACAGACTACTCGGCGAAGCATGCAATGGTGACCGTCGAACGTGTTGTACGTTATACGCAATGCAGCACTACATAGTACATGAGTATAAACTGGATACATGTACGTGTATGTAAAATAAATTGTTATACCAGGCATGGTACATGACAAAATGTCTCTAGAAAGTTAGTTTCGAGCTCTTCACACCGTGGTTTTCTATGAAACTCTGTCACATTGATCTTTAGGACATCCTGAACCACATTTGACTGTTCCCCTTGCAAAAAAAAAAAGCACGTTTCACAGCAAATTCGTTTCAAAGATTCATTTGGATGAGGGTGGGACCAAATTGGGTTTTATCAGTACAGATCTAGATATTCGCCCAAAACCATTTCGCCCCATTCTTTTTGAGAATAGGACCACTCTCAAAACCAAATATTTGTGGTTTTTTTTGCAGACCCACAAATTATTGGTCAATACTTATGAAGTGGATCATCGATCGAAAATATTTTTTACCAATAGGCTTATTCTAGTACTAGTATAGCACCCAGTATGGCTCAATTCTAGCATAAATTCAGTCATTTCCTAGCGCTGGCTAAATAAGTTTTTATGACTTGGAAGTTTAACGCATGTTACGGAGACAGAATCTTCCATGCTAACGTTAACGTATGCGACGGTACGTTTGACCCGTTGTATATGTAACATAGTCGTCAGACAACATCTCAAGCATATCAACGTTTGGAAAATAAAAATAAAAATGTGTATATGATCCTTTAAAAATGTTTGGAAAATGCTGTAAAAATAAGGGTCGAGTTGTCTCGTTGGTCGATGGAGCTGTGTCTGTGTCGAGTTGCCAAAGGTCGAGTTGTCTATGACCATTTGCACAGTAATCATGTACAATATTTATGTACAATGTAATGTACATGTAGTGTAACACTGAACTATGTACGTGTATGTGTACATATATATTATTATGTACACAGTGCACTTCATGTACATTTGGTACATTTGTATGTACATGAACACTTGGTACATGTACATGTACATGTACACATACGTAAGCCAAAGCAAAAAGTTAATTTATTCCACGCAATTGTATACGCGATAAGTTAATTTATTCTGTGCGATAATGCACTTATTTATCGCGATAATATTGTGTTATTGCTTACTGCTTTTATCGCGATAAATTAACTTTGCATAAAAGGCGCGAAAAAAAAAATTGTATAAAAGAGGAAAAATCCTATGTGGATTCATTCCAAGCTCTCTGTCCTGCCTGAACCTGCATCTCACGCAAGCACTTTTCAACAATGACACGATACAGCACCTACACTCGTCACCGCATCACATTGTTGAACGCACAGGGACTCTCCAGAGGTGCGATACGGGCAGCTCTTGCGGCGGAAGACGGTTTGACTGTTTCATTAAGTGGCCTTTCTAAGTTCTTGAAGAAAGTGCGGGCGGGTGATTCATGTCTGGTAGACTTGCCGAAGCCGGGCCGCAGCAGCAAAATTACAGCGCAAATACAAGACATCATCGATCGCGAATTAGAACAAAATAGCGAGCTAAGCGCGGAGGAACTGCAGAATGTTATTTCTCGTACGACGGGCAATGTCATTCCGCAGGCGACCATTCGACGGGCCAGGAGGAAGCTCGGATGGGTTCTCAAAGGTACTAGTTACTGTCAACTCATTCGGGAAGCCAATCGGCCCAAGCGCCTAGATTTTGCGAGGCTGTGTCTTGCCAATAAAGACACATTCGATGATGTCATCTGGTCAGATGAGAGTTCAATCCAAATCGAGCGACATACAGAGAGATCTTTCCGGAAAATGAATATGCCAGCTGCCCTCAAAGGAAAACCCAAGCATCCGCTTAAAGTCCATGTGTGGGCTGGGATTTCCATGCGAGGCGCAACTGCCATAGGCGTTTTCGATGGAATCATGGCCGCAGATTATTATTGCGATACTATTCTGCGCCAATGGTTGAACCCTTTTCTGACCAGCCGGTTCGGTAGGGCGCACCGCTTCCAGCAGGACAACGATCCTAAGCACACAAGTAGGGCAGCGCAAGAGGTTATGGACGAGCTGCGCATCAACTGGTGGCGTACACCAGCTGAGTCTCCAGATATGAATCCCATCGAAAACATATGGGCGGAACTGAAAGGCCACTTAAGGAAGCACGTTAAGCCTTCAACCAAGGCACAGCTGATCCAAGGAATTCAGCAGTTTTGGGCACAGAAGATGACTGTGGAGAAGTGCAGAAAGTACATAGGTCATCTGCATAAAGTCCTACCAAAAGTCGTGGAGAGAGAAGGCAGAGCATCAGGGTACTAGACAGGCAGAGAGCTACCAAAAACCACCGGCTCTTTTCAGAGCCACACACATTCCAAAAAGAAAATTTTATAACATGTCTGTCATTATATTTATAATGAGGTTAACAATTTTTAAATAAAGCAAGGCTAACGTTATACCTAATTGGAATTAATTAAACAGACAATACTAGGCCTAATTTAAAAAATACAAATGGGCCTAATAAATTTTTTTTAAAGGTTATTTATTTTATATTAATCACTATAATAACATTGGCCTAATTTAAAACCTTTTTATTCAAGCTGGAACTTTTAATTTTGATAAAAAATCACTGAGGCCAAAACAAATTTGTTGAGTTGCCCTCCAGTGACAATATGAAAAAATTTGAAGGGGGTCGGTCGGTCGGGATTTCTTTCTTCTTTTTTTTGTTCCTGAACTGAAACCACATACCTTGTTTTTCATTTGTATACTTATCAGCAAGGAATTTTGCTTGCGCTTCAGAATAAAAGTATCCCAACCATTTTTTGTGTACTTTTCTCTGTGATTGACATAGGGCTGTGCGTTTTCGGATATTTTTGGAACCGGATACCCGAAATCAGGAAACTTCGGATACCCGGATACCCGTTTTCATTTTTGTTGAAAACATGCCTCCGGTGGTGTACAAATACATGTACTGTAAATGTTAACAAATTGACTTTTATAATACAGAGGATACCATACTATCGCTCTTTTCTTTATTGGAGTGTAATCTCTTGAATTTAAAGATAATTGTCTATACAAGTACATTGTTCAAGAGTCACAGATTTCTGTTTGCACCGCGCAAATGTTAAGTCCGAGTTTTAAAAAGTCGTTTACGGGTAATTGGAACCGAAAAATGGAACCGGGTAATGACCGTTTCGGTCGGGTATATGGATACCCGGATATCCGGCACAGCCCTAGATTTATATTGACACAGCAAATTCATCCATATTGCGTGCAATGCTCAACATGCAACATGTGAGTGGCCATTCGATTTGAAAACGTGTAGGTCGAGTCGCAATCGTTAACACACGTACAGTGTAGTGCGGGGAGCCAGTGCACAACGTGTGAGGGCCATTTGATTTGAAAACGTGTAGATTGAGTCGCAATCGTTGACATACAAAACAGTGCGCGAAGCCAGTGGAAAACATGTGGGGGCCATTCGATTGGAAAACGTGTAGATTTCAGTTGGCACACAGTGTGTGCGAAGGCAGTGCATGCACCATGTGAGTTTGTGAGTGCCGGAGCCATTCGATTTGAAAACATGTAGATTGAGTCTTGTGTACCGCCTACCGGTAAATTTACCGGTAAAAAAAAGTGGAAAAAATCACAAATCAAACGTATTATGTTTTATACAAAGAAAATTGGTAAGTTTCATTAATAAATAGGCCTAATGAATGACGGGGAAAAAAAAAAAAAAACCGACCCGAGATTTCAGCACTTTTGGGTCGGTCGGTGGATCATGGAGGGCAACTCAACATCTGTTTTTTTGTTTTGGCCTAATAAACAGTTTTCAAAGTTGATGTTTATGTAAAAGGAAAAATACCTAAAATACACCCCAAAGAAAATGCCTTCGCTACGCTTTACCCCTGTGTGTGTGTGTGTGTGTGTGTGTGTGTGTGTGTGTGTGTGGAGGGGGAGGGGGGTTGAAGAAACAATTTTGCCCAGTCAAACATGGTGCATAATTTTACTGTGACGTGGTTTATTTAATACACTAAACTAACTCACCTTCGGGGTTGCAGATATTCCAGGCTAGAGACGATATTCCTGCTTGTTAATGATCAGCTTATTTCGCGTGCGTTAACGTTCGAGTGTCACTTCTTTCCTCCATGGTTTTTGAGCTGGGGTTACCACCAGCCAGCTGAAGCCCTGACCAAACACTGCAAGCATCTCCCACTTCCTGAACATGTTGCAAGCTAGCCAGACATATGTTGCATGCTCTCGTCACGGATCATATCATGAGCTGAGGGAGATGATCATGGGTCGGGAATTTTTTTTTTATTGTAGGATCAGAGGGTTGAAGCCCGCCTCCTCCAGTAACGCAGGGCGTTACAGACACTGTGGACGCTATTCACTCGGAGAATTCAATTTTTTCGGAATTCTTTTAACTCATCATGTATTAGGACATAATGGAAACAAAGATACAATGTAAATCACGTAATGTGATCAAGTGGTGCATTATATTAACGAACATATCAGCAGCTGGTTTATCAAAATCATCAGATCAAGCATTGCTGTGCGTCAAGCATAGGCGCGTGTGCGTGCGCCAGCTGTCTGTAATATCACAGCTTATAACTAGAAAAGCACTTTTAGATTAGGGGGGAGGTATTTCACTTTTTATAATTCTGTCCCCTCTAAACATGTACAGGCCTATTAGAAACAAGACTACAATAAAAAAATATATAATAAAATTGATATTTCTAATTTACATGCCCCCCCTAAAAGTTTTTTTTGAAGGTTGCCCTCTGTTGTCAGTTTAACGGAAAATGTTCCCCGACTCCATATGCACTGAAGAGATCGTGTATGTGATATGTACCACACATGCAGAATGGTTACTCATCAGCTGTTCATGGTTTGTTGATATGATTGATGGGTTTTAAATAAATTAAGACAATATATATATTTTAGCAATATTATTTAAGCAATATTACCTCTTTTGTTTGTGGATTGTGTATTCAAATAAAAAAAATCGTAAACCACAAAGCCACTGATTAATGATTAAATTTTAAGGTTTGATTGGTATAGACTTTCTCTATATCTTTTTTCTTCAGACATGAAAATAAACCTCTCTTTGACAATTGTGGTGGTCCTGAAAAGGACCGTTGGGTTCTTTGTTAAATGTTGATGGTCTTGGCTCGACACTGCAAGGGTACTCGTTGCCGCTAAATGTCATGGCTTGACTTCATGCAGTATTCAGCTTGATTTGGGTAGACAATAGCTTGAAATGACTTGACTGGATTTTGGAATGGGTTCTACTTTATTGACAGTTTGCTTGAGAACAGCTTGACCTGGGTGAAAGTTGGCTTGAACAGAAACCTGTAAGATAAAAAACCTTTAAGAAAATTAATGCAAATAAATTAATATTAAATTGTGTAGATTTATACAACATCAGGCACTTTTTATATAAATTATTCAGATTTACAGATGAAAGACTAAAACGGGAGCATGTAAATGAACCGAACAGTGTACATGCACAAATGTACATCACCCATGTACACAGTTTTTAACTAATCATCATTTCTTAAATGTATATACTTTAAAATCAATTTTAATATGGCATATTTAATATGGTATATTTATCATCACAATGTAGATGCATCTGTACAGATAGTACTACTATTAGTAGTACATGCGGGTGGCTTCTTATTGATCACATTAAATAACTAAATTAGTTATTCTTAGCTGCTCTTTCATGAAATTAAATGTCATACATACAATATCAGTGTTGAAGGTCTCAAGACCAGTTTCGTTTTTTTGGACCGAGTCATGAGGCCTCTTTATAATGGAGGTCTCGTCTTGTTCTCGGACCAAATAATGTCTCGAAGAAAAACCTTGTTATAAAACAAACATTTGTATTGTAATTATATTAATATTTTAGGGCATCGGTTTACCATCATTATACATGCATAAATAAATGTTTGTACTGCAATTATGCCTGAACTTGAAAAATCTAAATCTTTGTCTGCTGTGACATCAGTGGCAATACTAATTACATCAGTAACGATGCTGTCCACCATCTTAATTTTTGTTATGAAAATGCCTGAACTTGACAAATCTAAATCTCTGTCTGCTGTGACATCAGTGACAATACTAATTACATCAGTAACGATGCTGTCCACCATCTTAATTTTTGTAAGGAAAATGCCAGAACTTGAACAATCTAAATCTTTGACTGCTGTGACTTCAGTGGCGATACTAATTACATCAGTAACGATGCTGTCCACCATCTTAATTTTTGTTATGAAAATGCCTGAACTTGAAAAATCTAAATCTTTGTCTGCTGTGACATCAGTGACAATACTAATTACATCAGTAACGATGCTGTCCATCTTAATTTTTGTAAGGAAAATGCCAGAACTTGAAAAATCTAAATCTTTGACTGCTGTGACATCAGTGACAATACTAATTACATCAGTAACGATGCTGTCCATCTTAATTTTTGTAAGGAAAATGCCAGAACTTGAAAAATCTAAATCTTTGACTGCTGTGACATCAGTGGCGATACTAATTACATCAGTAATGATGCTGTCCACCATCTTAATTTTTGTAAGGAAAATGCCAGAACTTGAACAATCTAAATCTTTGACTGCTGTGACTTCAGTGGCGATACTAATTACATCAGTAACGATGCTGTCCACCATCTTAATTTTTGTTATGAAAATGCCTGAACTTGAAAAATCTAAATCTTTGTCTGCTGTGACATCAGTGGCAATACTAATTACATCAGTAACGATGCTGTCCACCATCTTAATTGTTGTAAGGAAAATGCCAGAACTTGAAAAATCTAAATCTTTGACTGCTGTGACTTCAGTGGCGATACTAATTACATCAGTAACGATGCTGTCCACTATCTTAATTTTTGTTATGAAAATGCCTGAACTTGAAAAATCTAAATCTTTGTCTGCTGTGACATCAGTGGCAATACTAATTACATCAGTAACGATGCTGTCCACCATCTTAATTTTTGTAAGGAAAATGCCAGAACTTGAAAAATCTAAATCTTTGACTGCTGTGACTTCAGTGGCGATACTAATTACATCAGTAACGATGCTGTCCACCATCTTAATTTTTGTTAAGAAAATGCCTGAACTTGAAAAATCTAAATCTTTGTCTGCTGTGACATCAGTGGCAATACTAATTACATCAGTAACGATGCTGTCCACCATCTTAATTGTTGTAAGGAAAATGCCAGAACTTGAAAAATCTAAATCTTTGACTGCTGTGACTTCAGTGGCGATACTAATTACATCAGTAACGATGCTGTCCACCATCTTAATTTTTGTTATGAAAATGCCTGAACTTGAAAAATCTAAATCTTTGTCTGCTGTGACATCAGTGACAATACTAATTACATCAGTAACGATGCTGTCCACCATCTTAATTTTTGTAAGGAAAATGCCAGAACTTGAAAAATCTAAATCTTTGACTGCTGTGACATCAGTGACAATACTAATTACATCAGTAACGATGCTGTCCACCATCTTAATTTTTTTAAGGAAAATGCCAGAACTTGAAAAATCTAAATCTTTGTCTGCTGTGACATCAGTGACAATACTAATTACATCAGTAACGATGCTGTCCACCATCTTAATTTTTGTTATGAAAATGCCTGAACTTGAAAAATCTAAATCTTTGTCTGCTGTGACAATACTAATTACATCAGTAACGATGCTGTCCACCATCTTAATTTTTGTAAGGAAAATGCCAGAACTTGAACAATCTAAATCTTTGACTGCTGTGACTTCAGTGGCGATACTAATTACATCAGTAATGATGCTGTCCACTATCTTAATTTTTGTAAGGAAAATGCCTGAACTTGAAAATTCTAAATCTTTGTCTGCTGTGACTTCAGTGGCGATACTAATTACATCAGTAACGATGCTGTCCACCATCTTAATTTATGTAAGGAAAATGCCTGAACTTGAAAAATCTAAATCTTTGACTGCTGTGACATCAGTGGCGATACTAATTACATCAGTAATGATGCTGTCCACCATCTTAATTTTTGTAAGGAAAATGCCTGAACTTGAAAAATCTAAATCTTTGACTGCTGTGACTTCAGTGGCGATACTAATTACATCAGTAACGATGCTGTCCACTATCTTAATTTTTGTAAGGAAAATTGCCTAAACTTGAAAAGTATAAATCTTTGACTGCTGTGTAATACCAGGTGTACATCTATCTTTTCTTTGTATTGAGTAGGGGTGAACAGTTAGTTTATTGGAAATAAACTATGAGTTAATGGACAAACTATCTGATCTCCCATACTGTATATCGCTTAAAACAATTTGATAGTGTTTAGCTTTCTTATCATCCAACAATATATATTTTCTTTCTTGTCATCAAATTAAAAATATTTTCTGCAATTACAATTACACTTGTTTAATAATTGTTCTTAGCTGAACGCCATTAGGTTGTTTAAGGGATATATGGATATTTTGATATATTGTTTGATGAAATAAATACCATCTGTCATCTTCCTACTGTTGCCATGTGATGTGACCATTTTACCTTTTGCTATGGTCCTATTTGTAAATGTCACTTGACAACATAAATATGCCCTACTATATAGCTTGTCAATATTGTGTTTGAGAGTAGAATGTATCCATCCATCTGGAATGTATCCATCTAATCCTAACCCCCTAGGTATTCTTGCTAGAAACCTTCCTTAATCCTCCAAAACCCTCCTCAACCCTCCTCGTGCACTTTGGGAAACATCCCTTATCATTCAAAATAAACAAGGCATTTTTTATTGATCTTTCATATTTAGCACTTATGGCTTGTACTTCTTGCCAGGTAGTAATTTTGCCCCATTTGATGAGGTGAAAGTACCAGTTTCTGCCGAATTTTTCCAAAAAGTGCCCCTTGGAGGATTTGGGGTGGTTAGGGTTAAGTAACTAATTTCTCTTAGCTTGTGACTACTGATAATTATTTAGCTCATTTACGTTATTTGCATCTATGCAGATTGGTTTGATTCTACGTGCGCTATATAAGTCCACATTATTATTATTTTATCTTCAGTATCATACTTGGCATCAGAAGTTTTGCAATCCATCCCAAACATATGTTTATTACTTTGTTTTTTTCCCACCATCCCCTGCAAATTCTTGTCAAAGATAAACTGTTACGTAATGGGACAATGTCACCGCAATCAACAGGGCATGGAATCGGTGTCCTAGTTTTAGAGTAATTCAGTGACTTAAAACCCTGCGCGGCGCCGGCACTAAATTCATGCTCGGTTTAACCTATGTACTGTTTGAAACAGTACATTGGGTTTGGGCGTAACAATCATGTGGGGTGAGCACAATCCTTTATCAAAAGTGTTAATTATAAGAATAGAAGTAGTCTGGGCCCAGCCCAACAGATTTTAGACAACATTTTTAAATCTATACATAAAATAATGAATTAGTGACAAAAAGTCTGATTTTTTTTCTAAATCAATTTTTTTCCGACTTGAAAAGCACTCGGCTATTTACATGCTTGGTTTCCAACACTATCTCCTATTGCATGCAACAGCCGCCGGCTACAATCCCCGACTCCCAATCCCCACCTCCAATCCCCACCCTCCAACTCTCCCCCACCACAGTCAACAATAACTATCCCACAGTCTGAGCTTATTTTTAGATCAAAGGTCCCTATGAAGCGCAAAACCAAAATTCATGCGCGGTTGCACCATGGTACTGTTTGAAATAGTACATGGATTTGGGCAT
>CM055816.1:19837118-19875226 GCA_029582265.1 Zoroaster sp. YZ-2022
TTAGAAAAAATTTTGTCACTGATGTCACAGCAGACAAAGATTTAGATTTTTCAAGTTCTGGCATTTTCCTTAAAAAAATTAAGATGGTGGACAGCATCGTTACTGATGTAATTAGTATTGTCACTGATGTCACAGCAGACAAAGATTTAGATTTTTCAAGTTCAGGCATTTTCATAACAAAAATTAAGATGGTGGACAGCATCGTTACTGATGTAATTAGTATTGCCACTGATGTCACAGCAGACAAAGATTTAGATTTTTCAAGTTCAGGCATTTTCATGACAAAAATTAAGATGGTGGACAGCATCGTTACTGATGTAATTAGTATCGCCACTGAAGTCACAGCAGTCAAAGATTTAGATTTTTCAAGTTCTGGCATTTTCCTTACAAAAATTAAGATGGTGGACAGCATCGTTACTGATGTAATTAGTATTGCCACTGATGTCACAGCAGACAAAGATTTAGATTTTTCAAGTTCAAGCATTTTCATAACAAAAATTAAGATAGTGGACAGCATCGTTACTGATGTAATTAGCAGTGATGTAGTGCCTTGATGCTGAGCCTTGGCCTTAAGGCTGCCTTAAGGCTTGATTTTAGGGCCTTGGCCTTAGCCTTAAGGCTTGAGGGCAAAAGCCTTGGCCTTGAGGGTCAAAGCCTTGCAACTTTAGGGCCTTGCTCTTCAAGGCCCATCGATTTTTGAATTTTTCAGGTAAATTTTTTTGAAATTTTGCTTTTCTACAAACATACAACTTGCAGTCAGCCGTCTGCAAAGTCTGCAGTATCTAATTTAATCATGTTTTACCATGGAGGAGGGAAAACGCCCTAGATTTGTGTGTTGACACACTTTCACTTTTACAGCATCACATTTGTTACCATGATAGTACATTTTGCTGCTTCCCCAAAACAAAAGCTATAATAATTTGTTGTATCCTTGTACTTGTGGGGCCAGGGAGATATATTATACTTTAACTTGCACACAGTTATATGGGGTAGATAGAACATCATCTGATTTGTGCTGTGGACTGCTTTATTTATTTATTTATCGTATGGTTCATACAAAGTTAACATGACAAGGTCAGGTTATGGATCCAGTTTAATGCAGACTGGTCGAGTTCAGTTAAATTTCCATCACATCTGTAAATAATACAGTCATGAACAATGTGATGTACAGTCTGGTCATCATGACCACAGGTACATTTAGCGTTATCACTTAGTCCCATGCGGAGCATGTTATGTCCAAATCGGCCATGGCCAGTTCTTAGTCTGTTAAGTTTGACCCAACAGTGGCAAAATGTAGTTAAATATCCACGTCCTGGATTCTGATTCTTGCCACATATTCCGCCACGTGGTTAGTGCCCAAGTCTTTGGGTGCGATCCAATGCTAATTTCTAGCAGTTTGTGGGCTTGTCGATGGTAACGATTTCTTGATGGCAGTCGCAGTTGTGGTGGAGGTTTTTGATTGGTGTTTGTCAACAGTTGATGAAGCAGATGGGAGTCACACCCAGCGGCACGTCACGCAAGAGCAAGGTATTGGTGCTGACGTCTCACTTCATAAGGAGCAATTCCACTGACTACTGGAAGGTATTGAGTGGGAGTTGATCTGATACATCCTGAGATGATGCGCATGGTGTTGTTAAGGGCTACGTCAATCTTGCTGGTGTGGGTGCTCCTTGCCTATACCGGTGCACAGTACTCTGCAACAGAAGCTATTGCTGAGATTCGAAGAACGTTGTAGTCTGCGCCCCAGGAAAGGCCTGCTAGTTGTCTAATGAGACAGTTGCGAGTGTTGGCTTTCTGTGCGAGCTGTGTGAGATGGCTTTTGTATGTTAGAGATCTGTCCAAAGTAACACCAAGATACTTGGGGAAATCATCATACGGGATGGTTGTGCCATTGCAAACGACTTTGATTTTGTAGTTAGCCAGTCTAGTTGCTAAACAGTTTTGGTGATGTTAAGTCGGAGTCTCCAGTTTTTGAAGTAACGGCTTAAGGATTCCATATCGGTGCCAAGTGTTGTTTCAAGCTTGTTAAAGTTTTTGGCAGAGGTTAGGAGTGCTTTGTCATCTGCGTAGATATATTTCTTTGAGACAGTGGTTGGTAGGTCAGCAGTGTAAATGTTGAATTAAATCGGTGCGAGCACTGAGCCCTGCAGGGATCCCGTTTTCAGGAAGCATTTTTACTGGTTTCTTCGCCAACCGTCATTGTAAAGCTTCTGCAGGTGATCATTGTCATGAGAAAGTTTACTAAGGTTTTATCATGTATGATTTTGTGTAGTTTTAGGGCAAGACCTTTATGCCATACCGTGTCATATGCTGCTGATAGATCGACCAGTACAGCACCGTTCTTGAGACCTTTTTGGAAGTTGTCCTCTATGTCTTCTGTGAGGAGTGTTACTTGGTCTGTTGTACAGCGTCCTGTACGGAAGACGGCCTGCTCAGGTGGGAGTTGAGGATCCACAATGGGTTGGATACGATTGTATATTAGTCTCTCCATCACTTTGTAGATTATGCACAGTAGGCTTATTGGACGGTAGCTGCCCGGGTCTTCGGCGGCCTTGTCCGGTTTTAGAATTCCCATTACTTTAGCATGTCTCCATATTTTGGGGATTTTCTGAACTTTGATACAGGTGCTGAAGTAATCTCAAAGCCATTCAGTGGATTTTGGTCCATGATTTTTGACAAATTCTGGGTGATATAGTCTGGTCTGTTTTAGGTAATGCTAATATTTCTAACCATGATGGCCCAGAAAATAAAATTACTTCCATGTTACATAATAACGAGGTAACATCAGTTAAAAACAGCCGTTCTTAGATCCCCATCTTTTGTTATACTCGGTTTAGAATAATGTGCATCAGTATGGAAGCAAACCATTCTTTTTGTTATATTTAAATGGTATCCACGAAGACCTGAACTTCTACTCGGTCATATATTTGTACGTGAAGTTTTTATTCTTACTATAAGCGATTCGTTATGATGTGACATGTTTTATATTAGTAGTAATTTTATACTAGAGGGCCTTGGCCTTGGCCTTGGCCTTGAGGGTTAAGCCTTGGCATTAGCGTTAAGGCTTGAGGGTCAACGCCTTGGCCTTGAGGGTCAACGCCTTGGCCTTGAGGATCAAAGCCTTTGCTCCAACACTGGTAATTAGTATCGCCACTGAAGTCACAGCAGTCAAAGATTTAGATTTTTCAAAATCTGGCATTTTCCTTACAAAAATTAAGATGGTGGACAGCATCGTTACTGATGTAATTAGTATTGCCACTGATGTCACAGCAGACAAAGATTTAGATTTTTCAAGTTCAGGCATAATTGCAGTACAAACATTTATTTATGCATGTATAATGATGGTAAACCGATGCCCTAAAATATTAATATAATTGCAATACAAATGTTTGTTTTATAACAAGGTTTTTCTTCGAGACATTATTTGGTCCGAGAACAAGACGAGACCTCCATTATAAAGAGGCCTCATGACTCGGTCCAAAAAAACGAAACTGGTCTTGAGACCTTCAACACTGATATTGTATGTATGACATTTAATTTCATGAAAGAGCAGCTAAGAATAACTAATTTAGTTATTTAATGTGATCAATAAGAAGCCACCCGCATGTACTACTAATAGTAGTACTATCTGTACAGATGCATCTACATTGTGATGATGAAACCTAAAATAAATATGCCATATTAAAATTGATTTTAAAGTATATACATTTAAGAAATGATGATTAGTTAAAAACTGTGTACATGGGTGATGTACATTTGTGCATGTACACTGTTCGGTTCATTTACATGCTCCCGTTTTAGTCTTTCATCTGTAAATCTGAATAATTTATATAAAAAGTGCCTGATGTTGTATAAATCTACACAATTTAATATTAATTTATTTGCATTAATTTTCTTAAAGGTTTTTTATCTTATAGGTTTCTGTTCAAGCCAACTTTCACCCAGGTCAAGCTGTTCTCAAGCAAACTGTCAATAAAGTAGAACCCATTCCAAAATCCAGTCAAGTCATTTCAAGCTATTGTCTACCCAAATCAAGCTGAATACTGCATGAAGTCAAGCCATGACATTTAGCGGCAACGAGTACCCTTGCAGTGTCGAGCCAAGACCATCAACATTTAACAAAGAACCCAACGGTCCTTTTCAGGACCACCACAATTGTCAAAGAGAGGTTTATTTTCATGTCTGAAGAAAAAAGATATAGAGAAAGTCTATACCAATCAAACCTTAAAATTTAATCATTAATCAGTGGCTTTGTGGTTTACGATTTTTTTTATTTGAATACACAATCCACAAAAAAAAGAGGTAATATTGCTTAAATAATATTGCTAAAATATATATATTGTCTTAATTTATTTAAAACCCATCAATCATATCAACAAACCATGAACAGCTGATGAGTAACCATTCTGCATGTGTGGTACATATCACATACACGATCTCTTCAGTGCATATGGAGTCAGGGAACATTTTCCGTTAAACTGACAACAGAGGGCAACCTTCAAAAAAAACTTTTAGGGGGGCATGTAAATTAGAAATATCAATTTTATTATATATTTTTTTATTGTAGTCTTGTTTCTAATAGGCCTGTACATGTTTAGAGGGGACAGAATTATAAAAAGTGAAATACCTCCCCCCTAATCTAAAAGTGCTTTTCTAGTTATAAGCTGTGATATTACAGACAGCTGGCGCACGCACACGCGCCTATGCTTGACGCACAGCAATGCTTGTTCTGATGATTTTGATAAACGAGCTGCTGATATGTTCGTTAATATAATGCACCACTTGATCACATTACGTGATTTACATTGTATCTTTGTTTCCATTATGTCCTAATACATGATGAGTTAAAAGAATTCCGAAAAAATTGAATTCTCCGAGTGAATAGCGTCCACAGTGTCTGTAACGCCCTGCGTTACTGGAGGAGGCGGGCTTCAACCCTCTGATCCTACAATAAAAAAAAATTCCCGACCCATGATCATCTCCCTCAGCTCATGATATG
This sequence comes from Zoroaster sp. YZ-2022, assembly GCA_029582265.1. Lineage (NCBI taxonomy): Eukaryota > Metazoa > Echinodermata > Asteroidea > Forcipulatida > Zoroasteridae > Zoroaster > Zoroaster sp. YZ-2022. Next base: position 19,842,118 of record CM055816.1, read on the forward strand.
ATCCGTGACGAGAGCATGCAACATATGTCTGGCTAGCTTGCAACATGTTCAGGAAGTGGGAGATGCTTGCAGTGTTTGGTCAGGGCTTCAGCTGGCTGGTGGTAAACCCAGCTCAAAAACCATGGAGGAAAGAAGTGACACTCGAACGTTAACGCACGCGAAATAAGCTGATCATTAACAAGCAGGAATATCGTCTCTAGCCTGGAATATCTGCAACCCCGAAGGTGAGTTAGTTTAGTGTATTAAATAAACCACGTCACAGTAAAATTATGCACCATGTTTGACTGGGCAAAATTGTTTCTTCAACCCCCCTCCCCCTCCACACACACACACACACAGGGGTAAAGCGTAGCGAAGGCATTTTCTTTGGGGTGTATTTTAGGTATTTTTCCTTTTACATAAACATCAACTTTGAAAACTGTTTATTAGGCCAAAACAAAAAAACAGATGTTGAGTTGCCCTCCATGATCCACCGACCGACCCAAAAGTGCTGAAATCTCGGGTCGGTTTTTTTTTTTTTTTTCCCCGTCATTCATTAGGCCTATTTATTAATGAAACTTACCAATTTTCTTTGTATAAAACATAATACGTTTGATTTGTGATTTTTTCCACTTTTTTTTCCCGGTAAATTTACCGGTAGGCGGTACCCAAGACTCAATCTACATGTTTTCAAATCGAATGGCTCCGGCACTCACAAACTCACATGGTGCATGCACTGCCTTCGCACACACTGTGTGCCAACTGAAATCTACACGTTTTCCAATCGAATGGCCCCCACATGTTTTCCACTGGCTTCGCGCACTGTTTTGTATGTCAACGATTGCGACTCAATCTACACGTTTTCAAATCAAATGGCCCTCACACGTTGTGCACTGGCTCCCCGCACTACACTGTACGTGTGTTAACGATTGCGACTCGACCTACACGTTTTCAAATCGAATGGCCACTCACATGTTGCATGTTGAGCATTGCACGCAATATGGATGAATTTGCTGTGTCAATATAAATCTAGGGCTGTGCCGGATATCCGGGTATCCATATACCCGACCGAAACGGTCATTACCCGGTTCCATTTTTCGGTTCCAATTACCCGTAAACGACTTTTTAAAACTCGGACTTAACATTTGCGCGGTGCAAACAGAAATCTGTGACTCTTGAACAATGTACTTGTATAGACAATTATCTTTAAATTCAAGAGATTACACTCCAATAAAGAAAAGAGCGATAGTATGGTATCCTCTGTATTATAAAAGTCAATTTGTTAACATTTACAGTACATGTATTTGTACACCACCGGAGGCATGTTTTCAACAAAAATGAAAACGGGTACCCGAAGTTTCCTGATTTCGGGTATCCGGTTCCAAAAATATCCGAAAACGCACAGCCCTATGTCAATCACAGAGAAAAGTACACAAAAAATGGTTGGGATACTTTTATTCTGAAGCGCAAGCAAAATTCCTTGCTGATAAGTATACAAATGAAAAACAAGGTATGTGGTTTCAGTTCCAACGCATTTCAATCTTAAAATGACAGTCAAGGAACAAAAAAAAGAAGAAAGAAATCCCGACCGACCGACCCCCTTCAAATTTTTTCATATTGTCACTGGAGGGCAACTCAACAAATTTGTTTTGGCCTCAGTGATTTTTTTTCAAAATTAAAAGTTCCAGCTTGAATAAAAGGGTTTTAAATTAGCCCAATGTTATTATAGTGATTAATATAAAATAAATAACCTTTAAATTTTTTTTATTAGGCCTATTTGTATTTTTTAAATTAGGCCTAGTATTGTCTGTTTAATTAATTCCAATTAGGTATAACGTTAGCCTTGCTTTATTTAAAAATTGTTAACCTCATTATAAATATAATGACAGACATGTTATAACATTTTCTTTTTGGAATGTGTGTGGCTCTGAAAAGAGCCGGTGGTTTTTGGTAGCTCTCTGCCTGTCTAGTACCCTGATGCTCTGCCTTCTCTCTCCACGACTTTTGGTAGGACTTTATTAGGGCCAATGATTTTCCGCGATAACGGAAAACGGACGGAATTCACGGAATCTGCCTTTTGAAACGGAAAAATGTATTTGAATCCAAAGCAAAAATAATACCCAAGTTAATACAAAATACGTCATTTTTTGTTTACCCACTGTCATTGGAAATTGTAGATTCCCCTGGCAAGCCAAAGATGGCACATTTTAGTTTATCAACAAATCATGGCAGGGTTTTCAGGCACAGCTAGCTGGCTGCCTAAAAATGGCCGGCGGCAAGGATTTCTGAACTGAGATACACTTGTAACACACACTGCAGTCACAAATACATTTTATTTATTTTTTATAAATAAGCCATTTTTACCAGTGAAAAACATGAAACGGTTTTTATTGTTGTCTGAAACGGGTTTTAGGATTTTTGAAAACGGAATATACACTTTTCTGAAACGGAAAATCAGTGGCCCTACTTTATGCAGATGACCTATGTACTTTCTGCACTTCTCCACAGTCATCTTCTGTGCCCAAAACTGCTGAATTCCTTGGATCAGCTGTGCCTTGGTTGAAGGCTTAACGTGCTTCCTTAAGTGGCCTTTCAGTTCCGCCCATATGTTTTCGATGGGATTCATATCTGGAGACTCAGCTGGTGTACGCCACCAGTTGATGCGCAGCTCGTCCATAACCTCTTGCGCTGCCCTACTTGTGTGCTTAGGATCGTTGTCCTGCTGGAAGCGGTGCGCCCTACCGAACCGGCTGGTCAGAAAAGGGTTCAACCATTGGCGCAGAATAGTATCGCAATAATAATCTGCGGCCATGATTCCATCGAAAACGCCTATGCCAGTTGCGCCTCGCATGGAAATCCCAGCCCACACATGGACTTTAAGCGGATGCTTGGGTTTTCCTTTGAGGGCAGCTGGCATATTCATTTTCCGGAAAGATCTCTCTGTATGTCGCTCGATTTGGATTGAACTCTCATCTGACCAGATGACATCATCGAATGTGTCTTTATTGGCAAGACACAGCCTCGCAAAATCTAGGCGCTTGGGCCGATTGGCTTCCCGAATGTGTTGTATAATGCACGTAAAGTGGATTGTCGTGCGGTCTAGCGCACTGAACTCAAGTTCTGGTGTTGCCAGCAGCAGAGTGTGGGTTCGAGCCCCGGCCGTGACACCTGTGTCCTTGAGCAAGACACTTAACCATAATTGCTTCTCTCCACCCAGGGGTTAAATGGGTACCTGTGAAGGCAGAGATGGTTTGCTCTATATGCGCTAGAAATGGCAGCAATTGAGCTGTATACTCCCCAGGGAGCTGAGATGGTTTCAGGAATGATTTATGAGCCTTATGAGCCTTATGAGCAGGGATAATAATATAATGCGCCTTGAGCGCCACTTAGTTGGTGGATACGTGCGCTATATAAATCTATACATTATTATTATTATTATTACCTTTGAGAACCCATCCGAGCTTCCTCCTGGCCCGTCGAATGGTCGCCTGCGGAATGACATTGCCCGTCGTACGAGAAATAACATTCTGCAGTTCCTCCGCGCTTAGCTCGCTATTTTGTTCTAATTCGCGATCGATGATGTCTTGTATTTGCGCTGTAATTTTGCTGCTGCGGCCCGGCTTCGGCAAGTCTACCAGACATGAATCACCCGCCCGCACTTTCTTCAAGAACTTAGAAAGGCCACTTAATGAAACAGTCAAACCGTCTTCCGCCGCAAGAGCTGCCCGTATCGCACCTCTGGAGAGTCCCTGTGCGTTCAACAATGTGATGCGGTGACGAGTGTAGGTGCTGTATCGTGTCATTGTTGAACAGTGCTTGCGTGAGATGCAGGTTCAGGCAGGACAGAGAGCTTGGAATGAATCCACATAGGATTTTTCCTCTTTTATACAATTTTTTTTTTCGCGCCTTTTATGCAAAGTTAATTTATCGCGATAAAAGCAGTAAGCAATAACACAATATTATCGCGATAAATAAGTGCATTATCGCACAGAATAAATTAACTTATCGCGTATACAATTGCGTGGAATAAATTAACTTTTTGCTTTGGCTTACGTATGTGTACATGTACATGTACATGTACCAAGTGTTCATGTACATACAAATGTACCAAATGTACATGAAGTGCACTGTGTACATAATAATATATATGTACACACATACACGTACATAGTTCAGTGTTACACTACATGTACATTACATTGTACATAAATATTGTACATGATTACTGTGCAAATGGTCATAGACAACTCGACCCTTTTGGCAACTCGACACAGACACAGCTCCATCGACCAACGAGACAACTCGACCCTTATTTTTACAGCATTTTCCAAACATTTTTAAAGGATCATATACACATTTTTATTTTTATTTTCCAAACGTTGATATGCTTGAGATGTTGTCTGACGACTATGTTACATACACAACGGGTCAAACGTACCGTCGCATACGTTAACGTTAGCATGGAAGATTCTGTCTCCGTAACATGCGTTAAACTTCCAAGTCATAAAAACTTATTTAGCCAGCGCTAGGAAATGACTGAATTTATGCTAGAATTGAGCCATACTGGGTGCTATACTAGTACTAGAATAAGCCTAGTGGTAAAAAATATTTTCGATCGATGATCCACTTCATAAGTATTGACCAATAATTTGTTGGTCTGCAAAAAACCCCACAAATATTTGGTTTTGAGAGTGGTCCTATTCTCAAAAAGAATGGGGCGAAATGGTTTTGGGCGAATATCTAGATCTGTACTGATAAAACCCAATTTGCTCCCACCCTCATCCAAATGAATCTTTGAAACGAATTTGCTGTGAAACGTGTTTTTTTTTTTGCAAGGGGAACAGTCAAATGTGGTTCAGGATGTCCTAAAGATCAATGTGACAGAGTTTCATAGAAAACCACGGTGTGAAGAGCTCGAAACTAACTTTCTAGAGACATTTTGTCATGTACCATGCCTGGTATAACAATTTATTTTACATACACGTACATGTATCCAGTTTATACTCATGTACTATGTAGTGCTGCATTGCGTATAACGTACAACACGTTCGACGGTCACCATTGCATGCTTCGCCGAGTAGTCTGTGAGCTTGTGGAGTCCATATTATGCATTTTTGTATACAATCTTTGAAACTTTCAGAATCACCTGTCTACATGTCAACAAATCCAAATCCACTTGATGCCATTTTTTCCTATCGCCCCTGGGGCGGCCATTTGGATTTTCAAAATGGCCGCTATTTTTTGCATATTTAGCATATGTTGTGTGCATATAAATATATTAAATATGACTGAATTGACATAGATCTTTATTTACCAAATGTCTATACAGTATTATTACAATTTTGAAGCTTTTAATACTCACCATATATATTTCAGCGGCCATTTTGAAATTCAAAATGGCCGCCATTTGTGGTAATACATGTACATATACAGTCTCGTCTCGAAAACAAATCTTTTTGATCCAGCAAAGTTATTTACCCACTGATCGTCACTAATGACTGATTGAACAAATGACCAGTGAGTGTTAATATTTCTGAAAAAATACTGAGACAAGATTGTATCTTGAGCACTTATTCTGCCAAAAGACGGCCATTTTGATTTTCAGCTGCCCAGATAACCAGTGGCACCTTCCGGTTAAGACCTACCCAAAGAAAGACTGGATACCCCAAGACTCTTCCAATGGACATGCCAAACCTTCCAGAAATCCACGGGACACAACTATGCTTAAGCAATAATGACGATATACACATTTAAGATAAAACTTGATGATGTTGCAGAGCATCCCTTTGGCCATATCAGTCATTACATTTAAGGATAGTCTTTGGACTGAAAAATTAAGCCAGATAAGACCTTATTTTTTAAAACGATAACTTTGTGATTAATTGTATGCATAGTAATAGCATATAGTTAAAAGCATGGTCTTTTTCCAAACATAATGCCTTGATAATCTGGATGTACCATAAACCTACTGACTTCAATAAACAGTGGCCTACAGGTATGTACCTTTATAAGTTAAGGTGGGTACACAAGGTTGAGAGTTCTGTGGTATCCTTTTGTAGTTAGACTGCAGTATCTGGTTCAAGCTGACTGGTGGCATTTTCACACATGTCCTCCTCTGCCTCACACCTGCACAGTTCTGTACAAACTAAATTTTTTGATCGACAGGAACATCTTGCACTTGCACAATTGTTCACAGAACTTGGATTGCTTGTTCCACATCTACATCGCACAAGTTCAACGACAGACGCTGGGGCTGGTGGAACTTTCGATAATACAGGAACTAAGTTGTTGTCTTCTCTTGTCCAGCCTAGCTTTAGTGGATCTAGAATGATAGGATGCAAGAGTAGATCCTGCTTCCATACAGCTGCTTGGCAATGTGCTCGTAGGATGTGCTCGGTCCATGCACCTAGTGTTGGTGGTAAAAGATCAATTCCTTTGTCAGTTCCCTGTTGTTTAAACAACTTCCATCTCAGATTGTGAGGCTCTGTGATGTGTAACAGCCGTGGCCAAGAAAGGCATGGTGCTTGCTCGGTCTCCGGTCGAGTCAGGAAACGACAGTGTTCCATTGAGGGTTTTCAACCCTGGTAAAGAAAAGAGGGTTGCTAGAAGGGGGACGACGGTGGGACTCTTTTCCCCGTTGAGGAAGATTCGATTTAGGACAGTTCTGGTGTGGTGGAGGAGTCAGCACATAACCTTCCCGAGTATCTGCATGACTTGTACCAGAGAGGTACGTCGAGTGTTGAACTGAAATACCACGGAGAGGTCCGGAAATGTCTGAGTGACTTCCAGGATGTTTTTTCCAGTGGGGATCACGACATTGGTATGACAGATGAGGTTAAGCATCACATTCAGACTGGGGCTGCCAGACTGATAAAGGAGAGGCCACAGCGCCACCCTGTATGCAATCAACAGGAAATCCAGAGGCAAGTTGTTGATTTGGAGAAGAGGGGGTGATAGAGCCATTGGACAGTCCCTGGGCCTCTAACGTCGTCTTGGTTGGAAAGAAGGATGGTACCAAGCGCTTCTGTGTTGATTACAGGAGGTTATACGCGGTAACCATTAAGGATGCCTATCCTGTGCCTCGCATTGATGAAACATTTGATGCATTGAGTGGGGCAAAGTGGTTCTTGACATTTGATTTGGCTTCAGGGTACTGGCAGGTGGCACTGGATGAAGACGCCAGCCAGAAATCCATGTTTGTGGTGAGAAATGGGTTGTATCGGTGAAAATGTATGCCTTTCGGGCTTGTAATGCTCCGGCGACCTTTGAGCGCCTCATGGAGAAGATTATGGCAGGCTTGCAATGGGACATCCTCATCTATGGGACTTCTCATTCTGTTTTTGTTCGTTGATATCATTGTTTTTCTATCATTGTATCATTGTTTTTAAAGTTTTATTCCAGTGCAGTGCATCAATAACGTCAATGTTGTGCTGAAAATAGTGTTCCCTCCATGTAAACGTCCTGATCAGTATATGTCGGGGTCAGCAAACAATGGGAAAAATAAGAAACATTCACTAAAAAAATTAAAATTCCTATACATATTATAAGTTCAAATCTTGGCCAAAGATAGCATCATTTTGCATCTAAGCCACCTAACATAACCAAAAAATTTCAAATGGGGAGGGGGAAACCCCCTCCTCTTATACCCCTCCCCCAGGACGGCGATCACTATACCATCCTGATGTTCCTTTTTCTCTTTCCTCAATGTTGGCAGGTATGCAGACAGCTACGGAGACAACCGAGCGTCTCAGGGTGGTGTTGGCTAGGTTGAGACACGCAGGGCTGAAGTTAAAACCCAGCAAGTGTCACTTGTTTCGTCAGTCGGTGGCCTACTTAGGGCATATTGTGTCCTCAGACGGTGTGGCTACGGATCCACAAAAAGTACAGGCTGTGGCTGATTTGCCTGTTCCGAGGTGTGTAAGGGATGTGAGAAGTTTCTTAGGCCTCGCATCCTATTACATGAAGTTTATTCGTGGGTTTGCAGGGATAGCTAGTCCTCTGCATGAGTTGACTGAGAAATCAAGATATTTTGTTTGGAGTGAGTCCTGCCAGGCTGCATTCGAGGAGTTGAAGAGTAGGCTCCAGACTGCACCGATCTTGTCCTATCCAATTCCCGACCAAGATTTCATTTTAGACACATATGCCAGTGGTGACGGCATTGGGGCGGTGTTGTCCCAGGTGCAGGATGGGGACGAGAGAGTCTTGGCGTACGCAAGTCGTAAGCTAAGTAGACCAGAGAGAAATTATTGTCACCCGTCGAGAATTGTTGACCGTTATGGTATACTTGAAGCATTTCCGCCAGTATTTGTACGGTAGAAGGGTCACAGTTAGAACTGGCCATGCGGCACTTCGGTGGTTGCTCAGGTTTAAAAATCCTGAGGGTCAGTTGGCACGATGGTTGGAGGTGATCTACGAATACGACATTGAAATTCAACATAGTCCTGGCAAGAAGCATTCCAATGCTGATGCGGTGTCGCGACGCCAGTGCAAAAAGTGTGGCTGAGAAGAGGGCAAGGAAGAGGTGCTGGATGTTGAAGAAGCAAGCCCTGTGGTTCATGAGGTGCAATCTCAGAAGAAAGAGTCGCTGGCTAGGGGCCTTGGTTGTCACATAGCCACTATGGGTGGCTCCCTCCATGGCAATGTAGGATGTGAACATGTCTATTTGACTGGACACAATAATTAAAAGATCACACTTCTTCAATGACTTATATATACAAATATAATTCTTATTTTAATTCACCTTCACAATCTCCCAAATTCTAGAAAATACTACTGGCGCAATACACAACTCCAAAAATGTTATAAAAATACTACTGGCGGAATACACAATTTCCATAATAGCTTGTAGCAAAACTCCACCAAAATGTTCCATTCTGGAATCACGTTTAAGATGGATTATAATAATAGTTCTGCCATGCAGATGATCACACCAACACCAGAAATAGATGGTCTTTTTGCACAAATAAAGTATCTACGATGTGCAGTAAGTTCTCCGGCAATGTCGTTGACCTCGGTGCTTCAAAAGACCCACAGAAATTGTATCATGAAGGAGAACTGTGTCCCCACCTAGCACCACACGTAGATCATGCCCAGGATGGACTCCATCTAAGATAATTAATATTAAGAATAACCAAACTCTTCACTGTAGGGGTTTACAATAACTAGGTTCTGAGGAGACTTAGAACAAAGTTAATACTATTCTCTAAATTTCATCATGAATTTCTAATTGTACGTGCTCTATTAAATGAATTAAATTTAATACAAATATTCCCATTTCTCTGCAAATTATTTTGTTACTAAATATCTGATAAAATCTACCAAGATTTACCACTAAAATACCCAGTAAATAAATCAGTAATTATAACTTACGGTCAGGAAATTTTAAGTGTAGCATATACACACGTACATGTGTATATAAATGAGCATTCACAAGTGTCCTGTTATCAATGCTACTGCCCAGAACCTGGTCCCACCCAAAGGAATCTGCTAGCAATTTTTTTTACATGTGCTCCTAACATGGCAAAAAAATGCACACACACCCACACACACAATATTGGAACAATAGCAGCACTTCACACACACTTAGTACTGACCTATTTGATTACTGCCCTCATGGACAAACACTTTGATTCTATTTTTATTAACTACTAATTTATTCGAACTGACTTTAGGCAAATCAAAATAAAGGTAAGTAAAATAAACACACTGTGAGGCCTGGTTAGAAAGCTATCTTTACTGAAACTTTTATTACCTATTTACTTAACTAAAGGTCACTTGTGACATTTCACTCCCTCCTAAGGAAATTGTATCTATACATTTTCATTTCGCTGTCTGATAATACTCTAGGATCTACTGAGAAAATCTGCTCCCACGTTGTCACTTCCCTTGATCGCTTCTATCTTAAATCTATAAGGCTGCAGGGCGAGAGCCCAGCGCATGATTCTACCATTTGCAACTTTGGCTCGCTGTAAATACATCAAAGGTTGATGATCAGTTTCAAGGACGAAACGACGACCATATAGATAAGGTTCAAACTTACATACGGCCCATACGATAGCTAAACATTCCTTCTCCATGACGGAGTATGCTTCCTCGAAAAGAGCTTCTTACTTGCATACATACAGAAACTTTTCACCTTCGTGAACCTGGAACCAAAACCTGCTCCAACTCCAAAGTCTGAAACATCAGTTCTCAAGATAAAATGTTTAGAAATGAAAGGAAGACGAAGGATAGGGTGAACTGGTAAGTTTAGATTTTAGAGTACAAAAGCCTGTTCTTGACTAGCTTCCCAAGTGATGTTATTTGGTTCTTTATTCCTAGTTTTGTGTCGGTTAAGGGGAGCCAATGGCAGCGTAATTAGGAATAAACCTTCTGTAGTAGTTTGACATGCTGTCACAATGTGATTGAGTATTTAAATTACTGTGTGAGTGGAGTGACCTGTTGCAGACATTCCTTATTATGTGTACATCAGTGGATTGGATTTGAATATTCATCTTTGTAATTATCATAACTATGCATATTGAGTACGTTGGGTCGGACAACAGTCCACCACAGAGGAATTTTTATGGGTTGTTGATCCTTGACTAAAGTTGGATTGGGTAACAAGGTTGTTACTTTTGTATTTGTTAGATGAGTTTGTAATTTTGTGCGTGTTTTACTTGAAGTATTTAAACCTGGAGTAGGGCGTTGGTCAGACACTTGGCTGCAAGACATAAGTCGAATTGATATCGGGCATTGAGGCCCGTGTACTTGTGTGCCCATCAGAAGTTACCTGACGGTAGGGCAATTTTCGTCTGAGGATGCGGAGTAATCCAGGTTGTAGTGCCGTTACTTAGCTCTCTGAGAGCCGAGGCAGACACCGAAGCAGAGTGCCGCATAGACGTTGGTGAAGTACTTGGGGTCTTGCAGCCTCGTCACCTCATCAAAACCAGGTTTAACCTGTAAGTAACTATTTGTACTCGTGTTATTTTGTGAAATAAGGATACATGAAATTGCTGTTTCATGTATTCAACGGCAATGTTAAATAATTTTACACCAATTATATATTGGAAAGCGTTGAAGTTCTATAGGTATATTGTTTTTCTGTTGAACAAAACGTTCTTGTAACGCAATGGCGTACTGTGGAAGTATTGAGTTAAAGATGTGCCGATGTAAAAGTTATAGGTGTTACGTTGTAGCACTTTTTTTTTTTCAATCGCAGGGTTTTTACCTGGGGCATAAGTCGGGATTCTGTGGTGGGGAAATCGTCTGACGGGCGTGACAACGATGACCAGTCGTGGCCGCGTTGAGGCGACCTGTGCAGCCTGGACATAAGGGCGGAACTTCGCAGTAGCAGCCGGTCTTCTGGGACCCACACACTTTATATCTCGTGGCCTGGGTGATGTCTTTTGTGTTATGATTTTAGGATCCTGTTATGTTTGGGTTTTCGTCACATATATTTTTTTTGTTGCGACTCAAGTTATTTTGTCTGGCTGTGCCACCGATAGATTTTAGGCCAGTGCACAGTGGCGAGTCACTAACTATATTGTTATTAAAGTGTTATTAGCGAGGTAATCGAATGTATGTAATTGTATTTAATAAATATATTCTTTATTTTCATACATAAGTTTGTTTGCTCTTCATCTGTCCATGTTGTTACAAGGCGGAGTGCTGCTATTAAGGGTGCAAATTGATCCGACGCCGTTCTTATGACGGCATTGTGACACATGCCCAAAAAGGACCTTAGTTGTTTTTTTGGTTTCTGGTTGTTTAGCTTGTTGAATAGTAAGTACTTTTTTCCGGTCAGGGTTTTAGATGTCCATTTCCAACTATATGACCTAAAAATTCTACTTGTTCTTGGCCTATAAAGCATTTGCTTGGACGTACTGTTAGATGGGCAGACCGTAGTCTGCGAAACAACTCGGTCAAAACCTTCACATGTCGTTCCCAAGATATAGTATGAACAAGAATGTCATCGATGTAGTTTATGACACAATCTAGACCTCGTTAAAGTTTCCTCATAATCCTGCTGAAGGTGGCTGGCGCATTTACCAAGCCAAATGGCATGACAGCAAATTAAAACAACCCCTCTGGAGTAATAGATGAAGTAGAGTGGTTTAGCCCCTCATCCATTGGCACCTGCCAATATCCTTGCTCAAATCTATTTTGTGTGAAGTAGTTATCTTGACTAAGTTTAGTGAACAATTCTTCCTGGTCGGGGATTGGCTCAGCGTCGAAACACAAACTTGATTTAGCTTTCTAAAATCAACACAGAACCTATTAGATCTATCAGGCTTTTTAACCAACACAATCGGTGAGGCACATGGGGCATTTGAAGGTTGAATTACACCCATTTTAAGCATAGTGCTTACCTCCTCTTTCACTGTGTCACGAAGGGCATGGGAAGTGGATACGGATTACTTCGTATAGGTTCATTCTTATGAAGTGAGATACTGTGTTCCAGAGTAGTTTTTCCTGGTAGGTCCGTGAGGATGTCCTTGTAGTTACCCAAGAGTCTGTTCACTTCACTTCGCTGGTTTGGATGAAAATTTGGATTTATGTTGACATCGGTGATTGACTCTTTAGCTTCTAAAGGATGAAGCTGCAAAAGATTCTCATTAGACATGGAAAAATCAGGTAAGTTTTCAAAACCCTTATTTTCTAATTCGATGACGGCGGTGCACACTATATCAAAGATAACCTCTGGGCTTTCAAGTTGGGTTTCTGAAATAGCACCCAATTCCTCCGATCTTTCAAAAATATCGTTTCAAGAGACTAGCATGGAAAACCTTAGAATTAACATTTAGATCAATTCGATAATCCATACCAGCCAATTTTCGCAAGGATGGGGAAAGGACCCTTCCACTGAAGTAGAAGTTTATTTTGTCGGTGGGTAATAGCAATAATACCTTGTCCCTTACTGTGAAGTCACGTGCTTTGGTTCGTTTGTCATAGTGATGTTTGTATCTTGTGCTAGCCTTTTGAAGTGCTGTGTGGGCTACTTTACATGTATCCTCTAACCTGTATTTCAAATCTAGAATATATTGATATGTTAGCTTAGTGTCGATATGTTCTTGTTCTCTAGTCCATAATTCACAGAGAATCATCAATGGGCCTCTTACCTGTCTACCATATAGAAGCTCAAAGGGGGAAAACCCCCGACTTTCTTGTGGTGCTTCTCTTATCGCAAAAAGGAGAGTATTGATATACCAGTCCCAATCAGTGGGTCTTTCCGCACACATGCTTTTAAGCATTTGTTTCAAAGTGCCATTGAATCTTTCAACTAAACCATTTCACGAAGGATGGTATGGGGTAGTGGTTATTTTGTGAAATGATAACAGTTTGCTGACTTCCTTCATAAGATGAGAGGTGAACTGAGAACCCTGATCAAAGCATCTGCTTTGGGATACCAACTCTAGTAAATACACTGACTAAAGCTTCTGCAACTCGTTCTGTTTCGATACTAGGAAGAGGTACAGCCTCTGGGTATCGAGTAGCATAGTCGATGATGGTAAGTATGTATCTGTTTCTGTTTGTAGTCATAGGATGAATAGGGCCACAATATCAACTGCTATGCGTTCAAAAAGGCGATTCAATTAAGGCATAGTACCTGCACCTGCAAAAAAATGGGTAAAATTTACCCAACATTTGCCCATTGGTTCAAATATCAGCCACCAGATTTTTGGGCAATTAATGCCCAACTGTCGTTCAGGTAAAAGTGTTTACTAAATTGTTGGGCAAACCTATCTACACATAGTTGATTATTTTCAATTACACAACTGTTGGATATGATTAATACCATTTTGTTGGTTAAACAAATTTGTCCATATATAGCACTTTTCAACCAACTGTTTGTGAGATTTTTATCCATTACTTGGGCTTGTTTAAAATATTTGCCCTTACATTGGTCACTTTTCCATCAAATGTTGGTCACTAGTTTATCAATTATTGAGCTTGTTTAAATTGTGTCCATACATTGGTCATTTTTCCACTAATTGTTGGTCAATATTTTTTACCAATTACTGGGATGGTTGGAATTGAATTACACAGACGTTGGGAATCACAAAAAGCAGTTTTACGTTTATTCTTTTAATTTATTAAACTTTTCAAACTTCCCAACACTTAAACAAAGTAAGCTTTAAAAATAACACATTTCGTTGAAGGAGACTCTGAGGTAGAAACTTGTTTTGATAAATAATCTGAAACTAAGTGAGTTTTAATGATGTTTAAAGCTTTGCGTAGTATGATTGTAGCTATCACATATTAAACACAATCTGAATAAAAATTAATGAGCTTTAAAATAATAATAATATTTAAAAAAATATATATAAAAAAAAAATAAAAATAAAAAAAAAAAATAAAAATAAATAAATCATCTATTGTATACCCCCCAATTAAATCACCTATATTTCAATTATTTGTGACTTGTAATATCATGTCGACACCATACCAGTGAGACATTGTATAACAATCACTTGTTTTAGGGTTTTAAAATGGTGGGGTGGGTCCTCGAGCAGAATGTGCAAAATTTACCATTATTTGGCTCAATGGATCAACCACCTGTCAGTAACAAGAACTCTCTAATTTCAGTAACAATAAATAAATAGACATATTACCAATTTTGAGCTCATCATTGATTCCAAAAAAAATAATAATAAAATTAAGCTTTTTATACAGGTGCAATTGTTCTTACTTTTTAATTTAACTTTTGTTGTTGTTTGTTCAATGAAGCGAAATGTGTGAATATGTCTCGTTTATCCCTTGTTACTGATATAGAGAGTTGGTTGTCACTGACACAAGTTTGGGGTTGTTCCGTTGCTAGCACAGATAACAAGAACATTTGGCAAATCCTATTTAGCCCCCCTCGCCACCCATTCGCCAACATACGCTGCAACAAGTTGATAAGCAACATGACATGAACAGGTCACAATAAACCGAAATATAGGTGAATTAAAAAAATTACTGAACCTTTTTCGAGGGTTTAGAACTGGCAAAAAACATGATGCAATTCTACCTTATGTGATCTTAGCAAAGACTTCTTTCATAAGTTATATCTTATAATCACTGAAATTAATTTTTGGAAATAGACACTTGTTTGTTTATACATTTTTCCTCAAAAGTAATAAATTTGCACTTGACATTAAGTTAGACATATACTACTTGTCAAATTATATTTAATTGAAAAAGTAACTCTTTTGGGAAAATAAACACTTTTTACTTTCTTTTTTGTTTGTTCTCTCAAAAATAAACACACATTTTCTATTTTACCCCAATAATCAAATTTGTTGGGAATTGAAAAACATTTTTGGACTGCTTCATAAAATCTAGAAGTATTTGTTTCCAAATTAAAACAGTAACAGTTTGGAGAATCATCACTAAAAAAACACATCAGCTTTTATACATTTCACACTTTAAACAATTTCCCAGTATGCTTTCAAAGGGGAAAGAAAATCAATAATAAATTAATAAATCTTTGATTTTACGTATTTACTACATTTAACAAGTTTAATCTTTTATGTGAAATTTTTTTGCCAGAACAATACATACACTTAGTAAATTCTAAGTTTAGTTAGAAGAACCAAAGTAATTACTTTTAATGAAGCTTGGAAACCAGTTAGAAGGTAAAAGTGTCACCTAAGGAGGTTTAGGGTTTAAGTAACCTTTGATAAAGAAAAGAAGACACATGTTTTGTTTTGTTTTTCAAGGTAATTTCTTGATAGTCTTAAAATATACCCAGAGGCAAGTGTTAAGCGGACTTTCAGGTCACGCTGTACAAAACAACAGCAAATAAAAAGAAAATAAAGCCAATGATCAAACTTATCTCATGGAAGATTTCGGAAAGCCAAAAACTCTCAGTCCTCAAGAGTTGGACTATCCTTGTGTGTTGGAGTTCCAGGTTGGTTGAAAAACACACCTCTCTCAAAGAATTTGCGAGACACTTCTGCAACGTTGCTATTATTGACAATCGAGGACAAGAAGTGACCCTTGTGCAGACATCGATTGCCTTCATTAGGGATGGTTGCGGAATGGCCTTCTTTTCAATAATCATAGAAGACGCTTCTGGACGGGTTGTAGCACTGATTTGCTGTACAAAGCGAGCAGGAATGGCTGAGGGCGTTTTGTTGCATCAATTCTGGTTAAGTGAGGTTGGCATGTGTACAATCTCCTGCATATAAATGAACAAGAAAATATATATTAATTTGGTTTAACCCTTGACACTGATGTGTGATGAGCACTGTATACTCAGCGCTTCCCGAGTCCTGCGGAAAAACGACAAAACACAAGCTGCATAAACCCAGAACCACTCATAAAACTCCTCCAGGTTGTAAAAACGTTTTTAATAATGGCCACAAATAAAATAAATTGTCTTGAAGATTGTATTATATTTTTCTTTATTTAGTGTAGGGAGTCGAATACCAAGAATGAAAAGTGTAGGCCTATGGGACTGTGTGACTACTAATAATAAATTATAGGTCTATACAGGTTGCCCCAAAAAAAAAAAAAAAAAAAAAATTAAATATATAAAATGTTTAATTGATTGAATTGGGTGGAACCATAATGCAGTGCTATTGCCTACCAACTATTTATCAAAAGAAATTAATAATACCCTACTAAAAAATTGGGCACTGCATACTGAAATTACCCCAACATGTAGGAAAAATTTAATCATCCTACTCACAAATTGGGCCTTATCATGCTGAAATTACACAACTTTTTTATTGGAATAGTAATATCCCTACACACAAATTGGGCATATGCATGTTGAAATTGCCCAACTTTTGTGAAGACACCTTACCCTCCTCGAAATTTGGGCAAGTGATACTGCATGGTTAAATTTGGGCAAAAAAAAAAAAAAAATCCACGCCACGTTTTTTTCGGCAAAGCCTTGTTCCTACATAGAAAAATGCGATGCCTTAAGTAGTTATGCGACCGGTCAATCGACCACCAACCGACCTTTAATAAATATACAAAAAAAGATCGATCATCTTGGCCGCCCGCGAAGGGGAGCATAGCTAATGCAGGGGCATCAAAATTTAACGTTACGTGAAAATCATCAAGTCTGGTGACTATCCAGGCAGACTACGTTATATTCATTTGTGATGTATTCCAAAATGTAAAAAATTCTTACCTGTGAAAGTATTGTACAGCTCTTCCAACCCCCATTCATGGAGCAGCGCTTCAAGCGTGTCTGCCATCTTTTCGCATTCGTCTGATTCTCGCGACGAATCTCTCGCGCGCTAAGTTTTATGTTGTTTTGTTGGTTAATTAAGCGCCCTCGTTCATGTTTTGTAGCAACCAACTGCAGGGTCTATTGGCTGATTGTTTGCAACATCTCGTAGAATGGCAGTCAAGCGACACTAAAACCCCTTAAATTGGGCAAAAGACTACTATGGCTCAAGTTGGAACCAACATTGAGTTAAGCCATATATTTACCAACAGCGAATTTTACCCATAAATGTGGAGAAAATAGACCAACTAATGTGTGAATAGGTTTACCCAGTACTCGATTACCCATATTTTTTACAGTGTAGTAGAGGGTATTGGAGGGATTATTATCATGACTATTGTAATTTTTCAGGAGGAAGCACTTTTAAACAGCCCCTACAGATTTTGTACCTTAACCCCTTACCTCAGAGTTATCACAGTGGGGTCACTGGGGAGGGGGGTAGAGGTTAGGTGGGGGGTCTGGACAGGTTTTGGTCATGTAGCTACTAGTCATTGAATTTTTTTCTCCAGGAGTTGAAAACGTCATGAAATAAATGCGGACACTGACATAGCTGATGTTTATTGAAATGATAAACTGATAATTTATCATGTTATGGAGCCAATGACTCATAATCTGTATCGATTTACATGTTTTCAATGACTCGTAGTGCGAGTACCGAAGGACAACATTTGACTGATGAGGAACTTCAAGACTGCTGGATGAATCGGATTTGGATTTATCTGACGACGAATTCGACAATGATGATTCATTGGCTCATACCCCAGCACTAGTGGGGAAGTCTCAGGGTAGCTCTAGTGGTAGTGATGAACCCAGATAGTAGTGATGATGATGCACCATCTACTACTAAACGTGTGGACGCAAAAGAAATATGGAAGAAAACAAATGAGGTAATGTGGAGCTGTTTCAAAGTCTTGAAACTGTTCAAATGTTCAGTTTGCTTTGTGCGAACAAAAATTTCATTAAAACGTATTGAGCGTTACATTTGCTGATTTCTTTGTTTTACTTACATGTTTCTAAATCAATGTTTGTGTTCACATTCAATTTCGATTTGAGTCTCATTTGCAAAAGAAGACAGGTTTACAGATACTAAACTGAAGTTTGAGTTTGCAGTTTTGAAAGGGTCATTGTTTTCTTCCATTGTTTAACATCATTTACATTTGTTGTACAAGTAACTATTTAATGTTCTTATTTAAGAACTGTTAATGAGTTGAAGGCAATAGTGTTTGTATTCAAGTGCAATTACCTTTTCAAGGTAAACTAACGAGGAGCCTATGAACCTAATTTCAGAATTTTATTTAGTTGAAACTAATGCTATGGGTAAACATGCATGTTTGTGTAAACACTTATACATTTTCCTAACCAGATTTGGAGATACGTTTCGACATTTTGAATGCGGATGTTCCAAATCTCAGTTTTATCATCGTGTCATTGTCTGTTTCATTTGTCACCATCTGATTACTTTTGAGCAGTACATCGACGATGGACAGTACAGCGAGTTGATATCAGACATGACAAACCGCCAAGTACCATCAGCAGACCAAAGGGGTTCTGCTGGAACGCACCACGCCAACAGAGATAAAAAAATTATTGGAGTGAACATCTTGATGGGCTGCATAAGTGTAAAGTAAAAATTGTGTTCGGTAGTTGCCCAGTCACTGAAACTAAGCATTGTTAAGGAGCTGTACCATGCATTGATTCGGTACTGATGTACGTATACGGACTAGGTTGAACAAGTTAATACATCTGTAATGTACAACATTTCCATAAAACATAGCGAAAGTGATGAAGGTTAGCATGATTGGAGCTAAACCCACACAGTGTGCAGCACTTCATAACAATCACAAACTTAACTAATGCTCTCTCCCTAACAGTGTTGTTGTTTAGCTATATGTAAGTGGATCCGGGGTCCCAGAAATAGGGCTGGCAGCAGGGCAAGAGAAGAGGGGGTGGCACGGCTATCAACTTGGGCAATTTTGGGAATTCTTGCTCAAAGTTGATGTGCGCACCTCTGTGCCACCCTCCTGTCCCCCACCCCTGCCCATCCCTGGATCCACCAATGCTGCAATGTGTGCATGGACATTTTACAAACACTATAAACTTCTCTTTTGTGGGGTCATCACAGATGAAGCGCATCCGCATGTATTGGCAGCGGTCAGTCAGCGCATATCAGTAATGCAGTACAATGACCGAGATCGGTTCTTCAAGATCAGGAACTACATGAAATTGGTGGACCAATTCACCCCGGACCAAATTCATGATTTATCCTCGCTGTATCCCTAAGGCAACCTCTCACCTCCGCTCACAGGACGCGTTCCAGAAACACACCGTCGTCAACCTCAGCCAACACACCTCACTCCTATCGAAACATCCAGTACTGTCACTGGGAATGAATTTCGCCCTCTTTTAAATCCATTTCAACGGAAGAAATCGTCATCCAGTCAGTTGAGCCAGCCCTGCGACGACTCAACAAGCAGCGGCGGATGACGTCAGACCACAGATGAGCGATGTTCTGCGTAAAAAGCCAAAGCCAGCCAAGCCAGCCAAACCCAACCTCTCAAGGGAAGACTTTCTGCTTTACGGGACATCCGACGAGACAGCTCATCCACATCCTCACCGCAGACAAAGGCAACGCTACGGTCATCATGGACCGAGCACAATGCACCGACAAGGTAAGTCACATTTATTATCCGATTCATACCGCCCCTCAAGAAGAACCCCATCACATCGCATAGAAAAGAGTCTTCTTAAACTCCTTGCCCTCCACCGTGTGATGGCCTCTCCATCCAACTCTACCGACATCTCAGACCATCCAGCTCATCCTGCCCCAGGTTCTTTGGCCAACCGAAGATTCACAAACCTGATGTTCCTCTCCGCCTATTGTCGCCTCCAGAGGTTCACCTACATTACAACACAGCCGTCATTTAGCTAAAGATCACTCCGACCCTTGGTGGGTCTCTCTCTTTACCATGTGTCCAACTCGAATCCAGTTCGTTGAGATCACCCAGGGCCTCACACTTCAACCAGCGACATCTTGGTTGATTTTGATGTTGTCTCCTATTCACCAATGTCCCAACTACAGAGACATGCCTCCTGGTGAAGGACAGACTCGTACAAGATCTTTCTCTTGATGATCGACATCACTCACCCCGGACCAAGTTCGCGGTTTGCTACTAGCATGTGTCTCATTCAAGTTGTTTTCAGTTTCAGGGCAAGTTCTACGAGCAGACAGCTGGGACCTCCATGGGATCTCCTTTATCCCCGGTCCTTGCTGACATTTCATGGAAGAGTTTGAAAGCTCTTCCCTCAACACCGCTGACCTCCAGCCCAAGCTGTGGCTCCCGTGCGTGGATGACACCTTTGTGGTTTGGCCACACAGCAGAGACACACTCAAGGATTTTCTAACATCATGTAAACCATGCAACATCAAGCATCAAGTTCACCATGGAAACGGAAGAAGATGACAAGATCGCGTTCCTTGATGTTAGGTTCCAGAAACCCAGACGGCTCCCTACACCACAACGTCTACAGAAAGCCCACGCACACAGATCGGTACCTGAACCAGCGCTCGCTTCCATCATCCAAGCATCAAGTCATCGGTCAACCGTACGCTCGTACAACGCGCCTACAACATTTGTGACAAGGACAGCCTTCCCAAGGAACTACTGCACATCCGAACTACCCTCAAACGCAACGGTTTATAATCCCAACAAAAGATCAGCACTGTGAAGCCGGTTCCAAACTCCAAAAGCAAGGTAAGTGATCTAACCTCTCTCTTGTCTCCCTATCTAGGTTCGACGTCTCACAAACTACAACGCATCCTCCGACAAGCAGGCATCGATGTGTTCCACTCAGCCCCCAGCAAACCTCAAGGACTTCTACATACCCACAAGGACAAACCAGGCCCAAACAACGGGCAGGGGAGTCTACCGGATCCCCTGGAGTGCGGTAAGGTGTACATCCGAAAGTAAAACGCAACCTCCCCATCAGATTGAAGGAACACCGAGCACACGGCCGCAGAGGAGATTTCGAGAAGTCCGCCGTCGTCAAGCACTCGCACATCAAGGACCACCAAATCGACTGGCAGGCAGCCCAATTCATCACACCCATCGACGCATGGCACCCCAGACGCATCAGAGGCCATCGAGATCGTCAAACACGACACTGTGCCACGGGACATCGGTTTCTTCATCAGCGACATTTGGCATTCATACTACAGACTGAAGGATCTTCTGTATCGAAAGTCCATAACCCACCCCAGACTGAGGATCCCCTGTATCCTAAGTCAACCACCCTCAGCCTTCCTGTGCTTGTTAACAACTGATTCCGGTTCGGTGAGCACACACCCTCCTCCAGCCCCTAGGATCCTGGTCTCATAGTCTCACAGTTTCGCCTACGCGCCTCAACGAACTAATCGCAGCATCCATTCAGGGATGATCCTCCAGCAGTCTACTTAAGCAGCAGCATTTTCCAGAGTCCGGCATTCTCCTGGGGACGATCCAGAGCATACCTGATCAGAACGTCGAGTTGTACCCCAGTTCTTTTCAGAACTGAGTACTCTCAATTGAGATTCCACATGGTGTCACCGCAATTAGTCTTACTTAACACCGTGAATGACGATGTCATAACTGCTGATCGTTTTGTGGAAAGTTCGACCATTTGTTGAAAAGGTGCAGACTCCTGCCTGTCTCTGCCACAAAGAAGCTCATGTCGGTATCGATGAGCAAATGATAGCATTTACAGGAAGGTGTCCAGCGGAACAGTATGTCCCCAGAAAGCCCCATCCTACAGGTTTTAAAAAAACTTTGCCGAGGACATCAGGCCTGGTATTGGATTTTAAAATATATCCAGGGTGCAAAGCACATTGAGAACTATGAGATGAATGGTAAAAAAGCAGGTGAGGAGTTGGGGGCTGTACCTGAGACACACTGCTGGCCATGTAGGGTATTTTGTGATCGTTTTTTTACCACTCTGCCCATGATTTCTCCATTTGAAGGGAAAGGGGAATTTTTACTTTACAGGTGCCTAATGAAGAAATTCCAGTAAAAATTCATGATGACAAAATAATGAAAAAGATGATGAGAGGATCATCTGAACAGTTTGTATCATCCAAATGATATCACTGTAGTAAGTGGTTTGATATAAATCTGTCTTGATGGCATCAGCAGTGTCTGGTGTGGAACCATGGTGCCTAGCAAACGATGGTCCAAAAAAAGACAAACAACATGTGGACATCCAGTAGGCCCAGCTATTGTCACACAGTACAACGAGGTCCATGGGTGGTGTGGATTTATGCAAGATAACTTTCCTATCATGGAGTTCGTCACGGACCAGAAAATGGCCTGTAAAAATGATGCATTTCCTAGATCTTGCTCTGTCAATTCTTGGTTGAATTCACTGATATCCCTGGTAAACTACAACTGTGATGTTCGGGTTGCCCGTGGGGATTAAATCTAATAAACACTGATGTCCATTCTTCTGAGTCGGAGTCAAACTCCAGTAGTGATGAAGAAGAAGTTGGGAACAAAGGAATTACACCTGTTCAATCATTGCCTTCAGACGACAATCAGCAAAGAAAAGCACCTGTAAATTGTTGACTTGAAAAACTCTCAAGCAAGATGCAGGAACAAGAGTGTCAGGTAAAAACCCGCATAATGTATAAAGCAAGGTGTTCCTTTGCGTGAATGGGCAAAGGGTGCTCAAAATTTCACACACTACTTAACGCCCTATACACTATTGGCAATTAGTAGCTCCAGCTTCAGGATCTACTACTTCAAGTTTGGAGCCAGACAAGGTTTTAGCCAGGATTTGGAAGCAAAGTGTTCCCAAAATTTGGCTGGCTTACTGAGTAAGTGGTGTTAGCTCCGACGTTACATTTGAGTAGAGTTCCCCAAGGTTGTGTTTATCGCCCTTTTGTTCTCACTTGTTTACAAGTGACTTTTAAAGTGCAAAATGACTCATGTGATACTGATTAAATACTGACGATACCGTCCTGACTTAAGGATTGATAGCTAACAATAATGAACTGGATTATAGAAACAACATTGATCTGTTTGTTGGTGGTGTGTTGAAAATCATTTAATAATTAATGAACAAAAACTAAAGAAATTGTTTTTAATTTTCAAAGAACAAACAAACTATGCAACCTGTTAAACTTAACGATGTGTCCGTTGAAGTAGTAAATGAATACAAGTACCTTGGTACTGTGGTTGATAGTCAACTCAAACTGGAATTCCTTTTACACCACAAAGTTTACAAAAAAAAGCCAATCTAACGGTTACACTTTGTTTTACCAGAGTATAATTCAATCATTGCTTTACTTTTCTGCGCTATCAGTTGGTTTAATTCTCTCACTGTTATCAATCATGTTAAACTAAGAACTGCATTGTGAAACATGCTGGCAGGATTAGGTGGAAAACACCGAAGGTCTTCATAAGTACTAGTCTCATGAATAAGTTCAATTGTATTTTTAATCTGACAATACACATCCTCTTAACTACTGATTGCTATAAATAAATTAGGTAGAATTCGTCAATTAAACCTTAAAACAAACAGGTTTAAACATTCTTGTTTACCTAATACCATATACAATTTTAACTGTAAATTTAGTAGATAATGGTTTGTGCCCTGTTGCCCACTTGGCTTTTGGTACTCTAGTGCACCTAGGACACATTTTGGGGGCATGTAGCTAATGTGTTGTTTTTATTGTACTTTGTTTTCCTTCAGGAGAGGCATGTAGCGGATGGGTTGTTTTTTATTGTACTTTTGTTTTTCCTTCGCCATTTACCATTTGTCATTGTTTCTGTATTTTTAGCATACTTTGTCTATCTGGCTTCTGAAATTTGTATCATTTGCCTATTCCATTTATAGTTTGATCAGGGGTGATAAAATCTTTTATTAAGTTTTGTAAATTTAGAAACATTTCTGTTTTCTCTGGTTTTCATTATTGTGTAATACTATTATTATTTATTGATATTTTAAAGAAATTTTACCTTGTACAAAGGATAACAAAATTTCATGTGTGTCACATGATGAATAAAATGAGTTGAATTGAATTGAATTGAATTGAAAAGCAGGGTGTCCTAATGTTTAATTTTGCAATACCATTACATGTAGAGTACAGATGAAACAGGATACCCTGACCGAAAATATCATTACCTGGTTCCATTTTTTGGTTAAATTGCCACGTAAACAACTTTTTAAAATTCCGACTGAACACTTTACGCCACACAATGTTATGGAGTCCCTGATTGTTTGCTAACAAAATGAAGAAAACTTAGATGAAAACTTTCGAAGAAGCATTTACCGACTGCGTTTCACAGACTTGCTGTCTTTTTATTTGAAACTTGTGTTCGTATTGGTTATTTTACAATTTGAGAGTATTTGGGCTATGTGTTTTACAAAATTGTTTCCGGGTAACTGAAGATTTCCACTTTCAGGTATCTGATTCCAGAAATAACAAAAAAACGCAAAGCCCCAAACTGAAATTTACTGTTCATGTACATTGTACTTGTGATTTTATTATTTGAACAGTATAAGTTTTCAAAAATATTTCACCGTGGATGGGTAATTATGCTATGGGAATGTTACCTTATCAATTTATTAATGTAATTTTGATTATCTTGTAATTTGCTTGAATTTGAAGGTCACTTGCCTGTGATGTAAATGAAATGTAATAAAATTTGAGATACTTGAATAACAAATGAGTTATTTGATTCATTATCTGTTAAAAAATGTTTTGCAGTGGATGTTTGGCCTCTAACTCCTCCATTAATGAGTACGTCATTGCAGCTGAGAAGTAACATAATCCAAGTGTCTCCATTTAGGGACATTTGAGAAGTAACAGAGTCCCAGTGTCCCCATTGGGACATGAAAATTGACCAATCATAAAGCTGGAAATCAAAGTTGAGTATTTTCCCTTATTTTGTCCTCCAAGCATCAGGTATGTCAGAGTAAAATAGGTTTTGGCCAAGTATGTTTTGCTCAGGACTCAGGGAGGATATGACTTAACCAATGCTGGGCCTTTCAGGAATGTGGTTAACTTTAGAATGAAGAAAATTATATTTACCTTTGACATTTGTATGATTGATAATAAATGCAGGCCTGTACAGAGCAAGGACCAGCCTAACGGCACCGTCAGCGGTAATGATGTGTTGTTACATCAAAGCGAATCGAAATTCAAAACATGCCGTTACGATATGACACGTGCGCATCCCAACAACAACAATGAATTTAATGTCCGAATCTAGGTTTTCCAACAGCGACACAATCATTTAGCTCTCTAGCTGATATCTGCACACATGTACATCGTAGCTGTCGTGCGTGGGAATACGTTGTTATGACGATCTGGTTTGCAAAAACGACCCATATGTTTTTCAAGTTATGGTTTAGTATATGCTACTTAAGACTGGAAGATTAGAGAAACATCTACCCATTCTACCACCCCCCCAGTTTTCTTATATTACAAACCAGATCTTTACATCAGTCATTCCAGCTCAAGGTGATGAGACAGCTTTTGAAGTCAGGGAGAGTTATGTCCACAAACCCGTCAGTCTCATTCCAGCTCAAGGTGATGAAACAGCAACATGATCCGGAAGTATATCCACAAAACCTGTCAGTCAGTCCAGCTACATGTAGATGATGAGAGCAGCACATGATCGAGAGGTATGTCCACAAAACCATCCAGTCAGTCCAGCTCTAGATGACGAAACAGCACATGATCCGGAGGATATGTCCACAAAACCTGTCCAGTAGATCCAGAGTACGTTAGCCCAGCGAGCCAAATGAGTGTACATTAGCCAAAACAGTACAAGATGTACCAGGTAGATGTTATTGCAGGTTTCAATGAGCCAGAGCCAGGACAGTAAGGTTACAAATCATTCACGGAAGTGATTTTGATTGTAAGCAATTCAGAAGTAGATTCTGAAGATAAGGATCTAACCTACTTTCCTGAAGATGATGATGATGATTCTGTCATAACTATACTGTTTTGTTTCTGGTGAAGAAATGACGTCAAAAACAAGTTTCTGTTCATGTTCCTTAACACAAGCATATGTACCGTCTGCATGTGCGCACGTTATACGAACATTAGCTTCTTCAACTTTACCTATATGACGTACCGCACACGCTCCTGTCCTTTTGCATGACTAACGTTTTACTGCACTTCATCACCTCACTTCGCAAAACCTAACTTGCCATCATTACAACAGTCCACTTTAAAGCGTTTTCCGAACCCGAAGATCGTGCAACATCCAAAGTTGTTATGGCTGCAGTGATAAGATGTTGTCCTGTATGGTTATTATGTGAAATTATGATGTGGTGTTTGTTACAAATGTAAAGAAGCATAAGTTGTGAAGGTTGTCACATTGTACTTACATTAGTGACTTCCATTAACAGAGAAGCGCTGATATTGGGTGACAGTTTGGTGTGTGCAGGGTCAACCATGGGTGCATTGTATTAGTTGCATTCAGCTTCTCCAATTGTTGGGAAGGATTAAACTGATATTTCCACTTTCACAAGCACTAACTTACGCTTACAAGGGGCAAACGTTAAGAAAACGTTTCAACATTTATGTGTTGTCATTCCATTTTTACTATGACATAGATACACTTTCACAAGCACATAATTAACTTAACCTAGATACACTTTCACTGTGATATTTATTTTGCAACAAGCATGACCTACATAGTTTATGCATCCAGTTGTACGCCATAGCTTTGGAAATTTTCTCAGAAATGATAAGCCATTTGTGCGTCGTTTGACGATTGACCTAATTACATACATGCACGACACGTAGCCTAACATTACATGTTTCTGTTAAAATCAAGTTTTTGGTCAAGCAAATGACAAATACCGACATTAAGATATGGAATTCTTAGCTTTTAGGTGGGAAGGCACCTTCTCAAAACTATTCCGGGATAACTTGCGTGGAGATTTCCCACAGTTGATTTTCAGCCTGCAGAGTATCCCCAAGCAGTCCAAATATATTGCGAATACGTTTGCAGGGAAAGTATTGAAAACTAGACAAGGCAATTTGTTTACATGGGACTAAACTGCTGGCAAAGTCATTGTGCTGTTACTATGGTGATTTAGGTTTAAAGGGGTGTTTAATATTATCGCGTTACTTTCATTTAATTGGGACGATTGAGGGCGCATTTCGCGATTTACGGTCCTCGGATGCCGATAGTCCAAGGATACAAGTCGTCCAAACAATTTTCTGAACAGGTATGATATTCTTTAATTACTTCGATTGAAGGATATTTATTACATCACACTAATTATTGTTTATTTATTTATTATTGCAGCCAAAACCAGGGTAGATTTTATATTCGAATTAGATTGTAATTTAGTGCCGCGCATGGGTTTTGTTGCTTGTTTTGAGGTAAACGTGAGGAGTTTCTGCGTCAGACGTCACGTTTTCCGGTAGACATCGTTAAGTGTAAACTTTTGGGAGTTTCGTCATCAAACTTTGAAGTTAAATTGTCATCAGCTGGTGAGTAGATCATATATATTAGTAGTGTAAACACGGCTGTTTCACTGCCGTTTTAAAAGAGCGCCCTCTTTCGGTTGATATTAGTCAGCGCGCATAATGATGTCTATGACGTCATCCATGCATTTTATTTATAAACATTCCCTTTTTCGCGTCAACGCCGTTATGGTAGCGCTCGTAAAAGCGATAACCTGATTGGTTGATAGAAAGTTTTACATATGTAAATAGGTAAAATTATTTAAAAATGTGACCTTCCGCCACCACCAAAGCAGAAGTACGTTGGGTCACGGAGTTAAAGTGCAGGAAGATACACGTGATGCATACAGCCCGCATTGTGTCTGGACTGCTGACATGTCGACGGACGATCACCAGACATTTTGTCTCATTTCTCATAAACAAAAGTCACAACGGACCTAAAAACATCATCATCTCACAAGATGATGTACTTCAGGAAAAAATTAACAAATGTACAGGACATTTGATTTTGGATGAGTTTAAAAGCTATGAAAAGTTTGGCATTTTTTGTAAATACGTTTCGTGCTTTCCTTCCCCCAGTACAACTTCGCATAATTCCAATGAAGAATAAGATGTTACAGGGCGAGATTGTGAGGACGAACTGTACACATGTTAAAAACTGGAGATTTTAGCACATGTTTATTGACGTTGAAAGTCATGATTTTATAGCTCATTTTGCTTCCATTCCTAACGTACCACAGCATTTGAAAGCACAATCCCCACCACATCATTTGGTTTTGGTAGGCACTAATAAATTATTAACTGACAAATAAAAGAGAGAGAAACAAACAAACAGTCTGACAGTACACAACCCAAACACTGCCACAGATATTTCAAATATAACAATTGTTTTATTTTTATAACTTTGATTGTTGTACATATGATAAAATACAGTATTATTAAAAACGTATACAATAAGCGTGTGCTTTACCTAATTGTTAGTCGCAGTTGTGTTCGATGTAACTGTTCCCAGAATGTCAAACATTAACCACGAATTTAGAAATACTTGTTTTATAACTATAATTTGAATTTGCATTGGTTTATTTTGTGAAGTTTCAACGGTACAGGATGTTCAACTACTTGAGTGTATTCATCCTTCAGGTAACACAGTCTGTGTTGGTTTCGTAGAGCGGTAAGTTTTGGTTGAAGTTATTGTATTTTAATTGAACAGCTCAACTTTGGGTTATTATTAGCCCCATAATTGAGTATACCATTCTGCCAATATTCTGAACTCTGTCTGACTCTTGACCCTATACCGATATTAAGCAATTTACAATTTTTGTTAAATTTTACCCACAATGTTTGCCCACATATGTTATGATGCTTTCATATTAAAAAAAGAAAAATCATTATTCCACTCGCTTTTTTTGTTGAAATTTATGAGAATAGCTGCTTTACTGACATCAACTGCCATGATAAGTACTGATGCTCATGCGCGCAAATGCACACTATGACTTCATGCGACCTGCATTTTTCGTTATTGATGGTCGCGCAACTGAAAACTTGACCCGTGATCATAAAAACTAAGTTTATAGTTAACGCTGAGGCATCTTTGAGTTAGTAGCCGAAGACAGCTGATCATCAGAGTTCGACGATCATCATCACGTCATACCCAGACGCTAGACCGTGCACATACTACAAACGATATACACACACAGATAACTAACTACACTGGGCAAACTGACGTATCAGCGCACATGCGCATGGCGGCTGATGAGGTTTAAACGTGTTGGTAAAGTAGTAGCAATTCTCCTAAGTTACCAAGGTAATCAGGTGGAATGCCTTTTTGTACTGGCGAGCATCATAGAATAGGTAGTAAACATTGTGGGCAACGCTCAGTATACAAGCTTGTGCATAGCTGGCAAATCCCAGTCTGAGTCCTGTAGGGGAACTTTCATTTCTTCACGGGAAATTTTTGTGGAAACTTATGTACTGTTCCTGTGCAAATATTGCAAACTCTGTGGAACGCATGTAAAAATGAATATTGTGGAATTTGCAGGAAGATGGATATTTTCATTTAGCACTCCTTTATTATTTTCTATTTTTTTTTTTTTTTTTGCAGGCTTGATGACTTTTGACCGCACTTCTGGTGCGGTACTGATATGATGCCGCCTCATTATGGACATCAGTCGCTCCAGGTCATCCCGCATACCATTGACGATTCTCCCTGTTTGGTTAAACTCAGTGTGAATCAGCTCACCACCCTGCTCATTGAGTAAATTACATATTGGGCAGTTGATGTTTGGACTTAGCTGCAGATGCTTGAAGCACTGTGTCAAACATTGCGCACAGAGATTATGTTGGCAAGTGTTTGAACAGTGGCTTTCCCAGTATGCATGAATAAATACTACAAATGAAGAGTGACTGTTCCACTGATGACCACTGATTTCAAAACTAATGGGATATTCCAGATGTTTGCGCATCACTTAATTGATGAAAATATTGTCATCAACTCCAGTGAAAAGGGCAACGAGTTTATTATTACAAGCTGTTGTTGATTTAGAGCCTACCAGCCTTTGGTTTGAAACTGCGGTCCTCTAGACTGTTGCGTAAAAAGTTCACACACACGAACCAGTTCCAGTTCGTGTATGCTTCAGTCAATTTTGTTGGATTCATGTTTATCTTTGAGGGCTCTAGAACAGTATAAATCGTTCTCCAGATTTACAGTGTCTTAGTTTTCTTGAACATTTTTCACATATTTTCATGGATGCTGGTCCGCTTCGTCTTCCCATACACTTATACCAGGTTATTCAATAATTCTTTCCCTGCTCACTGGTTTCCTTTGGAAGGTTACGAGAACCGTGAATTGTGATTCTGTTTGTACATACGTATATTTTCCTAGAGCTTGTTGATGGAATTGAAACTCATAATGAATAAAATATGTGTAAATATCCACTGAAACTCATCTTTGTTCCTGTGCGTTTTTATCCTGTGCTCGTATAATCTACTGTGTGTGAGAATATTGATGAAAGTTTTGTGTAAACTAATTGTATGACATAAAACACAATAAAGGGGGCCACTTTCCTACCGTCATACTTAGCAGTTTTCTAATGTTGTATTTTTTTTAAATGTCAAACCACCCAAAGAATTTCAACATTTGAATAGACATCATGCTTATCCTAAAAAGTAATTTGAGTTGATTATTACTATTTTTTTTATAATTACTAAAATTTCCATCAACAAATGGACGGAAAAGTGCGGGTAACTTTTTCCATCCAATTTTTATGGAGGTGAGGTAGCTATAAATAAAACAATAAAAAATAAAATAAATCAACTCAAATTAGTTAGAATATAAACACCGCATGTCCATTCCTCATGTTGAACTTTTTGGTCGGTTTCAGGTACTTAAAAAACTGCTAACTGTGACAGATGCAAAATGCTTGCTAATGTGTTGTCTCATTTACATAGGCAAAACTGTAGCTTTGCATGGTGAGGATGATAAGTAAGACTAATTGCGGTGACACCATGTGGAATCTCAATTGAGTATTAATTTACATAGACATGTAAACGAGTATTTACATAGCGCCGTTCTGACGTATATGTCTGCAGTGCCCACTCAACACCGTACAAAATTATAGAGTTAATGGGATTACCAGCGAAGAAGTTATTGCGGCTGGGCCGTCTGCACGGAACGTTACAGCAAAACTCGGTGTTAAATGGTAGCTTACTAACGCGTGTAACCGTTGTGGATTCTTTCAGTGTTTAAAATAACACCCTTTAAATTCAATTGGGCTGGTAGAAAAGTATTACTGTGGTGTTGATTTATAGCAGTTTTAAAATGTAAAATGCAGCTTGCGCGGATAGATCGACAATAATGATTGGTCAATTTAAAAGTGACAATATACGTTACGTGTACGTATTGCACAGGCTGTATTGTACGTGTTGAAGTTTTACCAGTTACAATGTTTTGTGCTGCATTTGATGACTCATGTTTTAATGTTCTTGTTCAATAAAAGATTACAATTAATTAATCTAATTGGCATCTCAAGATTTTTAATAATAACTGTGATGCACTTTTAATATCATAGCATTTAGTTCATGTAGGCTTGCATTATACCCCCCAATCTTCAGATTTTAATTGGTTCACAAAACGCTCAAGAATTGTTAAATGTACAGCATTATTTAAAATACACTGAAATCGTGTAACAATTTTAATTATAACCATTGGTGTTAATTAACACCATAGCTGTTGTCACATATCGATACTATTAAGAATCCATTTTACACCAATTGTAATGCATTAACACCGATGCATAGTGTCAAAATACACCAAGTTTTTGGTGTTGATAAAGTTTAAATTCTAAGCAATGGTGTTAATTAACACCAAGGGTGTTGTCAATAGATGCAGGAAGAATAAGTGCTTTCACTGTTGGTGTTACTATAACACTCAGTTTTTTGCAGTGTAATGCAGAAAGCGATTTTAATGGAAGTTTGTTGACCTCGGTTTTACAAGTTTTCAATAACGGTATTGAATACTTAAACAGAGTATCCTACATGAGATTAAACGTTTAAAAAGTGAACATAGTAGTTCGTTTTAATAATCCTTTTGAAGAGTTCCAAACTAGCCCTATTAAGTAAAAGATTGGTTTTTTGGGAACGTCGTTTGAATCTTTCGAACAACAAAGACGATGTACGAAATGAGCGTAAACTTGTTTTTTCCGGCTTTTAAATTTTGCTTAAGCACCCACTAACCACAAGAGTATAATTTAATTATGATTCATCAGAAAAGTTTAATAGAACGTCTATTTCCTTCGTGTGAAGGTTTAATTTAGCTGATATTTCGACCCTGTTTTCGTCAGCTCACAACATGATCTTAATGGTAGCAACCGTATTTGGCGTGACGTCATCCTTTTGACATGAATTGTACGCGGGTGGCTACGGTCTGGGAAAACTTCTTTACCCGCGTCACATACGCTCTAAAACTGAAGTGTTAAAAGTAACTCTTGAAGTGTCATTTTTAACACTTACGAAGAGTGCGAGGAGGGACTACACTCCTAGTGTTATACGAACATCCCATGACGTGTTACCCCTAACACCTTGTGAAGTGTTACAGATATGACAGCACTAAAGTGTTGCTGCAACACTTTCAGGGTAGGATCCACTCTTGGCAGGGGTTGTTGCAACACTACCCCAAGTGTTAGTTCAACACTTCTGAGGGCTGATTCAAACATTCTATTTCTGAGGTTGTTTCAACTCTTCAAGGGCAGTTGAACACATTATGAGGTAGGTTCTACTCCTTCCAGGTGCTGCTTCAACACATTCTAGGGGTTGTTTCAACTCTTCCATAGGCTAATTGAACACATTATAGGGGTGAGGTTCTACTCCTTCCAGGTGTCTTCAGCATTCTAGGGGTTGTTTCAACTCTTCCAAGACTGCCAGAACACATTCTAGGGTAGGTTCTACCCCTTTAAGGCCTAACCCTT
>CM055816.1:19875726-20060313 GCA_029582265.1 Zoroaster sp. YZ-2022
TAAATTGTTACTGAATGTATTGGTAAAAAATACTTAATTTTTGTGTAGAATACTAGACTCTTTTTACTATTTGACCTTGTAAACTTTTACTACATTGTTTGGTCTGCTAATTCATTACATATTTATTAAATAAAAATAATGTAAATGAAACAAGGCACCCCACTATACTTGTACAGTTTCAAAAACGTTTTTTTTTTTAACAATAAAATGAAAACAAAACAAGAACATGCATAACATTTCTTTACACTAACAGTTTTATAACATACAAAATAAATCTCTTCCATCAAAAATATCAAATTTTTCTCCTTTAAAACCCTTTATTTATAGCTCAATTTTTCAGTTTTGATCAAAGTAATGTAGCGAACGGCCTATGGGTACTTTTCTCCTATTCGTTGCAACCGCCAACAAAAGGAAACATGAGACTGGATTTACAGAAGGAAAACTGCTTTAATTATAACTTCGGTCCTTACTGTCTGAAACTTTCAACATAACTGTTCAAAACAACAAAGAAATCGCTTGGGTCGCAGCCAGCATTTTTCCCGCTAGCGCGAAGTGAACAAAGAACAGTCTATATATAGTCCCTGGTCGTTTCCGGTCCAATCTCCGGAGCAAATAGTTCTCACACCGGCGGTTGCAACCGGCGGTTTCCAAAGTGTCCATTACATCACCCCCTCCTTAGATTGAGCCTATTCTCCTGGATAGGCACTCAAAGCGAAAACAGAAAAACAACACATTCTCCGCGCTGTCGACTTTCAAGAACTCCGTCGGGGTAGGGCACTCCACGAGCCACGCAGTCTGGATGGTCCTGGCTGAGTACCACCGCTCGTTCATATAAATTCTCGCAGCCGAACCCCCTTCACCCTGTGATACAATCCTCTTGACGCTACTCACGTCAGCAGCGGAAGTGGTGGTCGCCTCCGCGGTAGAAGTGGTCGGGGTAGCCGTCGGACGACGCGTGTTCTCCGCATGGGACAATTGTTCATGTCGTGTAAGATAGTCCGACCGTTTGTACTGACGATCACACAATTTACATCGGTAAATCTTTCCTTCATGGGTTGCCTTCTCATGTCGTCTCCTCGTATAGGACGACCCATACTTGCGGCCACAGACCCTGCAATCATAGGCAGCTTTCAAGTTGTCATCCATGTCGGGAGAATTGCAATAACGTGCGTGTTCGTTCAAATGGCGAAACTCTGAGGTAGTGTTACATGCAAGCCCGCCCTCTGCCGGCCATCTATCATGCGGTCCGTTCTCACTAGAAGCAAAAACTTGTTGCAAATACCGCTGTGGCTTTCTCACAGCCCTGCCACGACGTGTGCACGGTATACCGACGGATGGGTCTCCCGCATTCGCGGACAAGGGGCGGTCGATACCGACGGTAGTGCTGCTTGTCCCAGCTAGATGGCTGCCTACTGCCGCGTCGGGATCTCCTACACCAGCAGTGGGACCATCCATACCTGCGGTTTGGATGGGCCGCGGTTGAGTTGGACTATCTGTACCGACGGTGAGGTTGCCCATACCGGCGGTAGGACTGCCTATATCGGGGGTGGGGCTGCCCATACCGGCGGTTGGGCTGCCCAAACCGGCGGTGGGGCTACCTATACCAGAGGTAGGGCTGCCCATACCGGCAGTTGGGCTGCCCAAACCGGCGGTGGGGCTACCTATACCAGAGGTAGGGCTGCCAATAACGATGTTGGGGCTCTGTGCTGTGCTGGTTGCGTCTTTCTGTGTATTTACAGTTGCCTGCTGAAGCCCACGAAACCCACAATCTTCGCTGGATCTTCCATAACAAAGTTTCAGTCTGTCGGCATGTATAACTTGGGGAGTAGATCGGGGGGTCTTCTGAATTTTGTACAAAACATCCGACAGTTTTTCGACCACCACGAAAGGTCCACACCAGCTCCTGGTTAGTTTGGCGCATTTCCCTTTCTTTCTTATATTGTACTGGAGCCAAACCACTGATCCCTTGTCGTACAGCCGTCTCTCAACGTTTCTGTCATAGTGCCTTTTCTGTGCCCTCATCATCGTGCTGGTGTTTTCCCTGGCAATCTCATGAGCAGTCGCTAGTTTATCTTGAAGATTCTGTGCGTATGCAGTGGTGGCTGTAGGCACATTTACCGGGATCGGCTCGACGAGCAGATCCACAGGCATGCGAACTTCCCGGCCCAACATCATGGCGTTTGGTGTCTCCTTTGTGGTTTCGTGTTCCGACGATCTATATGCCATTGCC
Source organism: Zoroaster sp. YZ-2022 (assembly GCA_029582265.1). Classification (NCBI taxonomy): domain Eukaryota; kingdom Metazoa; phylum Echinodermata; class Asteroidea; order Forcipulatida; family Zoroasteridae; genus Zoroaster; species Zoroaster sp. YZ-2022. The sequence goes on from CM055816.1 coordinate 19,877,957, forward strand.
AACAGGGCCAAATGTTCATCCCAATCGGTTTGAGACTTGTCCACCCATACCCGTAGCATGGCTTCAATGGTTCTGTTGAAACGTTCAATCATCCCGTCGGATCTAGGGTGGTAGGGCGAAGTCCGTGTTTTCTTTATTCCAAGGAGGGAACACATCTCCCCAAAGACGGCTGATTCGAATTCCCTCCCTTGATCGGAATGAAGTTCAAAGGGGACGCCAAATCTTGCCACGAATTCTTCTACGAGTTTAGTGGCCACAGTAGGGGCTTTATGATCAGGAATCGCATAGCACTCTGTCCACCGGGTGAAGTAATCACCAACCACCATCACAAATTTGTTTCCACGGTTCGTGACCGGAAGAGGCCCCATTATATCAACAGCGATCCTTTCCATTGCTGCTCCAACCTGGTAATGAACCATCTTTGCCCTCTTGGCTCTCGCTGGGGGCTTGCATCTCTGGCACTCCTGGCAGTTCTGCACCCACCGGCGTGCCGACGTGCGCATTGATGGCCAGTAAAAGTTGCTTCGGCACAACTTTGAGAACGTTTTGGCTACACCCAGATGGCCGGCAGTTTTCTGATCATGGAAGTGCTTCATAACAGTTGACCGTAGGTCACGAGGCGTTAACACTCTCAGTCGGGCCTGATCAGTCGGTCTAGTCGGTTCCCAGCGGATATACAAGATCCCATGTTCAATCACCAACTGTCCATAACGGGCCCACCAGAATTTCACCTCCGAACTTTTACTTGACACTTCTTCCCACAGTGGTCTTTGCTGTTGTTCTGCCCATTTTAACACTCTCTTAAATCGTTGTCCTCCCGTTGGTAGCGTGCAATATTGTCACAGTTCAGATCAGGTTCCAGGTTGGGAGTCGATTCCCGTACCGGACGCACAAGCAACTGTAATGCAGGCACTTCAACCGGCAATGCAGCATGTACCGGCGGCGTGGCTTCCTGAACCGGCGGTGAAGCTGGCTGCACCGGCGGTGAGGCCGCCTGCACCTGCGGTGAGTCTGCCTGTACCGACGGTGAGTCTGCCTGTACCGGCGGTGAGTCTGTCTGTACCGGCGGTGAGGCTGCCTGTACCGTCGGCATGCCACCACGAAGGCGTTCAATTTCGAGCTCGGTACCCTTAGGTATCTGTTCTCCATCTCCGTGTTCACAGCTCGAAAAACACTTCCTTGACAAGGCATCGGCATTGCCATGTAGGTTTTCAGGACGATGTTCGATTGCGAAAGTGTAAATGCTGAGTTTTTGTAGCCACCTGGCCAACTGTCCCTGAGGGTCCTTCACGCCATGTAGCCATTTCAATGGTCTATGATCGGTCCTGACACGGAAATGTGCCCCATACAGATAGTGATGATATTTCTTAATGAAGAACACCACGGCCAACAGCTCGCGTCTTGTGACACAATAGTTTCTTTCTTGCTTTGTCAGTGACCTGCTGCCATATGATATCACTCGCTCCTTGCCTTCCTGCATCTGTGACAACACGGCACAGACTGCGAATCCACTGGTGTCCGTGTCAAGGACAAATTGCTCAGATGGGTCTGTGTATGCCAATATTGGGGCGGAAGTCAAACAGTACTTCAACCGCTCAAATGCCTCCTGACACTCCTCTGTCCATTTAAACTGTCGTCCCTTCTCGGTTAGACGGTGTAGTGGCCTTGCAATTGCGGCAAATTCCTTGACAAACCGTCGGTAGTAGGACACCAGTCCTAGGAAGCTTCGGACATCCGTGACGGTCATCGGCTGAGCCCATTCCTGTACTGCACGGACCTTCTCTGGGTCGGTTGTGACTCCCACTGGCGAAACTACATGGCCCAAAAACTCCACCTCCCGTTGAAAGAACTTGCATTTCTTGGCCTTTAGCTTGAGGTTAGCTTCACGTAGTCTCTGCAGCACTAGACACAGTCTTTGCATGTGCTCCTCAAAGGTCTTTCCAAAGACGATAACGTCGTCGAGATACAATACTGCTACCTGCCACGGTAACCCAGCCAGCACTCGCTCCATTAGACGTTCGAAGGTCGACGGCGCATTGCAAAGGCCAAACGGCATGGTCACGAATTGGTACAGTCCACCTCTTCCCGTGCAAAATGCCGTTTTGGGCCGGTCCTCAGCAGCGACCTTGACCTGCCAGTAGCCGGAGGCCAGGTCAAGGGTGGAAAAGAACTGTGATCCTGCCAGAGAGTCCAGGTTATCCTCTATGTGGGGAAGAGGATGTGCATCTTTCGTGGTAACCTCGTTGAGCTTCCGGTAGTCGATACACACCCTCACAGTTCCGTCTTTCTTTCTAACCAGCACGATCGGTGAACACCATGGACTATCAGAAGGTTCAATTACTCCCTGAGAAAGCATCTTATCCACCTCCATGTCGGCCACCTCTCGCTGACTCAAGGGCACCCTCCTTGGTCTTTGCCGAATGGGAGGCGCATTCCCAGTTGCAATATGGTGTTCCGTGAGATTAGTTCTACCAATATCCCCATCACCAGTTGAAAACACGTCACCAAAACTTCGCAGCAGTGCCGCCAGTCTCTCTTTCTCTGAGGTTGACAGGTGTTCGCAACTGGACTCGAACAACGATGTCAAATCGTCACCGTTTTCACGAAGTGCCAATTTGACCTACACTCCACAGAACGCACAATCCGAGATAAACGCGTTTTAAGTTAGTCACTTTTTAAAACTACGTTTTCGCCTTCATTCAAAACGAATAATACAAAACTTGTTATACTCCTCGAAAATACACATTTCAAGGTTTCAGTACATGTTAATTTAATAAAAACTGCACTTTTAATTAGAGAGCAACTAATTGATAAACAGGATTGTCCCTTCGTGAAAACGTTTTTTCCGGACTTGGCACATTTTGCCCTCTCAAATTGTCCCTTCGTGAAAACGTTTTCAAATTGGCTGTTTGTGAAAACGGAAAACCCCGTTGGACACCAAATTTGCCCCTCGCGGCGTGTGTACAAAGTAATGCAAATTTTGCATGACGCTGTGAACCAGTGTAAAAGTTGGTACCCGTATATCACAAAATTAACTTTTAATCAAGTTTACACTTATTCCGTGTTTGAATCGAGTGGTTCTCCCTCATCAATGCTGACTACTACAATATTGTGTGCAGTTTTTAAAATGCAATTGTCAAGCTATATCCATGCCGATTTTTTTTTCGTCAAAAGACGTACGTTTAATGACAAAGTATTTATGTTATTTTAAGCCAGATTGTCACTTCGTGAAAAATGTCACCCCCCGTAGCCCTGCCTTTTGTCACATTTTATCGTTGCTAAAATGAAGGCAGTTCGCACTCTTCTTATTTTGTGAAACAGGTACTTTCAACGATTTCTTATTATTTTTTTAATTTTGACTTTTACATGGCAGACTACATAAATCTCAGTTTTCCAACAAGCCCATATTTGGGAAGGTAAATAGAAATTGGGGGGGGGGGGGGTTGTGGTCATGCACTAGCTTTCTTTATGTCAAATCTCACCTAAAGGTAGATGTTCCCAGGTCGAGTCAATCAGAAGGTTATTAAAACTATTCACTCCTCGTTTATCAATATTGTGTAGCGTACTTGTACAAATGAAAATCACAATTCAGTTCATTTTATTTCCTGGTTGCCAGATTATTTCTTCTACTACTGACCCGAGGGCTGATTGGACATGAAAATACAGTCTAAGGAACAATGCCTACTAAGATCACGAGAAACTAAATGGACAACTCACCAAACTGAATTCCAATTCATTTATTTTCATTCGAAGTATGCTTTTTTAGTTATACAAAACAATTCATTGTCACAGAGTTAAAGTAAATATACAATTACTAAATATCTTTGGATACCATTAAGACCACTCCCCTGATTATATTCCCTTATGTTAAAGAGTGAAAACCTCACCCTCTTCCCCAAGTGGTGTCAGTTTGATTCTTGTTTGGTGCACACAACTAATGCAAATACACCCTTCTAATAATTATGTTCACTGATCAAACAATGATGATGATGGTGGTGATGATGACAACGATGGTTGGTGATGATGACAACGATGGTGGTGATGATGACAATGATGGTGGTGATGACGACGGCGACGGTAGCGACGACAATGGTGGTGGTGTGGTGATGGTGGTGGTGTGGTGGTGATGATGATGATGGGGGTGATGATGGGGTGATGATGGTGATGGGGGTGATGATGATGGGGGTGATGATGATGGGGGTGATGATGATGGTGATGGGGGTTGATGATGGGGGTGATGATGATGGTGATGATGGGGGTGGTGACGATGGGGGTGGTGACGATGGGGTGGTGACGATGGGGTGTGACGATGGGGTGTCATGATGATGGGGTGTGATGATGGGGATGATGATGATGATGATGATGGGGGTGGAGGGGATGGGGGTGATGATGATGGGGTGATGATGGGGATGGGGATGATGGGGTGGTGATGATGATGATGATGATGATGATGATGATGATGACGAAGCTGATGGCGATGGCGATACATAAACCAGGAATATTTTGACCTGGGATCACCGGTCAGGTCACCAATCAACTGATGATGCGTAAACACGCCACTGGGTTTAATGGCTAAAGCCGTGAGAAAACAGCTTTTTGAGGGTCAAGAAATTATCCAAAGCCCCCTGGGCTGCCATGTTCATACACAAGCCAGGAATAGCTTGACCGAGGGGTTAACGGTCAACTGTGCATGCGTTACCTGCGAAAACTCAAAATCTACGTAAAAAACCCATACTAAGGGTTTAACTGATAAAACACTGAAAAAAGCATTTGGGGGATCAAAGGGTCACTGAATTGTCCGAAACCTCCTACTGATCATACCCACAAGCCAGTAATAGCTGGATCTTGGGGTCACTGGTCAACTGCAAGACACCAGTGGTACACAGTTTTTTTCCGTAAATCGTATAAAATGTTGTGGCGATGCATTTTTTTGTCGCGGAAATGCCCGAACCCTGTCGGGCAGCAATGTTCATACACAAGCCAGTAATAGTTCGACCTAGGGGCTCACCGGTCAACTGCGCATGCATAAACCTTCAAAAAGTCAAAATCCTTATACACGTACCACTGGCTTCACGGAGGGCAGTCACCAAAAAGTTTGTTTGGAATTTGCCAACCTTAAACCAAATACATGTATGCAGTAGCAGTATGGAACCTTTGCAATAATTTCGCTAATAAAGAAGCGAAACAGCCATCCAGTGCAGTTTTGACCAGTATGGAATGTTATGTTTGAGGAACTAAGATGGAACAGCAAAATGGTTTTGGGTTTGTTTATTTTTTTTTAAATTACCTTGCCTATGAAAGACCTACAAATGGCAAAATTTGTTAGGCTGGGTCTACTTGCAATATTTCAAGCTAAGGTCTCTTGCAAATGCAGTGACCTTTTACTCGATAAATACATACAACATTGCACGTCAATGACAAGCAAAAAATAAGATGCCAGAGGCAAGAAATCACACATCCCCAACTTGTTTTTAAACAGTACTCTTTAAAATCAAGACATATTAGAAATATTGTTATACGTGTAGGTTTTGAGCAAACTGTACTTACAACTGTCTTCAAATTATTTTGTGCAGTGGAAAAGAAAATAATGTTGATGTATTTTCAGGTTTTTCACCTCTCATCATTAGACGTTCTAGAACCAGAATGCATCTACACCATCCAGAATTGTAAAAATGTTCCCCAATGTTCCCAATTTGTTCTCAATTTGGCGGAAGTGGACCTTGAGGCACCGATCTCTCCTTTCAACCATGGTTTCGAACACTAGCCTACAGGTCTACCCACCCCTCCTCTTTCATTTTCAAATATATTCCAGACGTTGTAAATTAGACCACCAAAGCATTACAAAATATCCTCAAATTTCAACATTTCACCTCAATTTGGCGATAAAAAATTGGGACTGGAAAAAACACTTGATAGGGACAGGCCTATTACCCACCCCCACCTTATTTTCTCATAACTATACCAGACGTTCTAGATTGCACCAGAATACATCTAGACCACCCAAAATGTCAAAAAAAATCATAAAATGTTCACCCTACTTGGTGTTAAAAGTGGAGCAAGGGCATCATGCTCCTCACATTCCATGCGCCGGTGTCTGAAAATGTGTCTCGATAAAAAAATTAGACCCTAGTTACGCCACTGCTTTTGTGTGAGTAATTATCACGACAATTAACCCTCCTATGGTTTTAACTTTCCAAACCTTCAATATCTGCTTACTGGCAAAATGGCTATCAATATTCGTGGACCTTTTAAATCACTCCATAATTTTCTGCTACTGCACTACCACACCTTTCAAAACCTTTTGAAAGGATTTGAAATGTAAAAAAAAATTCCCATCAGAAAATAGCCAGACCATCCAAAACCTTTCATACGTCCCTTTTGTCAGACAGTTTATTAACCTTTCAAAACCCTTCGGTCCAGCAAACTTGAATGGTTTTGAAAGGTCTGACAATTCTATGGCAAATGCACTGTACATAGGAGGGTTAAGAACTTGAATTCACTTGAACTTAGTGATCGTGAGGGAGTTGAAAGTAAAATGACTGATGGGCTGGATGGCTGATAACGGGGGTTGGGCCTGAGCAAAGCTTCATCAGATCTTGGTACTTCCCCTCGGAAATCTCCGGCTTACTTGGATAGAGTGGCTGTGGTACCATGAGCTCATCTTCAGCAGTTGTTCTTCGGGTTTTACCAAGTTTTATTGACAAAAAATCATCATCGGTGTGTGAATACTTGAAACAAATGTGGTCCGGTTTGTTTTTTTCCACATGGATTTGCATGAATTTTTTCCAGTCGACCTTTATTCCTTCTTCAGAGAGACGAACTTTTAGGATTCCACGTTTCTGGCCGCATGACTTCCAATCCATTATGTCAGATGACTGAGTACTGATTACATTATAGGGCTTGGGATTTCTTCTGGCCATCCTGCAGACCACCGCCACTTGGGAAGGGACAAAAAGATCACCAGCCTGGCGCATGGCCTTCTCAATGCAACTGTGCATCGAATCACCCTCTGACTGACCGTGGTTGGTTTCAAAATAGTGAATGGTTACACCTCGTAAAGACAAGGGACAAGAGCATTGTTGGTAAGATGGAGTTTTTATTTTGTCCAACACAACCGTCAGAGAACAGATCAACAAATTCAATTCCTCGATCGTCGAGTATTTGCAAGTACTGATGTAAGTAAGATGATATCTCACAAGAACCACGACGTGTTTGGCCCTCATTAGAAAGAAAGCAGTATCCTTCCTTGCTTGCCAATTCAAATATTGTAAAGTTATAGCAAGCCAAGCGCCGCTTATAAAACAACTCAGATCTTTGGGACTGGGGTAAGTAAATAACAGACTGTAAGTCGAACACTGCAGCACCAACATATTTGGTGGTACTGGAAGCTTTTTCTTTTGCAGTAGCTTTGATCAAGCGTACTCTTTCCTTTTCAAGGATGTGTTTGTCGAAGTCTTGTTGAAGTTCCTCTTTCTTCTTGTCATCTGAACTGATGTAAGTTTCACACAACCCACATGTATCCTTTTTGGGATGGTGAAATTTAAGGTTCAGGGATTTGAAAACCTTTTTGTACAGAGACAGAGACGCTCCTGAAGGATAGTCTTTCTGGTACATACGATACATGATTTGGAAATTTAAGTCAGATGACAAATACTGGCATTGAGAGTTTGCCCGACAGTAGTGGGACTCCATTCGGGGAAATTTGGCAATGTGTGATGTAACCTGGTCTCTCAGAACATTGTCTTTCGTGTGTTGCCGTCGTCCTCCTCTGTTCTCACCATCTAAAACACCACAGCCGTCAATCTTCGCGAAAACTGTTCTTACCTGTTTGTCTGAAATGTTAATTGTACCAAGAAACATGGTTCTACAAACTTGCCATTTTTCAAAAGTAGACTCTGTAGGCAAAGAGTAGTTATACGTATTGCTCTTTTTGGAGACATGTTTTATAGAAACATGTCTAGAAATCCACTCACGTTGTTTTTGTAGACAACCCATATCGTAATAGGCACAGTTAATTCGTGTCCTTTCCTCTGCAGAAATCTTTTGACAATCTAAATGCTTACAATAACAAACAGACGGGTCATTGATTCCAAAGTCGAGTCTTTTCGATGGTACTTGTTTGCCGGACTTTTCTGTGACATAAGCCTCACCTTTGTTCCGCTTTTTCTTTTACAAGTGAATTTTTCGATTCAGGCTTTCTTTTCTTTCTTTGGGAGAAGTCCTCAGCTACCCCATCAACGGGAAAGTCATTTGGTTGTGCTGCAAAACCAGGTGGTGAAGATACAGAACGAAAAAATGCATGTTGTGAATCAACTCTCCTGTCATTTGGCATGAGGAGATTAGAAGATGGAGAGGATACAGATGGATAAAATCCATGCTGTGGGTCAACTCTTCCCCCATATGGCAAGGATGGATTAGAAGATGGAGAGGATACAGATGGAGAAAATCCATGCTGTGGGTCAACTCTTCCCCCATATGGCAAGGATGGATTAGAAGATGGAGAGGATACAGATGGGGAAAATCCATGCTGTGGGTCAACTCTTCCCCCACTTGGCAAGGGTGGGTTAGAAGATGGAGAGGATACAGATGGAGAAAATCCATGCTGTGGGTCAACTCTTCCCTCATTTGTCAAGGCTGGATTAGAAGATGGAAAGGATACAGATGGAGAAAATCCATGCTGTGGGTCAACTCTTCCCCCATTTGGCGTGAGTGGATTAGAAGATGGAGAGGATACAGATGGAGAAAATCCATGCTGTGGGTCAACTATTCCCTCATTTGTCAAGGCTGGATTAGAAGATGGAGAAGGTGCAGATGGAGAAAATCCATGCTGTGGGTCAACTCTTCCCTCATTTGGCATGAGTGGATTAGAAGATGGAGAGGATACAGATGGAGAAAATCCATGCTGTGGGTCAACTCTTCCCCCACTTGGCAAGGGTGGGTTAGAAGATGGAGAAAATCCATGCTGTGGGTCAACTCTTCCCTCATTTGTCAAGGCTGGATTAGAAGATGGAAAGGATACAGATGGAGAAAATCCATGCTGTGGGTCAACTCTTCCCCCATTTGGCATGAGTGGATTAGAAGATGGAGAGGATACAGATGGAGAAAATCCATGCTGTGGGTCAACTATTCCCTCATTTGTCAAGGCTGGATTAGAAGATGGAGAAGGTGCAGATGGAGAAAATCCATGCTGTGGGTCAACTCTTCCCTCATTTGTCAAGGCTGGATTAGAAGATGGAAAGGATACAGATGGAGAAAATCCATGCTGTGGGTCAACTCTTCCCTCATTTGTCAAGGCTGGATTAGAAGATGGAAAGGATACAGATGGAGAAAATCCATGCTGTGGGTCAACTCTTCCCTCATTTGTCAAGGCTGGATTAGAAGATGGAAAGGATACAGATGGAGAAAATCCATGCTGTGGGTCAACTCTTCCACCATTTGTCAAGGCTGGATTAGAAGATGGAAAGGATACAGATGGGGAAAATCCATGCTGTGGGTCAACTCTTCCCCCACTTGGCAAGGGTGGGTTAGAAGATGGAGAGGATACAGATGGAGAAAATCCATGCTGTGGGTCAACTCTTCCCTCATTTGTCAAGGCTGGATTAGAAGATGGAGAAGGTGCAGATGGAGAAAATCCATGCTGTGGGTCAACTCTTCCCCCATTTGGCATGAGTGGATTAGAAGATGGAGAAGGTGCAGATGGAGAAAATCCATGCTGTGGGTCAACTCTTCCCTCATTTGTCAAGTCTTGATTAGAAGAAGGAGAAGGAGCAGATTGAGAAAATCCATGCTGTGGGTCAACTCTTCCCCCATTTGTCAAGGCTGGATTAGAAGATGGAAAGGATACAGATGGGGAAAATCCATGCTATGGGTCAACTCTTCCCCCATATGGCAAGGACGGATTAGAAGATGGAGAGGATACAGATGGAGAAAATCCATGCTGTGGGTCAACTCTTCCCTCATTTGTCAAGGCTGGATTAGAAGATGGAGAAGGTGCAGATGGAGAAAATCCATGCTGTGGGTCAACTCTTCCCCCATTTGGCATGAGTGGATTAGAAGATGGAGAAGGTGCAGATGGAGAAAATCCATGCTGTGGGTCAACTATTCCCTCATTTGTCAAGGCTGGATTATAAGATGGAGAAGGTGCAGATGGAGAAAATCCATGCTGTGGGTCAACACTTCCCCCATATGGCAAGGATGGATTAGAAGATGGAGAGGATACAGATGGAGAAAATCCATGCTGTGGGTCATCTCTTACCTCATTTGGCATGAGTGGATTAGAAGATGGAGAGGATACAGATGGAGAAAATCCATGCTGTGGGTCAACTCTTCCCCCATTTGGCATGAGTGGATTAGAAGATGGAGAATATGCAGATGGAGAAAATCCATGCTGTGGGTCAACTCTTCCCCAATTTGACATGGCTAGATTAGAAGATGGAGAAGATACAGATGGACAAAATCCATGGTGTGGGTCAACTCTTCCCCTATTTGGCAAGACTGGATCATTAGCAGATGGTGAAGTTAAACAAGGAGAAGCATTACTTTTGGAACCCTGGTTAGACTCATATAATTCACTGAATAAGTTATGGGAATTGCAGCTTTCATTGGTTAAAAAATGATCATAACATAATAATGCCATACATTTTGAACATGCTGCCCAAATTTCATCATGACAAAAAAGGTTGTCACACACTGTGGGTAGTTGCATCTCTCCATCCTTTTCTCCTCCGTTGGTTGTCTGTTTTTCTCCCAAGATTTTGTTTCCTGTAGTAATAAGAAAAGCCAAAACAATACAAATCAAATTTCAAAATAAGCAAATGTTCCTCTTCTCAACTCTTTGAATAGTGCAATGACACCTGATCAACATATTTTTTTTCTTCTGAATTTCCATACCTATCAGTGGCAATATACCCTGATAAAATAAATGCACATTTTTCAATCAAGAGTCATTTTCAATATTTTTTTAGATTTTAAATGTATGTAGAAAAATGTTAGATACACTTTTCGTTTCTGTGGCCTTTGTAGCTATGTGTTGCTTTCAATTCGAAAGAAATGTTGTTTGTCAAAATTCCAATTTTTTTTCTTTCTCTGATTGTCAAAGTTCTAATTATTTTTTTTCTCAGATTATATTACCTTTCATGATTAAAATACTACTATCTCTCAGCATATAACAATGTGTTGCATCCAATGTAAACAGCATATATTGGCCACTTTGGACATATTTTGGTCATATATTGTCACTTTGATTACATGTTCTCCCTGGTTTTCTGGTCTTTCACAAAAACTTAAAAATAAGCTTCAAGTTATGCAAAATAAGGTTGCCAGATTTGAATTAGATTTGGACTCTATATTGGTCAGACAGAACTTGACAGTTTAAGACTTTAGAATATTCAAGATAGGCTCAGACAACTTAAACTGAATCATGCCTTTAAAATATATCATAACCTTTCGCCAGGGTATTTGAGCGGGAGCTTTAAAAAACATCTGAAGGGCAATTTAATTTTGTTATTCCTAGAGTCAGGGGGCAATATGGTAGTACCTTCCAATTCAACAACAGTCAAGGAATGGAACACTCTCCCAGGGTGTATCAAATCCATCGATAGCCTTTTTAGTTTTAAAAAGGAGGTTAAAACTCATCTTGCTATGCAAGCAAGACTGAGAGAGGTTCAATTCATTGATGTTGCTGGCCTGCAGGGCGCGGTTGCCTGATTCATCTCGGGTTCTTGCTGTGATGGCTGCCATGCCCCATATGTTTCCCACTGGATGGATTGGCCGGGGCGACTTAATATTTTAAGGACTTCCTTTTCGGCCGGTCTGATCACTCATCTGGGATTTGGGTGGGGTGGGCGGGTGTTGGCACGTCTCATAATCTGTTTATGTCCTTTTGTTATTGTTTTGTTTTGTTTTACACAGTTGTTCTGTACTTGTCTAATTCAAAGGACCCCAATGGAAATAAGCTCTCGAGGCTTTTGGGGCTATCCTTGGTATTATCAACATGACTTCTTTTCTTATTCTTATGTTTTAACATAATGTATTTTAATGTGTAAATTCATATTTTATCACTTTTATCTTTGTATTTTTGTGTGCTTTTTAATGTACAATGTTGATAATGCTGAATAAATCAAATCAAATCAAAACTGTTTAGAAAGTAATTTTCGAGATTTAACAAATACTCCATGAAGGATTTATAATGTATTATTTGATTTATTTTGTTGTGTTACGGATGCTATGAAAGGGCTAATGCGAGCATGTACCAAACAGTGACTATTGTGTTGAAATATAGGCCTACTAGAACATGCACATACTTGCTGTTTTTGAAGATATCCTTGACAGTGGAAGATCATCAGATGAGTCAGAGTCAGAGGCTGAACAAGATGCATCTTCAATATCTAACACCTGCCCTGTCCAGTCCCCGTCCATCCACGCCATGGTCACATGTGACCCTCTCTTCAGAAATCGACCAGTAAACGAAAGCATCTTTGAAGAAACAACATTTTTGGTACCATCGTTGTCCCACAATACCAAAACATCTCGCCCAGGACTATTACTGAATATGAAAAAATAGATTTCACAAAATGTCAGTTAATTACATTTCAAAGAAGTACACAAACAATGAGGCTTGATAATTTGTAATATTGTCAGTGCTTGACCATCCATCATTTTAGTGAGCTACACATGTTTTTTCATTAAATCTTTCATGATTCTTGCCAGTCCTCATTTGTTTAATGAAGTGCAATAATGCCAACAAAAGTACTTAAAAATGAATTGTGAGACAGAAACTGCATTGGTGTATCATCAAGTGGGTCGATGCAAGTTGAACATTTAAAAACATGGGCCTAAAAGGGGTTTGGTTAAATGACATTACATGTATTATGTCTCTTGGGATACTTACTTACAACATGACATACTCTGAGAAAAGCAGATTCATTTAAAAACAGGACAGTTTACCTGCAACATTGTATTTATTTATTTTTGTTTTGACTAAGTTAAGCATTTCGTGGCCACATTTTTATTCTTACCATTTTCTGGATCTTGTCCTTGACCCGCTTGCCTTGGACATCTTAGAAAGGCTATGCATATGCCTATGTCTCAAATTGTAAGACCTATAGGGCCTAGTATTAAAAGAGAAAACAATACAATATAGGCCTATAAATAGAAAAATAAGGCCAAGTAACAACAATTATGTGTTTCTCGTCCGGATTTTTTTTTTTTAAAGGAGGCGGCAGGGCTTTACTATTTACTATTTTCCAATTTTTTGCTATTTTTTCCCAAGATGGCCTTCATGTTTAATATGGCCGCCACGGTATATTTAATAAGAGTTTTTGTCCTATTTGAGTTATAATGACGCAATAAAATGACAAACAAATGATTTGTATCATTTTAGCCCAAATTCACAAACAGTAAAAAATAGTATATCAATCATGTCATGACTTCTCTACAAGACCACAGTCAAAGATTGGGGGGGGGGGAAATCTAACCGATCAGTGACTTCGCCGCTCGCTGGCAAATTTTGTTTCCGTAGGTGGGTTGCACAAAAAATTATTTATTCATATGTTTCTGTAACCTGAAATAAAGAAACACAAAGACATCCTGCTTATAACCAGGAAAAATTGTGAGTCCCAAGTCTTTGTTTTTCTTTGTTTCAGGTCACGGAAAGATATGAATAATTCATTTTTTGCGCAACCCACCTACAGAAAAAAAAATTGTCAGCGGGCGAAGGAATCACTGATCTGTTAAGGCCGGTTCACGCGAAATGTGAGGTGTTCAGTTAATAAGACGTTGCTTATTAAGAAGACGTCTTATTAACTTAAAAAAAACCTCATTGGCCGGCAGCTAGCACCGGCGGACTGGCGGTCCGTTAATTGGCCGGCAGCTAGCACCGGCGGACTGGCGGTCCGTTAATTGGCCGGCAGCTAGCACCGGCGGACTGGCGGTCCGTTGTCGTGCGGCGCCCACCCTTTTCATCTAGACTGCACCACATGCAGGCACGCAAACCACTAAATGTCTTCCCGAGGCTATAGGCCTACAGTAGTACATTTGTAGTAACGTACTTAGGCCTAGGGTAGGCTAGGGGATCATGAGGGTAGGCCATGTATCATGTGTATCACTAAATAGTAACGTTAGGCCTAACGTTAGGCTACTACTACTAAATAACGTAACGTTACTGACTAAAAACTAAGTGCATGACATTGACAGTAATGAAAGTAAAATTGCTGCTTATCTTTCATTGTTCCACTTTTTATGCAATTAGAGTTTATGTGTTTTGTCTACAAAACATTTACCTTTGAAATCTGCAGAAAAACTACGCCAAGGTCGCCTGACACACAGCTGACATGATTGCATGGATTGATACACAGGCCGGTCACAGCGGCGCCATGTTGCCTGGTAACCTCCATCCCACGCACGAGCGTTTGGTTAAAAGCATATTGGTTAAAGAGCGTAAGCATAATGTGTGACCGGGGAACAAGGTTAATTTGTCTCTTTGTGCATTTGTTTTTCCCGCGCGCGCGTACACGTACCGTGATAACCAAGACACATTTTGCAAATTGTCTCTTCGTGGAAACTGCGGTTTGGAGGGTAGGGTTTTCACGAAGGGACAATTTGCAAATTGTCCCTTCGTGAAAACTGCGGTTTGGAGGGTAGGGTTTTCACGAACGGACAATGATGAAATTGTCCCTTCGTGAAAACGCAAAATGCGTTCGCGGTAACTTTTTCCATTATTAATTATCTTAATTAGGACATTTTCTTAATTTTTTTTACATAAAAATGACACCGAGTTGTAGACATCAACATAAATAACTGAAATCACTCTTTTTAAAATTTTCCAAAAAAATACGATTTTGGGCGATATTGTCCCTTCGTGAAAACGGTGACGAAATGTCCTCGGACCTCAGCCAGCAAATCGCTTGCCAAGTTATCATTCATCTGCCGACGGTCTGCCAAAACTGCAACACTGTCCACAGGCTCAAGGAATGCAGCGTCAGTGCCCTTCCTCAGCATGTTTGCTTCTGAAGACAAATTCAAGAGTCTCACAGGGACTTGGCGGTCCCGTGTGTCAACAAGGGCGCTTGCAACCAACACATCACAGTCCCTGCCCAGGGCTCCTCTGTTCTGCAGCATTCCCCAGACTGGCACGATTCCGGAGCACTCTTCCACCACCTTACACTTAAGCATGACCTCCGATAATGGCGGAATCATAACATCTTCATCCAACCGAACACGACAGATCACTGGCTCTTCTGGGTGTGACAACAGGGGAACCTTGTATCTACCAACCGTAAGGCAATCGTCTTGCCACACTAGTTGGCACTTGTGTTCTCGCAAAAAGTCTAATCCGAGTATAGTGTCATCGCTAATATCAGCAACCCACATCATGTGATCTATTTCTCCACCACCAATTTTTACTCTCATTTTTGTTTGACCAACGACATGAAGTTCACTGCCATCTGCCTGACGAAACTTGCGAACTGCAGATGAGAGCACTGGTCACAGCTGTGGCGTCACCTTCTCAAACAGACGAGATGAAACGAAACTCTCCGTCGCACCAGTATCTATCAAGAAACTTACATCCATATTCATCAGTCGTCCTCGGACATACAATCCTGTCCCCACTGAAGATGCTGACCGTATGCCTGTACCACGTTTCCCATATTCCACACTGGGTGAACGTTCGTGCAATTCCTGGGTAGTGTCTGGCAGCAGATAGGCTGCCTGTACTGGTAGCGAGGCTACCCATACCGGCGGTTGGACTGCCTGCACCGACGGTGAGGCTACCCACACCGGCGGTTGGACTGCCTGCACCGGCGGTGAGGCTGTACATACCGACGGTTGGACTACCTGCGCCAGCGGTGAGGCTACCCATACCGGCGGTTGGACTGTCGCCACCGGCGGTGGTGTAGGTTTGACTTTGAGCCTCTCGTTATCACCAGCTGACCTTTGGCTCACAAGCCCAGCTGTTCCTTGTTTAACGCCGTTGGTTTGGCTGCTGGGGCTGGGCACTCCGCTCGAAAATGCTGCAGACTTCCACAATTCCAGCATCCTGGTTTCCAGTCTTTGGATGTCTTTTCAGATCTCAGTTGACGCTGTTGGGCATCTATCAATTTATGTAGCATCTCAACGAGATCAGAGTTCGTAGTGGGGCACCCACTGTCCTTGGTAGCTTCAGGTATCAATACGCGTGATTGGCCCGCTTTCTCTGCCTTGTACCATGCCTCCGCTTCTGCCACGATTTCCACCGCCTCATCCAAGGATGTGGGCTTCCCTTGAAACAAAGCTCGTTTCAGTTCGTAGTCGTCAAGTGCGTTTTTGAACTGTTCAATTGCAAAATCCTCCTGAAAGGTCAAGCCACAGTCTGGGTAAGCTCGGCGAACCAACTTCCTTATTGCCAATCCGAGCTCGGCCACAGTCTCTCCTATGCGTCCCTTCCGTGAAGTCAGCTCTGCACGATGGCGTGTACGTTGTCTTTCTGTCCCGAAACGACGATCTAGTGCTTTCACCAACTCCTTGAAGTTGGACTGTGCCTCATTGGGCAAAGAACAAGCCACTTCAAGCGCCTGCCCTTTTAGTGCCACCAGTAAGTAGTCAGCCATCTGTTGGTCGCTCCATTCACTAATTTGTCCCACTTTCTCAAAGTGGACAATAACACGGACAACAGGGCTACCGCCTTCGGCGGTTTCCGCGTGTTCCTCCGTGGCCTCTGCGTCCACGGAGCGGGGCTCACAACCAGCGCTTACCACGGGGAGAAAGGACGGGGATTTATGGTACGGTACTTCATACCTTCACGTGTACAGCTTTGCTCATCGTTGCTGTCTGACGACTCGCTGCACACCACCCTCCACTGTGCTCTGAAGTCGTCTTCAACCCGCCGACGCCTCGAATGTTTACCACTGGCACCCGGCACCGATCCTCTTGTCTCCTGGGACATATTCCTGGGAGGGGTCGGTGTCACCAAATCATCCCGTCGCCGTATGGTTTTGTTTCCTCTGCGTCGGGACACACTCGTTCTGTCCTCCAGCGACCGCTGCATCCGTTCAATGTCGCAGATTTCTTCCTCGAGACTCCTCCTCGATGCTCTGTAACTTGCCATTTCCTTTTTTTTTTAAATACCAGTCCAGAAATCCGAGCGCTGCCACCATTTGTAGCGAACGGCCTATGGGTACTTTTCTCCTATTCGTTGCAACCGTCAAAAGGAAACATGAGACTGGATTTACAGAAGGAAAACTGCTTTAATTATAACTTCGGTCCTTACTGTCTGAAACTTTCAACATAACTGTTCAAAACAACAACGAAATCGCTTGGGTCGCAGCCAGCATTTTTCTTGCTGGCGCGAAGTGAACAAAGAACAGTCTATATAATAGTCCCTGGTCGTTTCCGGTCCAATCTCCGGAGCAAATAGTTCTCACACCGGCGGTTGCAAAAGTGTCCATTACAGTAACAATATACCAGGTTTAAAAAATGTAATTCGTATAAATATGGCATGTTTTTCGGACATGATAAAATTAATTGTATTGTTTGATCACTTGTTTAAGGTCCATTATGGAAAGAAGAACTTAAACAATCCATGGGCCAAAAAAGTTGACTTTTCTCTTTAAAAATAAAATCTTAATTAGCTGTTGTAAACTGCTAAATGACAAATGATATAAATGAAAAGATGGCTAATTGCCTCATAGCAAAGTCGTTTGGGTCGGAACATGAGGCCTAACTATATTTGCCTTTCTGTTTTGATTTCTATTTTTATCTTTGGCTAAGATAAGGTCAAAGTGGTACTGTTTAAATCTGAATTTTAACCAAGGCAAGGTTATAATGTATTGATTACTATTATAGTTTACATTTCAGGTCATTTGATGAAAAACATAATTTTCAAATTAATTTCTGATTGGAACTAAAAATTGGTTGACAAAATTTGGTTACAGAATTTGGTCTAAAATCTGAATTTTAACCAAGGCAAGGTTATAATGTATTGATTACTATTATAGTTTACATTTCAGGTCATTTGATGAAAAACATAATTTTCAAATTATTTTCTGATTGGAACTAAAAATTGCAATATATTATTGGTTGACAAAATTTGGTTACAGATTTTAGGTCATTAATCAAGTATCAAAGGCATAAATTAAGTAAAATTATATTCCTTAGGAAACCTTATTTCAAAACCTTTGCTCACTTTGATAACCAAACAACATTGACCTTGGAGTTGGTGTTGGAGGATCTGTCCTAAAGAAACAAAAAGGCTTAAATCTTGCTGGAGCAGAATGCTCGGAAATCTCGGATTGCACTGCTCTTCAAGTTGCTTTTAAACTCATATACAACTGCTTCCAACTGCATACAAAATAAGATTTAAAGCAGACATCCAGGGCTTTCAAAAGAGACGCTTGTGGTAATGCCCTCCTCTCCATGATTAGGAAAACCTGCTGTGGCGACACTACACTTCCACCTAGGGCCAGAATATATGGTTGAGATCTCGACTTAGAGCTGATGTCTTTCAGGTAGTGATCCAGGTTTGTGTTCTCCTAAGAAAATACAACGAAACAGAAAAGTCAAACTCAGTTATGGAGAATAATGGAGGGCCAATTCCATATTAAACTCTTGCTCTACCCTTCTAAAACAATGGACATGCATGTTGCATGTTGCTCTTTGAATATTCTTTTCTTATTATGAAACAGCCATCAATACCATTGTTATTGATGCATGAGTTCTTACAGAAAACTACATGTGTAACATGCCATTGAAGCAATTACGAGCTGTGTAGAACATGTCATTCTGTCATTTGATTTTTGAATTTTTAAAATTCATGCAATACTTGTTGAGATATTCACACACAAAAATTAGGGGGAACTTAGAAGTTGTGATGGGTGTACACTGGCATGAACTTTGAAATTTTGACCCTTGTAGTAGTAGGAGGGTGTGTTATTTTATCATTTAAATGTCTATTACTATGCCCCCACAGCCAATAAATAAAAATAAGAAGCACACAAAAAAGGAGCTTGGTTCAACAACAAAATTATACTCACATATCCAGTGCAGCCTTGTGGGTCTTTAACAAATGGAACATCCGCTATAATTTGCTTTGCCAATTCTGCCTTCACAAAAGAAGAGGGTCTATAAGACAAAAATTGAATTTCTGTAATTATGGCACCATACTTTGGATTAAATGATATAATTGACTTGCAGTATATTAACTAAACCCCAATCTCATAGATAACTGCTCTTTGTAGTAATTTTTGCACTTAAAAAAATGCCAAAAGTATATGTTTCTTTTTACTAAAACAAACCTCCTGCTGTACATGCTACAAACAATATATTCAGTTTCCACACAGTAAGCTCAACAAGAGGTCAACTTATTCAAATAATTTGAGTTGCTTTATCAGTTTTTATCATTGTTGCCGTAAATAACATTAGAGATTTTTGTGGTAATTATGGGAAATCTCCACAATTTTCATAACAATTTCTAATCATTCAACAATTTACCAGAAATTGTTTTATTTCTAAAAATATTTGTTTACATCTGAAAAAAAAAATCATTCTAGAACCATGCAAAAATCAGTGCATACAGCTTAGTCTGGCATCAGATGTATGCTTGTAAAGATTTTAAACTTACTTGTTTCCATAACGCTGCACAAGATAGGCACATAGTTTTTGTACCATCATCTTCTTGTCTGATTTTGAAATGCATCTGTTGCTGTTGATCCGTGTAACAAGTTTGATGCCAGGTGGGTCACATTTGAGGATCTGTCTAACATCCTAAATGAAAAGAAAAAAAAAGAAAAAAAAAAGAAAAAAAAAAAAAACCTATTATGAAAAACTCAGTTGTGGGATAAAGGGGCCAAATTTAATAAAATCCATGTAGGCCGGCAAGCATTTTTTCATCATCAATACCGTCAACTATGTTCCAGCAATGGTTTGGAAAAAGCTGCATCTTTTTACAAAAAAATAAAAATGGAAACTTACAAATAATTGCTGTTTTGATGTTACAGCTTCATTGGCACGTTCTTCAGTGATGCTACTAGTCATCTCTGTTTCTGTTTCATCAGTCACATCATACCCCAATGTAGCTTGGCTCGATGACTGAGAAGGACTGTCAATCGGGCTAGGAGTTTCTGGAACAATCAGGGTTGTTGCTGTTGAACTGGCACTCAATACACTGCCTATCTCCGAAGGAGAGGACATGCTGTCTACACGGCCGTTCAACCCTATATACGCTCAGCGTTAAAAAGTTCATTCCCATTCGTCTGAGCGAGTTTTCATATCTCCAATAACGGCAAAGCCATTACGTCATCCATATAAGTTGAATTCAAGATGGCGGTGAAAATTCCGTGAAAATAAATCATACAAAAGGGGCAATAAAATCAGCAATACCAGGAGTTTTACTTTACAACAATCATTGTTAATCATGTAATCAGTGATAAACATGAGACTTGTCATGTTTTTAAACATAATTTAATATGCCTGTATAAAATAATCCGTGAAATGTGTGTTTTGCTGACGTTCTGTGTGTGACCATATTTTCCGTCAACGTTTGGAACGGTCATGAAATTCCCGTATTTGTTTTTTCTTATATTAAAAAGCTCAAAGTTTACCCGTAATAGGTATTTTAATTTCTGATAAATAAATAAATTTCCCAACTGCCATCAAACTCTAGATAAAAGGCCAGCGGTAGGTTTTTAGATTTTAGGCAACGTAAATTTGTATTTTTACAGATGCGGCGGAGAGGGACATACTATGTACATAGTACACACATACATGTACGGTAGGTACATGTACGTGGTGCTATTCATCGTATACGATACTACTATGTACTACCTGTGTGTGTACA
This sequence comes from Zoroaster sp. YZ-2022, assembly GCA_029582265.1. Classification (NCBI taxonomy): domain Eukaryota; kingdom Metazoa; phylum Echinodermata; class Asteroidea; order Forcipulatida; family Zoroasteridae; genus Zoroaster; species Zoroaster sp. YZ-2022. The sequence goes on from CM055816.1 coordinate 19,898,766, forward strand.
GTACGTGTACGGTGTGGCGCGCGTAAACATACATAATACTGAGTGGCGCGAACTTTGAAATGCAAAATATTGACAAATTCGCCATACACATGGGATGTGTGTATATATGCATTAGAAAATTGCTGATCGTCAGAGCTGCGTGTGGGATGCACATGGAGGACATAAAATAAATAACTCTTGAGACAAGTATAGTATAGTTTTCAATATTTCTCCTTTTATTTAAAGTTAGGCTACATCAAGTCAACTGTTTTCTTAACAATGTTATAAAATCATGAGTTTCATTTTGCATCAAGAAGCCCTAAATAAACTGTGTAGAGTGTGTGGGCGATTAACAACAACAGCTTTACATAAGAATAGTTCTACAGTATGTACACAATACACTAAGGAGTCTGAAAGAGCATTTAAGATTAATGTATGGCAAGATGATGCCCTGGTTCACCCTCGTTATTTGTGCTGGAGGTGCATAAGGTTTTTGAGACATGAGGCCAGTGATTCAAGAAGTGGACCCAGGGAGACAACGATAATAACTTGGGACAAACACTCACGAACAGGAAAATGTGACACATGTGAGCTGTACAGAAATCACCGCAAGGGGGGCCGTCCTATAAAGCGGAAAAGGAGTGGCTACGGCCTTCCTAATTGTACAAGAACACAAGACGTTGGCGCTGAGACCAGCCCCTGTTTAACTTTAAATATACCGCCATACATCAGTGAGCCAGTTCCACATTATTTGGATATTTTACATTCAGCAGCAGAGGCCAACCTTTTCATCTGCGCCATATGCCAATGTATCTTAGGTTTACCAACTGTTCAAACAACATGTGAACACAATTTTTGTGCTGACTGTTTGCTAGCTTGGTTTGAGTACAGACAAAGCAACAATGTGCCCTGTCCTATCTGTAACACACAAGTTTATATTGGAGATGTTACTCTATGCCCAAGGGTTCTGCGTGTTCAACTAACAACACTCCCAACAGTCTGTTCCAACTGCGGAACCATTGGAAAATTAGTTCCAATGAAAAGTCATGTTTGCCCCCTACAAACCCCCAGACCTAGAGCAGCTGTGTACTACCCACCTTCCTCCCCAAATAAAAGTCAAGAAAGCTATAAGACAGAAGCAACACAAGCAGCTCGTTTGCTTAAGTCAATGGCCACTAAACATGTCAAAGGTACTCCCATCCCTCCAGAGAATGAGGAAGCAGCTGACAGATGGACTTGGCTCAAACTCAAGCAATCCCAGAATGTCAGACTCAAAACTCTTGGCAGGGTAAGTTTAATCGACTTTGTTACAGCTCATACATTAAATTCACTGAATCCTGTTTATGTTATTCTCTTTTTCTTTTTTTGGACGGGGGGGGGGGGTAGACAAATGGCATGTGTTTTTATTAAGTGTTTATTGTTTTTGTCTCACTCAGCCAGCCTATGCTAAACTCATAAGCCATGCAAAGGCAAAGGAACTGGATGAGCCTGTAAGTGAGCCACAACCAAGTGTTGATGACAACAGCTGTATGAGTGCCAACCTGTCTCTAGCTATGATGCGGGATTGTCAGCTAGCATGGGAGCAACTGCGGAAGCTTCGCAGGTAATTTGAAAATATTGTTAACAAATATTGCCTCAAAAAACTAACGCAGCTCTTTAAACAGCCTTAGTGATATTTAAAAAAAAAATTACATGCTTAATTAATTTATATGGAATGGATACATGTACATGTACATGTACTGTAGTTTGTTTTTGGGAGTTGGAGGAGGTGAAATGTGATGCATTAGTTTGTTTATCTATAAATTTGTGTGGGCCCTAGATTTATCCAAGGCGCCTATGTCCCCCCCCCCCAAACTTTTGAAAATGAAACTAATTTCATTAATTGTGTTGGTTGCCATGATACATTTTTAGTATGAAATTATTGCATTTATACCTATCTATTTAACGCAAATCATTCCTAAATTGCGCAAATCCCCAGATTGCGTTGTGCGATCGATTGTGCAAATTTTTTGGCAATCTATAGATCTATAGATTATGCATAGATTGAGCAGAGCAATCTGCAGATTGTGCAAATCCCTAAATTGCTCTCAACATATACATTCACAGCTTCCTTACAACAAATTAAAGACATTTTTTAAATTATATTTCAAAAGACATACCTTAAGACATCACAGCATAGTGGACTGATGACAAATTTGAACAACTTTCACAATTTACGAGAAATTATTCGAACAGTTTTAAGAAATATTCTTGATTTTTATCACTCAGATACCTAGGAAATATGGGAGTGTCAATTCCTTCAGAGCATTCCATGAGGAAGCAAGAGACAGCACTCCTCAAAGATAACATTGTAGGCAAGCTGATTCCTCTCCTCTTCAAATCTTCCAGTGCCAAGGGGCTTGATGGGATGGAGACTCGGCAGGTACCATGTGTTGTTGTCAATGACATAAGTAGCATGGTCTTTGATTATCTGGATAGGCATGACATGTGAGTATTCCTTCCTTGTATGCAGTGACTACTTGATGTGTAATACTTGTGATTGCCTGTAATTAAATATAACAATTCAACATAAGTACATGTACATACATATACCAAAACTAATTGATATTTGTTTACTACCAGATATTTGTTTGAGCTACATAACTTATTTTTGATTTTCACACTTTCTATTTAGTGCATGACCACTAGTTATCTGATGAACTTATTATTTATCAGTGTTGGAATAACAAAACTTGTTGATTTTGTATATATACTTTGCAGAAATGGTTCACTGACATGGCACAGTGTTATTCCAAGTAATGAAATCTGGCTGAAGATTGGGGGTGACAAGGGGGGAAACTCATTCAAGATGTGCTACCAGATAGTCAACACTCATCATCCCAACTCTAAGAAAAATACTGTTGTATTCACATGTTTCGAGGCACCTGACTCAACTGTGAATTTACATCGTACACTACCCCAATCATGGAGAAAGTAGCTGAACTACAAAAGCAGACTTGAGGTACGTAACTGACATAATCTGACTTTACCCAGATCGGCATTAAAATCAATTAGTCAACAGTTTCAAAGTCTGTAATGTTTGCGTTCAATATTTTGTACAAGCTAAGTTTATTTTAAATAATGACTTACTCTATGCAATGAATCTTTCCAGATAGTTGTATTGGCTTGAAGCACAGGGATGTTTATTTGTAGGGGAACACCACTGGTATATGCCCCGTGAAGCAGATTATGTTGAACTCGTAATAAATGCAAATCAGAAAAACAAAGTGTCAGTGTTTTGAATGCAGTTAAATGATAAAATATGTTTCTTTTTTGTGATTTAAACCAGGGGAAAGTCCATTAAGCTATTCTTCTTTGGAGATTACGAGCTCATCACCAAGATGTATGGAATATGCAGTTGTAATGGTAGGTACATTTCTCTATGGTACATTGTAAACTTCTAAGAAGATATAACAAATTTGTCAAAGGTGGGGCTTATGTAGGCATGTCGGAAAGTGGGGGAGAGGGACAGGCCTTCCACTTGTTGCCATGACATGTATAAAAAGGCAATGTAAAAATAAATAAATAAATGCTACCTATGGAAATGGGGTTTAATTCAACACAAACTCAGTAGATATTGTAACCAAAATCATCAATCACAATTCTGTAAAATGCTTATAAATTATGTAACAAACCTTTTGTAATTCTTTGAAGCCCGGTATTGCTGCCTGTATTGCCTAGCCTCACGGGAACAGATGCAAGTGTCACATACAGAGCGGGGGGATTGTTCACCTCGGTCCCTTCATTCAATGCAGGTGGACTACGCTGCATATTGTGCTGATGGCTCAAGAAAGTCCCGAGCCAAAGATGTGTCCCATAGTGTCATTGCACAGCCAATGCTCATGCTACCAATTGACCAGGTAAGTGTACATTAGGTGCAGATCCAGTTCCAATGCTTCTTATTAGGAGTTCTGTTTATGGGCGTATGGTGAGCTGTTATAGTTGAGTGCAGATTGGACATTCCCCCTCCCATCTGAATCCTCTTCTAAGCAGACATGGTGTTGTGTACTAGTCACTGTGTTAAAAACAGAGTACATATAATACAAGATTATAACATAATTATTAGAAAATGAATATTTAGACATATCTAATGGAAGTTATTTGTCTTTTGGTGAATCAGGTTGTGTTACCTAGCCTGCACATGTCATTGGGTATATTTAAGAAGCTATTTGACATGTTGGAAGCACAATGCCATGAACTTGACATGAAGCTCTTCTCGCTGTGTGTGACAAATACTTATGAAGACGATGATGACGCTTCACCAGAGTGTAATTTTGACCAGCAAGTGAATGCCGAGTACAAGCGCCAAATAGCACTTAAAGAGGAAAAGCAGAAGAAAGAAGAGGAGCTGGATCAGATAGAGGAGGAATTGCCACTCCATCTACTGCAGAATAATCTTCAGGCTATAGACCAAACCTTTCAAGACATGGCAAAGAGAGCATTCACACTTCGCCAAGAGCTACAAGAGTTGGTGAGTTTATTTTTACAATTTGTTATTGTATTATTTCTATTTATTTTCATTTTATTTTGTTTTTTAATTTATTTATTTATCATAATTTACATCTGATGCATGTTCAAATAAGCTTATCCCTTCAATAATGTTATTTATATTTACATGTATGTAGGACAACATTCACATGAGACTTCCCCTGGGAACAGGACCAGTGGTTGGTTGCTTGGATGATGTACTCCAAGATTTCAAGGTTATGCGACAGGCCTATCACGGGAAGTCATTTGTGGGCAATCATGTCCATAGATGTTGCCAGGTGAAACAAATTATTTTTTGATGTTATATTGTGTAATATTCAAGTTTATAAACAAATATTCATGGTTCACGTATTTAATTTATGGCTTATACACTTACCATAATACTACTTTATCCTCAATTAGGTTGATGTTATCCAAGCACTCACGGCAGCCCCACGTAAGGTCCTTCAGGAAATGCCTTGTGATAACATTCCTGTTGCTCAACATCAGGCACTTGTCAGAAATGCTGCTCAAGTTGGGGCTACATTCAGTGAAACCTTCTTGAAGTTTGCAGACGTGCATCACGCAATCAACCACTCAAAGCCAATCAAACACGATGACCTAATAAAAATTGGTAAGAAAAAGTTAGTTTAAATACTCTCCATAAACTTCACTTCCTTATTCTAACAATGTGCATTAGTGTAAGTTTTAAGGGAGTACATTGTCACCAAACCTCTATATGCTTGACTCCATTTTAAGAAGGAAAGGTACACCATACTTCATTACATTGCAAGACACCACGATTTCATGTGTATACAGTACTAAACCTACCTTTAAATTAATGTTCTGATGATTTATTCACTGCAGACACCTGTATAAAGAGCTTTATGGCCTGCTACAGAAGTAACTTCCCGACTGCATCAATAACCCCAAAGCTACATCTCCTGGAGGACCATACAGTCGGTCAACTTCAGCGGTTTGGTGTTGGTTTTGGCCTTCTTAATGAGCAAGGTGGTGAGCTCATACACACAGAGTTCAACCGTACTGGCCGAGTTGTGTGTGGGATGAAAGACCCCCTTCAGCGCCTTATTACAATAGTAAAGCGACACCATCTTAGCACCACTCCTGAAATCCAAAAACACACAATCACAAAGTTTCATAAGAAAGAGGAATGATTAAAAATACCATGAATTACAAAAAATAAATATAAACAAAAATAAATAAAAACAGTTTTGCTTTATGTATCCAGCATACATGTTCTGTATGACTTGATCATGTACATGTACGTGTACATGATCCAGTAGGCCTAATGTAAACATGAAGAAAAAAAACATTGTGACCAACATGTACATGTAACTTATAATAACAGTAAATGCATATGTACGTATACAGTATTAGGCAGCATAATATATTTTTAAGCATGATGATGACCATTCATGAAGTGACAAGTGTTCATACATATGTGCATTTATCAAACATGTATTTATTGAAATGTTCCGCATCCATGGTCATTGCTATTTTATTTGTATAATTTGATAGTGTTAAGTAGGTACACACATTATTAAGCAATTATTTTTCTTGTTTTGCTTTCAACCTATTGTGAGCATAGAGCAATGACGTGTCATGATTGTAAATATGAATAAATAGCAACACATTTTGTTTCTCCCATGTAAACAACTAGCTGTCCCATGACATGAGGCAACGTGCAAGTCAAAAGAGCCTGAAATCCACTCTCTGAGCCAATTTTTTTTTTTAGCCACCTACAATAATTTCAGATTTAGTCCTAGACTTGCAAGTTGAAAATGTTTTTATGGAAACAAATAAAATAAATTATAGGTCTAAAGTTATAGAAAATTCTATTATTTTAAGTTACGTTACCATGTTTTGAGTCAAATTATTAAATTTGTGTCTGCTTCAAGAAGTTAAAGACATGGTCTCTGAGGTGACTTGTGATCTTTTCTAGATTCTAACGTTCGTTAAGTAGTACTAGTACTAACGTTTTAAAAGTTTATTTTGATATTATTATATCGTTTTTATGGAGATAGCAAATGCTTATCATGCTTATAGTTATATCATTATCATGGAGGAAGTTCCTTAGTTATGTACATGTTTAATATTTCCTCCATGGTTCAATGTACATGTACATGTACATGTACATGTTTGTATACACGCATGTCCATGTTCTGTACATGTACTAATAGTTTATTTATAATACAGTATGTACATGTAGATCCACATGTGGGCCACATGTACATGTACTGTACATGTACATGTACGCTGTGCATGTGTACATGTACGTCGCTAGCTACGTGACATGCCTAAAAAGAAAACAACAAAAACTCCCCTCAAAACACATACTTTATTTTCAAAACTACCGCTGGCCTTACCTTGTCATTCATGTGGTTGGTGGAACTATCTGAGATCTGATTGTGGTTGAAAATACTGTATCAGCCAAAACTTTAGTTCTGATGAAAAATTACTTTTAATAATGAGAAGTTTTACACGTGGTTTCAAGACGCCAAATAACCGCTTATCGTGTCGGGGCTCGTCATAGGTCAAATGTTATCATGCAAATATATTTTAATGTAATTTGCGTAAGAAATGAATATTTATATATCTTCCAACTACGTAAAAATTATTTACTTGATTATATTTTACTTTAACCAATCAAAACATGTCATAAAAACAACAACATCAATATTTTTAAATACGTTTATATTACGCCCATTGATCGAGCCTAATTTGCATATTCTTCGTCGTACGAATGCCGCGACCTATTCCAACAACAGAGGGCGCTATTTTTTAAAAGGAGAACGGCCGTGTCTAGCAAATGCTCAGTGGATATATCTCCCATTGTGATTGGAATGTGTATGGCGTACTGCAAAATATAAAACATGATGTAATACAAATTAAGGGAAGATGAACAACAAACTTTACTGTCAAAGTGTATGATAATACTGGAAGCAACTGTTTGATAGATGCTAGCTATAGTTGTGAAGATGGTATAATTTGTTTAGGTCCACCACTATCTAAGTAATATTTGTACATTACTGGTATTAAAGACATTTGGAGGTACTGTGCATGGGATATAAGCACGACTATATATGATCATGTGTCCAATCTGTGATAAAAATTATAATTATGGCTCTCTGTCCAGCACTAAGCAAGGCATACTTACCTGCATACCATTAATCAAGCTAATCTGAAACGTGTTACAATAAACCAAACTGGATTTGTCACATCATAGCTTTTCACTGAATGGTGAGGCTTGTGGTCCAGGACATTAGTACAAGGTTGTCCATGGTTTAACAATTAGTTTCATGCAGCCATCAACAATAACCATCAGCTCAACATTTCCAAAGTGTGGCTCATCATCCCAACTCATAACAACTTTGATATTTGTTCTGTAAGTATAACCATTGATATTGGCACTACTGACCACTGTTATGTCCGTGTCTGGTGGGCAATGAAGTGCCCCACATACTTGATCAGCATTTTCAAGTTCTGAAGCCTTTACAACCATTTGTTTTCCAAGTTCCACAGACCAGCTCTCAATACCTTGTTTCATCAGAAACTCATATCCTTGAGCCAACTGATGTCTATCCGCCAGGGTTTTGGATATATTTATGAAGTTGTTGGAAGATTTTGCCCATTTCTTCAGCTGCTTGTGTTTTCCCTCCATTCTCATTACTGAGTATTCGGTAAGAGGACCTAGATGTCTGATTGCGTTTGTGTAATGTACACAGTTATGTTGCTTAGGTGTAAGCTGCCTATCCGGAAAGAGTTTCAGGAACAGGGAGTGGTGATCGTCAATTTTTGATTTTAGGAAGAAAGTTCCAATTTTACTGATTTTTGGAGCATTTACAAGCTTGAAAATGTCCAAAATTTGTAGCAGCATATTCCAGTACTTGAAGTCTTCATCTATTTTGTCACCAATTAAAAGGGGAACATAGAGCATTAGGCAGTTCATCTGAGCAGCCTTTTGTCCACTTGGTCTACCTGCATTAGCTACTTGGTGTGCAGTTAAAGAGCTTGGTCGGTTCCTCTTCTCTGTGAAACCAAAATTAAAGGACTGCAGCCTGCTGTTGAAGTGATCAAGAGTGATCTTCCTATTTTCAAGTATCTTGCCAAGGACTAATTTTAATTCAAGAGGTAGAACACCCTCTGAAAAATCATGCCTTATGTCTAATGCCAAGTTTGGAGTTACATGAAAATATGGCATGGAATTTAAAATGCTCATATAGCGTAAACCTGTTGCAGATGGGTTGTTGGCTTTGATATCGCTTTCATAAATGTCTTCTTTTCTGAGAAGCTGTTCATCTTCAACTGGTGCTCTTTGAGCTTGCTCTCGATGCATTTTACATCTTCGGCAGTAATAGTTACTTACAAAAAACATGTGACATATCCTAGCATTGAGTTCAATGCTAGGTTGTCTCCTATAACTTGAAATAGTTTAGGCTTGACAATACCAACATACACATTAGGAGAGTTTATTTGGAGTCCCGTTCTCTCAATTTCTATTAGGTCTCGTATGACAGGGGACAAAATACTTTCCATTCCATATTTGGAAACAAATCTCGTCGGAGCTAAGGCAATCAACAAAATACTGCGAAGGCCTGCTTAGTACTGCTTAGGCAAACATGGGAAGCCGATATAGACTCCAGTAAGTTTGTGAACGCCCTTCTTTGAACCCAGAGGGTTAGCTGTTTCGAAGTCGTCTGAGTACAGTAAAATAGGTACTGTTTCACCTCCAAGACTATGGTTTTCTTTAAAATATAATCCATCACGATAAGACTGTAGCACATCTGTGTCATCAGACTCTGCCCCTTGTAGAATTCCTGACATATAGCCTGGTTGTTGTAGAAACTTGGTAATCACTTCTCTTAGAGGGATGTATTGGAATGATTCCCTGTGTTTTTCTTGATAATTTCTGCCTGTGCATCTGTCACTTTGAACTCTGAATATTGCACCAAGCTGTTTCTCAACTGGTTCAACTAGCAAATCTGCATCCTTAATATACTTCCTTTGTTTGTATTCTGTTGCAAAATCACCAAAAATTTCCTTGACACTATCAAGCTTGTTTTCAAGATTGGTCAGCGATTCCTCAGTAGGTTGCACACCATTTCTTATACATCTGAATGATGGTGACAATTGATGTTCTATTTGTCCTATAACATTACCCAACAGCTCCTTGGATTCGTTAATAACATACTGCACAGTTGTTGCAGGTACAGCAGTGCTTTTCATACGTGCTACATAAGCAGCTATAGAATCTTTGATTTCTACATCAAAATTTGCGTTTTCTCCTTCCTCTGCACCTTCTTGCTCCACATGATTTTGGTCTTGAAATGCTTCCTGTTGCACATCATCAAGATGACCATGAACATTATATTCTAACGGTCTTTGAACAACTCTGTCAGTATTGTTTATTTATGTGTGATTTTGTTTCAAATGACGTCTGTAGCTTGAACCACGCCAGAATATTTTGTTACAGTTGTGCTCTGCACATATGAGTTTTGTGCATGTGGTGGAAAGGATGGCATGAACAACCTTCAGATGAACAAACAAACCATGAATTCCTCCTCATTTGCAACATTTGAATGATTTCATGATTCATGTGTTGTATCAATGGTGGTGCGATGTAATGCAAATCTGTAAATTTAAGTAAATAACAGAGTACTCTTATTTGTCTTATTGCATTTTCAAAAATAGTTGTATCAGTTCATGTAACTCCCAGGGATTATAACTCTTCAAACCCAATGAACTCAAAAAGTTTTATTTACGATAACACTTTATGATAAAGATTTTTTTGAGGATCCAAGCTCTTTCAGAACAAATGCAAATCAAAGTGATTCACTGTTTTGGATAATATCATTCAAGTGTAAAATTACTCAACTTACCTCAGCTTGATGAAATGACATGCATTTTAGGCGGATACCAAGCTTAGGTATTAGTTCTTTTACGGACTCATTAGTCAGCATAGCAAACGAGTCATCGTCAAATCTCTCATCTGCAAACAAGAAATGCAATTTTAAATAATTTATTTGTATTTGATAATATTTATAAATCTAGACTATTCCTATTTTGGAGACGATTTTTATTTGTACGTGTTCATTGTACTGTAGGGTTATGACACACACATTAATCCACCATTGACAATGCAGCACAAGAGAAAAGCCCATAATAAATTCACACATTTTCAAAGTTCAACTGAATGAATCTAAAATCCTGTGATTGATCTATAATGCAAATGCTTGCATGATATAGATAGGCATACTGATACACCGTACACTTGTCATGTATTTCACACCCCAGTAATATAATACTGCATTCCACACAGCAAAACAACACAACGACATTAAGCCTAAAAATGGGTCAGGGACAAGCAAAAACTGTCATGAGCAATCATTAATTTTGTAAACAAACCCAGAGTGAGGACAACACTGTCACTGCATCGTTGTGCAGTACTACAACCACTGCACTAACGTTGATCGTAATTCTCTCCGATCAAGTTTAAACCTTCAAAATACATGTGTACACAGTGTTTATCTTTTATCAACAATGAAATGATAATTTACACAATAGGCTATGTCAGTTTATACCTTCAAAAGTCTTTATCATATCTTCGAATCCCCATTTGAAGAGGTTATCTATCATTTTCTCCATCATCATGATATTGTGATCATCCATGTTGTGATGAGGCGATTGTCGACGGGAACACGCTGCTTTTGCACACCGCGCACACAACGCACTTTTACACAACGCACGGCAATGCTTAAGTTCCTTGTGGTAAAAGTTCACGGGCCAGGTAAAGACTTGAATTAGTTACATAAATTATGTAAATAAAATTTTATACATTTAAATTACGTCATTTTTAACTTACACAGCGATTGTGTTCTTTATTTTCCCGAAATTTAACCTAAATTATGTAATATTTTACAAAACATGTTTTACCCATTTTTTGTTTACCATTCATTTTGTGTGTGTATCGGTAACATAGCGCACATCACTGGTGATACATCTTAAAACGTTTTGTATAAAGGCCGGTTTCTGTCCAGTGGAGAAGATGATGTAGCCTGTATGTGCCTCGCATCCACCATTCTCTCAAGAGAGAGCTGGTCTCCGTTACAAAGAATGGTATGAGATGTCCCATCTCGTTTGAGTGGTACATATTCATTAAGTTGTTTCATGATCTCGATGATCCCTTTCCCTGATGACGGGTACTCAAGGATAACGCCCAGGTTGATCTGAAAAACAAATATGAAACTAACTGTAAGCTTTAAAAAGGGTTAATATACTTGGGGATGTGGCAATCAACGGACACGATGATTTGCATAGGAGTATTTCATGTGAACCATTTTATGTCTTACCAAGGTGCTCTTTTCTGCAAATTCGTCACTGTAATCGTGAAGGATATAGACATCAACAGCATTTTAGGCGATGTATGTGAAAGAGGGGATGGTGCTGAGCTCTTAGAGCCCGTATGACCTCCATGCGGGCTCTTAGTTCCATCCAGTCCTCTTCTTGTGGAAGGAAAGTAGTCATAGGCATGTCCGTCGCCTTCATCACCGATGCAGGAGAATGCATGACATTGGGTGAATAGTTCTTTCTGTTGACAGCAGCAAACGCCAGTGCCCATTGAAGGTACCCGTTTGATGTGACTGATGATTGGTGTCGTCTGAGTACAAACACCTGTACACTATCCCAGCACATTAGAAATCCTTTAAAAAAATACGTAGTTACCATCTGTTACCATTCTTAGCTTACTTGTTTCACTCTTTCACAACTTGTGTCTGTTTTAATAAAAAATTATTATTAAGCGATTCATTGGTAGAACGTGTTCTTTTCCATAATACGATTTTATCATATGAACACAAACCAACCATTTTGTCACCCAAAAACAATTCGTAAAATATATGAAATCCATAAGGAAATAAAAGAACATATCAAATCTAACATTGACAAACATAACAAATACAAAGCACTGAAAGAACAGTATGAGCAAACACTAAATAACATAATTACGGTGTAGCTTGTCCAGTGCATATTAACCTGGTATACTGGTCATTTGTGGCTCTTCTACGTCCATTACGCGACATTAGAGAGGTTTCGCAAGTCTACGGATACATATACGGATACGTCAACACTTTGTGTGTTCACGTGACGTGTAACCGTGGCGTCCATGTTTTGCATGGACGTTAACAACGGATACGGAAGTTCATACACGTAAGTAGAAAAACGGATACTGTTTTGCAGAATTTTAGTTGTATTTTTGTCCTAGATTAAAAACATCTCCCACGGGATTGCTTATAATGGTATCATCCATGATATAGATAGAAATGTTTTAGTCATTTATAAGCAAAAAATGAGAAAAATGCAGGGTCTCCAGTTTTCGTCATGCTTGTTGGAAACTCATACGCGTTTAACTTTAACGTTAGGCCTAGGCTCTCCATTCCATGTGGGTCCGAAAACGAACAGTTTAAAAAAAACTATTCAATCAAATTCTCTAACGTAACAGGAACATACACAAAATGTCTTTTGGATTTGTTTCGGTAGCAAAATCTAGCCAACGTGTATCTATAATTGGCCTAGGCCTAGCCTACTTACTTCTAATTAAAATAAAAAGTTTATAGGGCCCTACCTTGGATTTTGTGTGTGTTTGGGTGACTTTTTTATGGGGATTTTGCCAAGGTACAGTTGAGTCTTTACTGTGATTTACTCTGTGGAACAAGTAAGCTGAGTGATAAGGGAATTTGCATTAAACCCTATTTCAAGCTAAACTTTCGTAATGGTTATTATGCTTAGCTTAATTGTTTAAGCCGAATTTCCGTATAAGCCAAAGGAAACATTTGACTTTGCCCCCCCCCCCCATTTAAATTAACCATATTAATATCATTCACTACAATTTTTTTAACAGTACAGGATGTCTTCCACAACTATTCGATTCTACCCAGCTCTTGATATAGCTCTTCTAAAGGAAGTTACTGCCATAAATCCCTATGGGAAAGAGAAAAACGCAAAAGAATGGGAATCCGTTGTGGCAAATGTTAATTCTACACTCGGAAATGGAAAAAAGGTCACACAGAGAGGCTGTAAGGACCGTATGAAAACTCTGCTCAAGGCTCACCGAAAGGCGGAAATGCAGTCCTTAAAAGCGTAAGGAACTTTTTACCTTAACCTTGCATGCATTACTTATGAAATCGCACTGATTTTTTAGTAGGTTTGTAAAAAAAAATTGTTTACTCTGTCATTTTGTATTCAAAAATTCTCAAAATCCAAATGTTCCCCATTGAACCATAGCCACACAACATTGGAAAGCCCCTTTAATTTTGGGCTTGATAGTGTTTTGGGGGGATCTTGAGGGCCTCTATCCATCTGTTTAGACCATTTGAGAAGGGATTGTGTTCACCAAAACAAACGTATAGCACGCTATTCACACCTACTAAACAGTTTAGTACGATGACGTAACCGTGTTCATAAATTGTTTCTTCACCTCGCAGTGTTGGAAGGAAGCCCTGCCCAGAACCCTTGTCCCCCTCCTTTGAATGAGATCGAAAAATGCACAAATGAATGCCCCCAAAATCAATCAATCAATCAATCAATCAATCAATAATGAAAATGACTAGTTACGCCACTGCTCATCACCACTATCTGTATGTTTTTCAGTTCAGGCACAGAGGAAGAGTACACTGAGCGTGATGCACTCCTGACAGAAGTAAATGAATTGTGCGCTGAAGCAGCAAAAGTGAAGGAGGGAAAGAAAGAGGCGCAAGAAGAGGAAAAGAAGGAGGAACAGGGGAAAAACATCAGGGAAGCTGCAATGCGGTCTCTCAAAAGGCCTGGTAAGCAAGCCATTAGAACACTTTGATAGTATACATACAATAGTTTATTGGAATCCATTGTTAGGAAAGGATGTACATTAGACTTTTCACAGAATATATATTTGATCTGACTACGTGCAGGCCTGGAATTTCATCTTTGAGGTGGCAAGGCCATTTTCATTTTGAAGAGAGCACTTCCATTGGAAAATCTTAAAGTCTATGGGAAACTTTTGAAGGGGCACAAAGGCCAAGACCAGGGCAACCGTGTAATTCCAGGCCTGTACATGTATATTGTGGGGGAGGCAACGGGAGCCCCCAACACATTAATACAAAATCCCTTGAGTTTTATGAGTCATTTTCACACTAATAGTTACATTGTATATGTATATTCTTTCCTCCAGGAGACAACACTGATGATGGCTCCTTTAAACAGTCCAAAAGATCTGGAGCTCGGGCGAGTGTTACTGAGTATTTGGAGGTGTTGAGAGAGAAAAATGCTAAAGAAGCCGAGTTGAAATTTGAGCAGTTGCGCTTGGATCGCGAAAGATTTAATCTGGAAAAGCAAGAAAGAGAACAACGAATGGAAAGAGATGCTGCAACAATGGAGATCTTAAAAACATTAATTGTAGACAAAAAGAACCAATCAGCCACCATGCAAAACATGTGAAAACTGAAGAACAATCATTGATGATAAGTTGATATTTACATCCGTGGTCAGACAGTATACTTGACCTCTTGTCATCCAGTCACAAAAAGCCACAAAAAAGTGGTTCTAATTTCTTGCCCTATCTTATTTTTTATTTATTTGGGTTTTTCTACCCATGCAGTTTTTGGGTATACTTTGTTAGGACAGGAAATTTATGTGGACTCAAACTAGTGTTTTGTTGTTTTTTACTTTTGCCAAGAAGTACATAAGTGCAAAAACAAAGATTATGTGTACTACAAAAAACCTTTCACAGTATTACCCATTTTGGTTGTGGGGCAAAATTGCAAATGACCTTGTAAATTTTGAAGCATTTCCAGTCTGTAGCCATGCAGGTGCTTGACCTCGATGCACGAGAATGTGTTAAGTCTGTGTGCCAAATTGCAGTGTGCCAAAATGAGTGGTCTAATTTTACAATTTCACCCTGTGGATATTACCATCAAAGTGTTTATTACTTTGGTCAGAAAGAACAATTCACTTTTGTCAAGCTAGGTACTCGTCCAAAGAAGGGGGAACAAGTGCAAAGTACTGGCTAGTTTGACTGCTGAATAGGAGTACTTTGAGATTTTTCCTAAAATCCAGGAATGCAAATAGGGTAAAAATTTTCCCGAATTTCCACTCGACAGCTTCTCTAACAGAAGACATAGCACGATTGAAGTGTTGCTGTTCTTCAGTGAGGTTTGCACCCTTGAATGGACTTATAAGGTAGTTTCGTATGGGGTAGGCTGGGTCTCCATACAAGGCAAACGGTAAATCATTGGCGATTACCAGACCATCAGCTTGCAGCATATCAAGCATGTCACCGAGTCCACTTTCACGAAGCAGTGCACAGTCATGCCTCCTTCCTTCTACTGGTCCAAACATATTAGCTATCATGCCATCTGGTACGACAACTGACTGGAACTTCAATGAGTGAATCCGCTTATGCCCATTGTAACACACTCGCTGGTTCCGAGTAGGTCTGCATATGGGCCGTACAGTTCCATCAACGAATCCAAAGCAGTTATTTAGGGGAGCACCTTTCTGGTGGATTGCATTTACATACTCCCACAATCTATTGATTATCCAGGGCTGGTTCAAGTTCGTCAAGAGGTGTCCATGTACATCAAAGAGGTAGTTCAGAGTAGTATTGATTATTAATGATAAGGTAGATTTAGGACGGCCAAAAAACGGCTCCAAATCAACAAGCCTGTTTGGATAAACAAACCTTCTGAGGAGGACACATAAAGCATCCTGCCCACTAACGACTGTTCTATTCGGGCAAACAAAATGGTCGGGCAAACGAAGTGCTGTGGCCAGTCGTCGGATCGACCGTTTGTCGAATCTGAAGCTACTTAGACACTGAACATCTGTTAAATTTTCTAAAGGAAATCTTGCAATATTAGGATCATATATTGTCGGCCCGAAATTTGGTGACAGGAGGAAAAAAAACATATCTTCGTCGTCATTTTCAATTGCAATGCGTAAAACTTCATCCAACTCCCTGGGCGTGGCCATGTTGAATGCTAGCGCCCTCAAGTGACACATATACCTCTCTGATTGCAAAACAAAATCTGACGCGCGTCGAACGTGAACGGATACGGTTATCATAACTGTATCATATCTGTATCCGTACGCTTGCGAAACCTCTCTAATGTCGTTGTGTCTTCGTTGTCATCCGAGTGTGATGTTGCCTTGCTTTCAGTGTTCGTCTGGGTGACTCGTCTGGGTCTTCCTGTAAAGTGACATCTCCATTTTCAATGTGCAGCGCAGGGCAGTGGCGCACCCAGGATTTGATTGGGGGGGGGGGGGGGCTCAAAATATTTTTATTTGAAATCCAATAATGGGGAGAGACATGGCTGACCCAAACCATAACCGCTGGCGCGGCTGCAGCCATGTCCCTAGTCGTGCTCGTCAGTGAACCTACGGCACATGTTAAATGTTTCCTGGTGGTTTCTAGTCATAAAAAGAAGACATTATGGCATGATTCGGACTCGTAGGGTTTTACCTTCCATATAATTTCCTCCTCTTGATGTAAAGAACTTGAGCTTGTTTCGTCTGCAAGATTTCTATAGTTAAATACTTTCATTGCGTGGACGTAAAGTTTGTGATCATTCCGGGCGGAGCTAAATTTTTTCAAACACGAATTTGGCGGCAAAACCAAATCCCAATATTATCCAATCGGTATTTGCTAAAGAGTGTCACATAATCTTTGTAAATTAAAACCCAATCCTGGGCCATTGTGTACAAAGTGGAAAGGAGTTGATTATAATGCGGGCGTGTTTAAATTTTACGAGTAACCTCAACGACAGTCAACGACCTCAACAAGAGAAACGGACAACAGAAAATGACAATAAAATTAAGTAAAGCTGCTCCCTGATCAGGGTCCACCATGGCAGGGGGAGGGGGGGGAGAATGTGTAAAAATGCTTGTTATATATACTGGTGGCCCTTCAAGCTTACATGCACATGCATACGCAACGCCGTAAAATATAATAGTGAGTGGAATAAATGGAAAACTTTTGGAGGGGAGCTTGAGTCTCCTGAGTCCCCATCCCTTGTACCACTGCCCTATACTCCTTGCCGAACTCCTCTGTAGACAAGACTTGGGCTCAGATTTTGCTCTCTTTCCTGGCTCCTTTAAAAATAAAATAAAACATCAGCGGGCCCTAGGGGGCTCGAGCCCCCAAGCCCCCCTTGGGTGCGCCACTGGCGCAGGATCATGTCGAAGATGACTCTGAGCAATAGAAATGATGCTCGCATTATAAAACAGACTTTCAAGTATGAACATGCTACACCGGCAGAAACAAGAACCAGACACTGAAGACATTATTGATCTCCATCTATTACACAAAGTTTTAGTTTTTTGTTACAATCACCTCAATGACAGTTTTCATGTGTCTGATATCCCTGTCTTATCGTTTCCCATATCGGCCAATGTTGCATCTGGTGGACACTGCCCCGGTACACAATCCGGTCTTTTGGAACACATCAAGTACATTGAAAGTAATGAAAGTATGTAGCCATTAGGAAGCAGTCGATAATTATGGCTTGAATTATGTATGCTGTAATGATATTGAATGCTGAAATGATCACACTTTTCATAACTTTGATATATTGGCTTTGGGTATATTGGGTTTGGGTATAATTATTGGATTTGGGGCGGTGTTTGGGGCGGTGAATCACGCACAAGCGGGTTAATACCATGAAATTAAGACGAATCCATTTGACAAACTCATAAATAAACCTTGCTAACACAATGATATTTTGCAAACTGTCACCTAAGTCATCCACTAACCAAATTGTGGTACTTACTGTACTGCTACACCAGTTCTTATACAGTGACATCCCCACCAAGTTGGGTATCAGCTTGAACTTCAGCGGACGTCTCATCTTTGTCACCATGGACAACACCAAACCCATGCCAGACACGAGACAGTCGAGTTTGTCTGCACGGGTGCTGCAAAAACAGTTTGTGTTGAAACTTAGATTTATACTGATTGTTAGTAACAGTTATCCATCGGTGAAAAAGCCAATAATTGTTTGCAATAGTTCTACTGGTATATTCGTTGAATATAAATGGGCATTAAGCTCTGATCGTCCTCAGGAGGACGATCAGAGCTTACTGATCGAAACGTCGAGTTGTACCCCCAGTTCTTTTCAGAACTAATTACTACTCAATTGAGATTCCACATGGTGTCACCGCAATTAGTCTACTTATCATCCTCACCATGCAAAGCTACAAGTTTTATCTATAAATGGGCATGTTATAGAGTTACTGGGTAATTTTTTTTTATAGAAACACATTGATGCACAATGTATTCTTGTATAACAACAATATACATTTTCATTGTTGGACAGTTATCTTTTTGAAACAATAACAATTATTGCCTCTTCAGAATATTTTTTTGAATAACATTATTTTTATTGTATATGTTACATCCATTAAACATATAAAACACAAGTTTGAGGGGATATTTAATAAAACTAATTTTGTTCTTTTATTACGAGGTTGTACAAACTGTACACAGATAACATTTTCTCCTATGTAACCCATTTAAATAGGTTTCAGAAAAAAGTACCTCCAATGCCGTGCCGTTTACAATCACACTTTGTCCGACTTCGACTTCAATTTATCAACAAAAAGTTTAATAAACATATATAATTTAAAAAAATGGCTTTACATTATGTACTGTACCTCACTTTATACGCTTGCTCCTTGCAACCAAAAATAATTCCAAACCTTTATTGTAATACAAAATATTTGGATTATCACTTTCCGTGTAATATCGGTACTTTTTCTATCGTGGGAATTCATGTAAATTTCGATGTTTAGGAATTGTGTCATGATATAACCTTCGTGATTAACATTGTAAGAGGTAAATATATGAGAACGGGGGAGTTTTCATAATAACAGTTTGAATAGGCTATGGGCCCTGTCTATACATAAAAAGAAAAAAACAAACAAACAAAGCAACAAAAACATTACATTGGATAACAATTGTAATACTGAGTACTGACTGTTTTCTATAGTAGTAGTAGGGAAATGCAGGGTAAACATTGCAATTATCCTCCCCCACACCTACCTCAATATTTCAAGGAACATGTGTGCTCACGAATCTTAATCATAATGCTAAGATCGCGGGCTTATACATTTCGGTCAGTTGTGTTGGGGAAAAAGAGACGGGGTCACTAACCGAAGTGGTGGTAGCTGGACACGGACTTCAATGACGCCGTCTTTTGGAACTAGGTTCATTGTTGCCATGAGATGATATTAATCTGCCGATGTAACCTATAAATAGGGATACCATTTGTTGTAAAAATGGGTTTCAGGGCAGGTCCTCGTCCATTATGTATCTTAATTCAGAATAGTAACATACTGGCAAATGCATGAATTTGGTTTCAATCATGGTCACAAATGTGTTAAGTATACATTCATACTATGAATTAAAAACGTAATATTGAAAGTATATGTCTTATGTGTGGGTTGACAATGTACATTATATCTCAATTTTTAATACAGCAACCTGGAGTTATTATAATGGCACAACTTGTTTATTCAGGGGGAAACCTTGGGGAATTTTCAACAAAAGAAGGGGTCATGCATGATCCAGTGGCGTAACTATGGGGTGGGGAACGGCCCCCAGCCGAGGTCCGTGCCCCCCGGGTGCCCCATTCAGAATTTTGAGACTGCACGATTGAAGTATTGACATTCCCCCTAGAAAAAGTGGTGCACCCCCTAGTGCCCCCCTGAAAATTAGACCCTAGTTACTGTACTGGCATGACCCCTAACAAACTTTGGGTACTGGCCGCACCAATGCATCCACTCTACTTAGTCATGCTTTCCAACAATAAATGCATGTTGCTTTTTCATTAGTTTAATTAAAGGGTTATAATATACAGTGTTCATATTAAAGCATTGTCTTCAACAACTGCAATAAATATGGTATAGATATACAAACATTTAGAAATACATACCTGACTTTTTCACACGCATTTCAAGTGTTTTCAACTGTTGAACAGTTGCGCCTGCAGGTCATAACTTTTTTTATGGAATTGAAACAAACGCCACATATGTAGCAATTTGCCGGGGCCGCATTAATTTTGATATGGAATATTTCCTCTAAGCAATTACTCAGCAACCCATACTTGTCAACATTTCTATTTAGGATGTATTTGTAGGTATGTCCTTTGTAGACCGGGTGAGCTAGGTCCGCCACACGTAACGCACAAGTCGTCCGCCATCTTCAAAAGTGGGTTGAATGAAGAAAGACAGCTGCGCCGCATTGTCCCCTAATAGTTATACCATTCTGCTATTGCATTTATCTATTATACTTATTTGGTTGTCTTTAAGTTTAGCAGGAAGTTTTACATATGTACGTCGCAATATACGGTATTTTTCCTCCATGTTGAATGAAGAAAGACGGAGCGGCGCCGCATGGTCGCCTAATGATACCATTCTGCTATTGCATTATCCCCAGAAATTGTAAAGAAAATCTCAGATAATTTTACATGACACTTCAAAGGACCATAGGTGGAATGACAAATGATAATGGTTCCAAAGGAAATCTTATTTCCATCAATTGAATTGAACATGGAACATATTAAATGAAACTGAAACAGCCGTAGGTTTGTATTGCAAAAGTTTTCAACACGAATTAACATGTTGAGTCGGGCGGGGGCGCTGTTTGCCGCTCCGCTCGATCCAGGCCAGTAATTGCACACCGCTGCACGCAGAGCGACCAGCGGTTTGCGCGCATGCGCCTTTTTTCTGCTCTGTATAGCGCCCTCTATTGGTGTTGTTTCACCAACTTTAAACAAGGTCGCGTCTTTTGAAATTTGGCAAGTCTACTGGAGGTGTACGATCAAAGTGAGTGCAAATGCCAAATGACCTCAATGAACAAAGATCACACATCAATCTACAGTCATGGCTTTACAACATGACACGTTTCTGGGTGAATTCATCGAAACCCGAAGTGTAAAAAGCGTCTTCAATGTGCATCAAATATTGAGCATATTCCGTTAAATTTTACAGATCGAGAGAAGCTAATTATTGGTCCATTTTTTACGTTATTGTACGTCTTTCATGAATTTTTTTCTTGAAAAATCAAGCATAGGAGGGTAGTTAAACTCACGAAGAACAGTTTCATGGTGATTATACCTGAGCAAACCCAAGTAACGGCCTCTGGGCAGCAATTCAAAAAAGGTGAAATATTGCTATTGATTACATCTTCGCTGTTTAAATAATGGATTTGGAGTGCATAGAAAGGAAAAAAATCCTTAAATTAATTTAAAATGGAAGAGTGAACAGAATAATGTATTAAATATTGGTTCATATTGGCTTATAAACTCAAATCATTCCCCGTTTTTTAAAATATATTCTAACGTTATTAAAAAATTATTTAACCCCCCCTTACAATGAAAACGCCCACAATCTAATCCGTGTGTGTATGCACACGCATACACAATGATGTCATCCCAAAAACCGTAACGGGTTCCCCAGAAATCTTTTGTTTAACAACGCTAAAGCCGCAGGGGAATCCCACCGTTTAAAAGTTAGTTACTGGGTTTGCTCAAATAACAAAGTAATAATTAGTTAAAATAAGAGTTCTTTCACCTATCATACTTTTTATGTCTCAAGGAAAATTCATCTTCAGGAAGAAAATCCGCTTTGAAATATTACCTTTTTCAGCGTGCGCGCTCTTGTCAAGGGCCAGAGTTGTGCACAAAAAAACTTCAAGGAAATTCGCGCGTTTGCCCATATTGCTGTAATGTTAGTTCAATATTTGCAGACGACATATTCTTTCTAATCCTATTTGTTAAAAATTCTCTTTGAAATAAATTTTCAGTATGTAACAGGCGTTTTTATCAATGAACTCCGCGACGGAAAAAAAAAGTAAAGGTCACGTTATGAATATGCATTTTTGTATGACCCTTCAAAAATCTCGCGCATGCGCCCAAACCGCATGTCGCCTGCAGAGCATTTTGAACAGCGGTGATAATGCATGTAGACCGTCGGTACCATGCATCAGTACACATGTACTTTAGGTCAATGGTCAGACTGCACAAACGTGTGGCTCATGCCTGGAGTGTCCAGTTAAAAGCCTGTACAAATGTTTGTAGGACTTAACTTAGTCTGATCATGTTGTGATCCTGGAGGATTTTCCTTATTTTACTGGGAAATTTTGTAATTATAATTTATTGTAAAGATATGCCAACAACTAGGACTACCCCTAATGACCTCTGACCCAACCTTGCCAAAGTTGCCTGTAACCCAACTCCACCGTAGGTTATAACTTATGCATAGACCACACAGGCAAGCATATCTTCCCACTGAACACACTTACTCTAGACTCTCACTTATTATAGTCACATCTGTATTCTTACTCAAGAGTCAAGACTTGTTAAACTGTTGAGCACTGGTATTAAATAAGTATCTATACTCTAAATCGCATATCTTTACAGTTATGTTACATGATATTGAATTGCTTCTTATCTTGAAACCATGGGCATGGAGGAAGGACAAACTAAACACAAAACTGCTTAAGTAGAAAGTCCTCTGAAATGAAACACTCTGACTCAGAAGGTTCAAGGGTCTTTAAGGGATTTTCTAGACGCATTACTGATTTTCTTAATTTGTTTTTATTTTTGATGTTACACATTTCAGATAACAAGATCCACATTTGTTTGCTCGGCCCACTTTAAAGGCGAAGACTTCAAAATGACACTGACTGGGAAAAGGGTTCTTAAACCCGGTGTAGCTCCGACTATTTTTCCTTGGACTGAGAGAACTCCACAAAGGAGGCAACTTAGAAGAAACACAGAGTAAGTATTTATTCATCAACTGAACACAATTAACTTCTTTTAGGGATGTGTAGACTTTCAACTTAGTTATTCAAAGCATCTGTTCATTTTAAAATCTTGATTGTGCTGAAAGCTGGGCAAATGAGGATATAACATAAAATCCCTCCTCCATCTCCCGATCCACTTGGCGTTACTTATATCGTTACTCCACCATGCAAAGCTTGAAATCCTACACATGTATGGGTAAGTTTCATTATTAAAATGGTCAAAATTATTTATCTTATTGATAACTTTCTTTACAATTAACAGGTGTCCAGCAACAGCTGTGCAACATATTGAGAGTGGTCTGGGTGAGGAGAGCCATTGTGACCAAGCAACTGTTGCCAAGTTACCAGACCATGATTATCTGGATGTCAGACCCCCTGTAGAAGACCAACTTAAGGCCGCACAGGAACGAATTAAACAACTGGAAAAGCAACTTGATGAACAACGCCGTCCAGAAAGAAATTTTTTGGAAAGGTATTCCAAAGATCCTGCAAAGATCAAGTTTTACACAGGATTTCCCACGTACACACTGTTGATGGCATTTTTTAATTTTGTCGTTCCTCATGTGTCAACGATGACCCGATGGAGCCAAGTGGTTCGTTTAAAAAGAGGAGAAAGTTCATCAATGCGTGCTGGCTTTCAGTCTGAACTGCCACTTATTGACCAGTATTTTCTTTTTCTGAATAAGGTTAAGTTAGGTTCATTCGATGAGGACCTAGGAGATAAATTTGGCATATCTAGTTCAACATTCTAGCAGATTGATTATTACTTGGGCTAACTTTCTGTATGCTGTGCTTGGGAGTATTCCTCTATGGCCCACAAGAGAGATGGTCGACCAACATATGCCAGATGCATTCAAACAGTTTCCAAAGACTCGTGTTATTTTAGATTGTACTGAACCTGATACACGTGCATGTATTATAAAATAAACTAATTATGCCATTGCACCAAAATAAAAACTTAGTATCTAATATAATTTTTGCAGTAGCACCATGTAAATAATTGAGCCCTGTGAACGGTTACACATTTTGAATTCCTGAATGGTTTCTTAATAAACTGTCAAAGCAAAGGAAAAATAAAGTCATTTATTTTGTATAATTAATTATAAACTTTTTGTATCCACTCCATGTTTCTGTTCAGGGCAAAATTACATGGAAACCATAATGATTAGAGGGGGAAAAACCAAAAAGAAACTAACTAGGCCTACTACTAATGTTGACGGATTTGTTCATTCGGTATCTCCAACGAAAATGTTTATCTTCTTTGACTAAAGGAAAGAGCTATTTTAAGTTTAAATAATTTTTTACCGTCAATTTGGCCAAAAATCAGGCGATGCATCTTTAAATAATTACAACTTTTTCTTAGACAAAGCTGGCAGCAAGTACTGGAAATAAAATGTGTCCAGTTTTCTCTCATAATCACTGAATAGTCGATCATCAAAGTAGATTCTTTCTAAGTGATAGTCATTTGCTGTCCACACAAAGAAATCAAACCATTTTGATCCAGTCAAACCCATCTGTCCCATAACCTGGACATAGTTATGGATCTTTTTCAGTTTATATGAACCGTTCACATAACTTCCCATGAAGAATCTATATCCTTTCTGCAGCGAAGCCTTGGGAGTTATGGAAGATTTTCTAACAATTTTATTGATTGTTTGATGGGTGATCGAGGGTAGATTTCGCAGGTTTTTGGTCCAAACGGCCACAGAGGATTGTCGAACGTCCATGCTGCATCAATAGTATTGCATAACGCGTACACACGTGTGAGGTGTATACGCGTTGTGTTGTTTGTTTGCATGTAAAGGCTCGCTTTCGACTCGCCGCCATCTTACCGTGCAAAGGGCGAATACAGCTTGTGCATAGCTGTGGAACTCCCAGTGGGAGTCCTGTATGGGGGACTTTATTTCTTCACGGGGGAATTTTGTAAAACGCATGTAAAAAATGAATGTTGTGGAATTTGCAGGAAGATGATATTTTCATTTTGCTTATCCTTTATTTATTTTCTAATTTTTAAATTTTTTTTTGCAGGCTTGATGACTTTTGACCGCACTTCTGGTGCGGTACTGATGTGATGCCGCCTCATTATGGACATCAGTCGCTCCAGGTCATCCCGCATACCATTGACGATTCTCCCTCTGCGGTTAAACTCGGTGTGAATCAGCTCATTGAGTAAACCAATAATCGGGTTATTTGTCCAATGCCATCACATGTTGTACACACAACATTTAGATTGTCCAGTTGAACACTTAGCACTCTGGGACTTGAAGTGATGCTGCTATACTGTACATGTTGATTACATATTGGGCAGTTGATGTTTGGACTTAACGAATGCTTGAAACACTGTGTCAAACATTGCGCACAGAAGTTATGTTGGGACGGTGTCTGAACTGATGGCTTTCCCAGTATACATAGACAAATACTACAAATGAAGAGTGACTGTTCCCACTGATGACCACTGATTTCAAAACTAATGGGATATTCCAGATGTTGTGCATCACTTAATTGATGAAATATATTGTCATCGCTCAGTGAAAAGGGCAAAGTTTGTGTACAAGCTATTGTTGATTTAGGCCTACCAGCCTTTGGTTTAGACTGTGGTCCTCCTCTAGACTGTTGCGTAAAAAGTTCACACACGAACCAAGTTCCAGTTCTTGTATGCTTTGGCCAATTTTGTTGGATTCGCTGTTTATCTTTGAGGCTCTGAACAGTATAAAATCGTTCTCCAGATTTACAGTGTCTTAGTTTTCTTGAACATTTTTCACATATTTTTCATGGATGCTGGTCCGCTGAATCTTCCCATACACTTATACCGAAATTATAATTCTTTCCTATACTCACTGGTTTCCTTTGGAAGGTTACGAGAACCGTGAATTGTGATTCTGTTTGTACATACTGTACAGATTTTTCCTAGAGCTTGTTGATGGAATTTGAAACTCATAATGAATAAAATATGTGTAAATATCACTGAAACTCATCTTTGTTCCTGTGCGTTTTTTATCACTGTACTCCCGTATAATCTACTGTGTAGAATATTGATGAAAGTTTTGTGTAAACTAGTGTATGACATAAAACACAATAAAGGGGGCCACTTTCCTACCGTCACGTTAGCAGTTTTTCTAATGGTTGTAATTTTTTTTTTAAATATCTGAAACCACCCAAAAAGAATTTCAACATTTGAATAGACATGCATGCTTATCCTAAAGATAATTTGAGTTGATTATTACTATTATTTTTTTAATTACCCTAAAATTTCCATCAACAAATGGACGGAAAAGTGAGGTAACTTTTTCCGTCCAATTTTTATGGAAATTTGAGGGTAAAAAAATAAATTAAAAAAAAAATAAATAAATAAAATAAATCAACTCAAATTAGTTCTAGTATAAGCCTGCATGTCCATTCACATGTTGAAACACTTTTTGGTCGGTTTCAGGTACTTAAAAAAAACTGCTAACGTGACAGATGCAAAGTGGCCCCCTTTATTGTGTTTTATGTCGTATTTACATAGGTAAAACTTGTAGCTTTGCATGGTGAGGATGATAAGTAAGACTAATTGCGGTGACACCATGTGGAATCTCAATTGAGTAGTAATTTACATAGTATTTACATGTAAATAGTATTTACATAGCGCGCCGTTCTGACGTATTTCACCGGTGCCCACACAACACCGTACAAAATTATAGAGTTAATGGGATTACCAGCGAAGAAGTTACTGCGGCTGGGCCGTCTGCACGGAACGTTAGTAAACGATTTTAATGGAAGTTTTGTTAGGCCTCGGTTTTTACAAGTTTTCAACAACGGTATTGAATACTTAAACGAAATGTCCTACATGAGATTAAACGTTTAAAAAGTGAACATAGTAGTTCGTTTTAATAATCCTTTTTGAAAAGTTAAAACTAGCCCCTGTTATGTAAAAAGGGAGGTTTTTGGAACGTCGTTTGAATCTTTCGAACAACAAAAGACGATGTACGAATACGACGTAAAAATTGTTTTTTTTTCCGGCTTTTAAATTTTTGTAAGCACCCACTAACCACAAGAGTATAATTTAATTATGATTCATCAGAAAAGTTTAATAGAACGTCTATTTCCTTCGTGTGAAGGTTTAATTTAGCTGATATTTCGACCCTGTTTTCGTCAGCTCTGTGATCTGTGGGCGCAGCCATTATTGGCGTGACGTCATCCTTTTGACATGAATTATGCATGAGTGGCTACGGTCTGGGAAAACTTCTTTACGCGCGTCACATACGCGTGAAACAGCCGTGGGGGGGGGGGGGCAGAAGATAGCAATCTGTCTTCCAGATCAGACATAAACAGATTAGCGTATGACGGTGCCATCTTAGTGCCCATCGCTGTACCTTGAACCTGGAGAAAGTTTCTGTCTAGGAACGTGAAATTGTTTTTGGTCAGTATATGTCGGATAAGATCTGTGAGGTGTCTCACTGAAGGTTTGGTTTGGTTGTTGGATCTGAGAGCATTGGCACATGCACTTATGCCTTCGCCATGGGGGATGTTTGTATATAAGGAGGAAACATCCAGAGTGACAAGGAGGGCAGAATTGGGTATTTGATGTTTAATACCCTCTAGTTTACGGAGGAAGTCCGTAGTGTCCTGTATGAATGAAGGTATACGAGAGACCAGAGGGTTGAGGTAACTGTCAAGGAACTCAGAGATACGTTCTGTTGGGCTACCATTACCCGACACAATGGGACGGCCCGGGTTACCTGCCTTGTGTATTTTGGGCAGTAGATAGAAACGGGCCGTACGAGGATCCTGTGGAATGAGATAATTAAAGGTATCCTTGTTAATACCGTTACAATTATGAATTTTGACGAGGGTGTCAGATATTTCTTTTGCGAAGGAGTGGGTAGGGTCAGTATCACATTCTGTATAGTGATCAGTGTTATTAAGTTGTCTGAGGGCCTCGGCTGTGTAATCATCTCTGTTCATGACCACAACAGCAGACCCTTTGTCAGCCCGTTTGATGACAAGGTTCGTAGCTTGTCGGAGTTCACCGATGGCGTCCCGTTCAGCACAGGAGAGGTTGCTGGCACATCTAGCAGGAGGTTCCCTGTTAACCTCAGAGTTGACTGCGTTGATATAGTTGTCAAGGGCTGCATCTCTATTCTTAGGAGGTACCCATACACTTTTTTCTTTGAAGCGGTTGCGGCTGGGGGCCCCAGAGGGACTGTCATCTGGGGTCTCGTCGTCTGTGGGAGGCTCGACGTGAAAGAATTCACGGAGTCGTAGTCTGCGGTTGAAGTGGGCTATGTCCTGTTGGAGTGAGAGTTGATTATGTTCCTTGGGTGTGGGGCAAAACTTAAGACCCCTTGAGAGCAATTTAACCTGGGGATCACTGAGTGCAGTATCAGACAGATTAATTACAGTATGTGTTGGTGGGTTAGGGGTGTTGTTACCAGAGGGTCTATTGGTGACCTTATGGAAACGCCTGTACAGGTATTTCTTATGGTTAACCTGGGCATTATAGCGTTTCTTGTCCTGTTGGCGTTGTAGGGAGAAACGAAGGTGGTTAATATTTGAGGAAATAATGGTTTGGAAATGGTCCCATTCATGATCATTAGAGCAGGCCACTTTTAATTGAGATTCTGTACTCTCAATATCAAGTGACTGCTTGTCAATGCATTTTAGGCATTGGGCTTCGAGAAGTTCAAGTAAATGGAAGGAAGTCTTCGTTAGTGTGTCATTCCATTTCTTACTGAATGGCGGGTCAAGGTCCCCAAAGGAGGGGCTGCATTTGATTTTGAGACCCGTGGGTAGAATACGGGATAAACGATAGAAACGGTAGTTATCAAGGTGAGATAGGTAACGTACTCTCTTTTCCTCAAGTTTGCGCAACTTTTGGAAAAGGCATTTAGTATTAAGCGATGACATAGAGAAAAGCGAACCGTTTATAGATATAGATATAGATATATATATATATATATATATATATATAATTTTGAATTCGGACATCGGGCGACCATCGGTCGAATTGCCATACAGTTGTGCACAAAATGTCCCTTCTTTTTTTCCCTTTTCTGTTTTATCCTTCAATACCAAAATCAGGAAACTTGCTTAAATTAGACCAAGGAAGAGATCTGGGCTTTAAAAATCAGTAATTTTTTTCTAAAATAAAGCTGTGGCGATAAGGCGACCGGAAACGGTCGCCTTATCGCAGAGAAATATATATTTCTATAGAAGTCGGTCGCCCTATGTCCGAACAAGTAAACATATATATATATATATATATATATATATATATATATATATATATATATATATATATATACATATATATATATGATGTGGTACACTACTTGCGTAGTATCAGCCAAGGAATTATGAATGAAGCGACCACCGACTCAGTAGTATAGATTATATTGCATTCATCTGGATTCTGATTTATTGAGTCAACAATAATAACAGTAACAAACACCCTATGAAAAATACAGAGAGAGAAGTATAAATGTCATAACATTAAGGTTTAGACAAAAATGTATTAATGTACACAGTACTTCGTTAGTTCAATGTGTGTAACGCAATGCACAACTCACATGATCACATGATCACAACTCACATGATCAATAACATAATTAGGCCTATGTACAACGCATAGTCGCTACATGACCCAGTTGACTTACATAAGTTAGATAAAACTTCCCGCAAATTACACTTAGCAAGATCATATTTATTAAAGAAAAACCACACTCACCCAGTCCTGGAATATGAGATAGTAGTCAGTTATAAGGAAAAGTCCTCTCCATCACAAAGTACGGAACAAAATTTAGAAAGATAGCGCCTGAAATCGTGATGTATGTTCGCTTACAAAAACAACCATCGGAGAGAAAAAATGAGGTGACAACTCACACGTCTGAATTGATCCGCCTTATATAAAACTAGTGATTATTCCCGTAGCAATGAACTTGCCAAGCATAATAAAGTCAAATCAAGTGATAATTAAATATAATACCTATTTATACAATCTAGGAGTGAAACTTATACAAAAGCTAGTATTTGGTAATGTTTTTGGATTATTTGTTAAGTGGAGTGATATGGTGAAAACCGTCTTAGCGCGGGAAGCACAAGGGTCACCAAAAAGTAATACATTCTGCTATTGTGCTATAAATAGACTTTCTGCGGTCGACCATGTACTGTAAACATTAGAAGTGAATGTATGAATTAAGGCCGGTTCTCCACAATTTCCCTGCTTTAAGGATCAGTCGTCCTCGAACGATCCATATTACTTTTACTAACAAGTTTAAGCGAGTTAAAATCCAATTTACATCTAACCTTACAATATAAATAAGAGCATAAGATGTAAATCTTTTCTGTACTTATTATCTATATAGAGTTGTTAAATATAAAATATAACTTGTATGTAATCAAAGAACCTGAATTTTTATTATTATTATTATTTTGTTTTTGGCTGTTTTTTTTTTGGCTGGCTGGGGTATTTACACTTGATACCTCATAGTTATTTTAGTAAAACCCCTTGTATCTAATACACACGTCAAGAACTTTAAGTTAAATAAAGTTATTCAATGAAAGGAAAAGTTTCTCTCAAACTTTCACCATTTCCTTCCCACAATTTCCCGTCAAAATAGGAAACACTACATAGTGAGAAAGTATTTAAAAATCTTACCCTTGTTTCTATGACAAAGACAATGAAAGTGTTTAACTTGCAAAAAAACGTTCACTAAAAATCGTGAATAAACTAATTGACCTTACATTATGAGATCAATATAACTTTATAAAGAACACTTTATACCCTGTAAAAACTTATTACTTAACTACTACAGAGTAGCAAAACACCAGCTGTTCTGGGAGTGTATAATCATAGATCATAGACTTTAAAACAAATATCTGCTCTTTAGATACCCTCTATGTAACAATTAATTACTGATGCATAAAAGAGACATGCTTCTACTCTAGTTGCAATCAATAAAATCCAAATGGCAGTACATCACAAGGTAGATGCATAAATTATTACAGTTTGCAACGGTAAACAGCTTCCTTGATCCCTCTGAAGTATTTTAGCATTCCCTCTGGGTTGGGGTGACAACCATCCAAGAGATATTTAGGGTGATTGACTCTTCTCTGTTGGTACATTCCCATCCCAGGGTACTCTTTGAGTTTGGCATTTAAGAGCCGATTGAATTTCTTGACCCGATGGTTAAAAGTTGAACACGAAACCTGTCCAGCACGTGAAATCGATGACCGTTTAATAACGGATAAGAAGACAATTTTTTTTTGGAATTATGCCATGGGTCTTCAAATGATCAAGAAATTTTACAACGTACTGTAGCACAACTTCCGGGGGATCATTTGGATTACATAGGTCATTTGTACCTAAATCAATCAGGAGGATATCAAAAGTCTTACTCTGCAAATGGGAGAAGTAATGAGGTAAGTTATTAAAAATACGGCGATACGTTAAACCTGGGTGACCTTCCACAAAAATACTGAAACGATCACTCAGACCAATTAAACTCTTAGCAGTCACGTGCTGCTCCCTAGCCTGCCGATGTAAGCGCGCAGGAAAAGAATGGCCAAACAGAAAAACCGATGTTTGAGCAGCCATGTCAAAATATAGGCATTATACAAAGGCATGTAAAAATTACGTAAAAGCATGCGCCATCCAAAGTGACAAAGATTAGAAGAATTTTCGATATTTATCCTTCAGTGTAAGAAATGTGTAAGGGCAGGGATACAGGGGGGATAGTGTACCCACACCTACATGAGGCAGTACCTGTAGTTCCAAGCACTCACACAACTTACATGCCGAGGATGTAGCTTGATAGCAGTTGGGCCAGCAGATGCATAGAGGTGGTCAAGAACCTAAGCCTGGGAAGGGCAGCCTCCGACACCACTGGCACCGCAACAGCTGTAAATATATAAGCAATATAAACAAAATTTATATAAAACACATATGAAAATGCCTGTTAAAGACGCATAACTAACATATGGCATGTTCCCTTTTACGCAATACGTGTCGCTAAGTACACGCGCAACAGTGCAAATAGCAGCGCTTAAGTAATACCGTTTGGCCATTTTCCACAGCGTTTTTCATGAAGACGCTGGGAACGCCGAGGTCCAGTTGTAGTGTCAGCTCGTGCTTGTTCGCCAGGCGGCTGCAACTGTGAAGGCACATTCAATGTGGGAGATATATTCATGGGTGGTTCGTTTGGGTGTGCAGCAGTATGTGAGGATGATGACTGGTTTGGCTCATATGTAATGACCCAGTGATCATCATCTGAGTCAGATGATGAATCTTCAATACCTACACCTGGTGTAAAAACATCAGGTAACCCCTGCAAGGGATCCTCAGATTCCTGTAAGGTACATTCTTGACGAGGGTCTAATATCAACATTTGGCGATTAAGCCATTTAGCAGTACCACCCTCTGCTGGGCGAACCAGAAAGAGGTCTTTATCCTTATTACACTGTATTACCACATATGCTTGCTCGTTGAAAATATCAGCCAGTTTGTGTCTCACTTTGTGAGCCATTTGTTTTACAAGAACTCGATCACCAATGTTAATTGGACTAGCCCATACACGTTTATCATAACGGACTTTGTTTGCAGCAGCGGCCTTAGTAAGGCGGTCCTTAACCAGCTGATGAGTGGCTCTAATGATTTTAGCTTGCTTTTCTATTGCCTGCTCATTCCAGCTTGTATGCGTATTACTTAATAGCTGATCAAGAGGAACAACCGGATCACGACCAAACATCAAAGTATAGGGTGCATAGCCTGTGACAGTATGCGGGGTTGAGTTATAAATGAATACCAAATGTGGGAGTAGTTCTGGCCACAAGTGACGACTTTTACCATCCAGTGATTTGATTAGACTACAGAGGGTGCGATTAAATCGTTCAGTTTGTCCATTCCCTTGCGGGTGATAGGCTGTGGTTCTAGTTTTGGTGATATTATATAAGACACAAAGCTCACTAATTAACCGACTTTCAAAGTTTTTACCCTGGTCCGAATGGATCTGTGCTGGGACCCCATAATGACAGAACCAGTTATCTCTGAGCACACGCGCGACTGTAGGTGCAGTTTGGTCTTTACATGGGACAGCTAGAGAGAATTTAGTAAACGAGTCAGTCATAACCAAAACATTCTCAATATTCCCTTTACCCACATCTAGTTTCAAGAAATCTATAGCGACACGTTCCAATGGTTGAAAAGCAAGTAGGTGTCTCATGGGTGGGCGGACTGTAGGAGTAGGAGGTTTCGTAAGAGTACACTGAAAACACGTTTGAACATGGGTCCGCACTTGACGAGCCATGCCAGGCCAATAACAACGCTGTTTCAAAAATGCTAATGTTCTATTAGCACCTTGGTGGCCCCAATGATCATGTGCTGCCTCTATGACCATTGTACGAAGATTTCTTGGAGTAAGAAGCTGTGAAATGGGTCCAACTCCAACATCGGATATCGATCTATAGAGCACCCCGTTACACTCTGTAAGACGCGGCCACTCTCTCAACCAACTACGGACTTCAGGAGTAAGTGTCTCGTCCTCCATCATCTCTTGACCGGGCTCCCAACGACGCTTCCAGCAACTCAAAACAACCTTGAGGGACTCATCATCCTGTTGGAAGGATGCCAACTCAGCATGTGAAAATGAGGGAAACACTGTAGGCCTAGAACCCTTGGGTTCTTTTGACTCTTCACGAGAGCTATTCTGTGAGGATGCCTCAGAGACATGAGTGGACCTTATCTAAACAGGCACAGGTGTTCCTTCTAAACCGAGACTCGACTGTTGTATATCTGAAACTTCTCCAGTGGCTGTATGGGGATAACGGCTGAGTGCATCAGCGCACTTGTTTGATTTACCCGACCTGTATTTGATTTGGAGATAAAAAGGTGCCAATTGGGCCATCCATCTTTGTTCGGTACCTCCCAATTTTGCTGTTTGTAAATGGGACAAGGGGTTGTGATCAGTCCACACTATTGTATGGTGTCCTAGTAGATAATCTCGAAATTTTTCAGACACTGCCCACTTGAGGGCCAGAAGCTCAAGTTTAAAACTGGACATATCAGAGTAGTTTTTCTCTGCTCCGCGCAAGCCTCTACTTGCATAAGCCACTGGGTGGAGTCGACCTTGATCATCGGCTTGACACAGACAGGCCCCCAATCCTTTACCAGAGGCATCTGTCTCCAAGACAAAGTCACGTTCAAAACATGGGTATGACAAAACAGGGGCCTCACATAGTGCCTTTTTCAATGTACAGAAGGCCAAATCCGCCTCAGCAGACCAAACGAATGGGGTGTTGGCCTTCCCTGCTTTTGATTGTGCCTTACCAGTGAGCGCATGGAGGGGTTCCGCGATTTTAGCAAAGTCGCGCACAAAACGCCTATAATAGGATGCCAAACCCAGGAAAGATCTGAGTTGCCCTGCATTAGCCGGAGTAGGCCAAGACCTCACCCGTTCGGTCTTATCTGGGTCCACCGAGACACCCTTACTGTTGACTACGTGGCCTAAATGCAAAACAGAAGATCTAAATAGCTGACATTTTGACCCATTAAGCTTTAAGCCGAATTGCTTAAACCGGAAGAAGACTTTCTCCAGCCTTTGAATGTGATCTTGAAATGTAGGTGAATAGACCAACAAGTCATCCAAATACAAAACTAATTCGGACAAGTTCAAGTCTCCAAATACGTGCTCCATGATTCGTTGGAAAGTGCTAGGACTGTTTATCAGGCCCTGTGGCAAACGGAGGAACTCGTAAAGTCCCCATGGGACCCGAAATGCTGTTTTTGCAATGGAATCCTCATGCATGGCAACCTGAAAATAGCCATGTGCCATGTCCAAGGAAGAAAATATCTTTGCACCACCAAGAGCTTCAAGAGTTTCCTCAATGCGAGGCAAAGGAAAGGAGTCCTTTGTAGTCTTCGCATTTAGGCATCTATAATCCACACACAACCTAAGATTGCCATTCTTCTTACGCACTAAAACAATAGGACTGGCGTAAGAGCTAGATGAACGACGGATGACCCCTCAATCTAAAAGGTCTTGCAACAATTGTTTGACCTCAGCTACTTGAGAGGGAACAATTCGTCGATAAGGCAAATTAATTGGGGTATCGTCACTCAGTCTAATTTGGTGCGGGATCAAGTCACAGTAACCCAAATCATATTGGTGATTGGTAAACACATCCGCATGTCTTTGGACTAGTTCTGCTGCTGCAATTGCATCTGTGTCATTTAGGTGTTTCAGAGTAAGACCAGGAGGCAAAAGAAAAGTGGTTCCATCTGGGAATGTAAATGATTCCTCATCGTCGGACTTTTTCGTACCATCTCCATGGTGAAGAGAACAGTCAGTAACATCAGGTTTACTAGACTCTGCTAAGTCACATACAAAATCGGAGACAACACGGTGCACGGACGCATTAAACCCACTCTCATCCTCTTCAAGAAAGATATGCTCCACAGGATTTACTACAAACAAAACTGCTACCTGAGTAAGAGCTGGGATTATTAAAGGTTCTGTACTAGCATTAGCTATGTAGACGTCACTATAAGCACCGTTCACTTGTCCCATTCCTTCCAATACATGACAAAAAGTTGGTGAGTCATTATCGAACCCTGACCGAACTTCTTTTAGGCTACCACTGTTAGACATGCAAAGTGGGCTGCCATGTATAAACAATTCTTTGTAATCCATGGAGTATGTAGTCTCACCTAAAACACATTGAACCCGTTGAATCATCCCCGGGGGAATGATAGTACGTGCATTTGTAAACACATCTATAGTCGAGTCACTATGTCCAGTGTCACTGGCATTATCAACTGAAGCTACAGTTTGAATCCAACGCAGCGCAAGATCCCAATCTGGCTCTAATTGCACTGAGTTAACACTTTTCAACTTTGAAGCTATGTGCCGCAAAATATTACACCCAAGTAACACAGGACAATAGTCTCTTCGAGAAGCGCCTGCACCTGACTGACTTTCTTTAGACACAAGAAAACTTGCCATAAACTCAGCCGAATACCACTAAAGATGTCTCAATATACCCTTGAACTGGAATTTCTAAGTTATTTGCTCCCATGAGCTTTATAAGGGTACCCACTGGTTGCAGTTTCCTTTTGGGGTTTGCAATATACTTATCATAAAATTCAGCCGACAACAATGATGTTTCTGCTCCTGTATCCAGCAAACACGTTGTTGAGACACCATTTACGACTACAGAAGCGGTGGGGGATTTAGCCAAAAGTCTACGGCGAATTTCTGTGGAATTTAGAACATTATCATCCCTTGCTTTACAATGCAACACTTCGGAATCAACTGGCAACTGAACCACGGGCCCATCAGTACACTTTACCTCCGTCACATTGCCCTCTGTGGCGAAGATTTCGCGTTTCCCAAATTAGGGTGTTCAGCACTGTTTCCTGCCTGTTCATGTGCTTTATTATCTTCCAGTCGCTTACGCTTAAAGCACTTTTCTACGGTGTGTCCGGACCTATGACAAAATGAGCACTCAATCGCTCTTCTACGCTGAGCGACCACTAAACTCTCTATTCCCTCAGACATGCTCTGAATCCTTGAATTCATGTTAGTTTGTTGTTCAACTAGTTTTTTCACGGACTCAACAAGTTGTTTTTGGCTATCAACGAGTTCAGAAAATCCAGTAGGCTTATCTCTTGGCGCGGCAGCAGCTTTAAACGCCATAGCTGTATCGCAGTCCACTGTGCTATTTTCTGCACAAGACTGTTCAGTATTCGGGAACATCTCTAATGCAAACTCGCGCAGTGCAGAAAAACTGAGTTCTGTCTGGCCATATGTCAGTTTACGCAACTCGCGTTTTATTGACATGTCATGCACGCCCTTCACAAATTGCTCTTTCAATGCGCTTTCCCGGAGCTGGGCCAATGCAGCTTTTTCCTGCGCACTTACAGCAGTGTGCTCCATACGATCATGGAGCCTTATTAGAGCCCGACTAAAATCAGCCAAATTTTCCCCAGCTAACTGAGTGCGGGAGTACAGAGCCCTTGTCAAAGATTGGACTGTCTCGGGAGCCCCAAACCTTTTTACAAGAAGTGCTGAAAGCTTTAAGAAACTATCTCTATCATTAGTAGGGGTGCATAGTACTTCTTCTTTCGCAACCCCCCCTAGAAAATCCAAAGCTGTGCTTAACTTCTCCTCATCACCTAATCCTACTTGTCTTGTGTAAGTATTCAAATCAGCCAGCCATTCATTTATGGTCTGGTCACCAGGCTTTTTCGGTTGCCCATCAAATTTACACAACTTTATTGAGGACACTCGCTGGTATTTAAGATTTTGGAAGGCCCCTGCAAGCGTCTCTGCAAGTGCTTTGTTTGATTGCAAAATTGCTTCTGCAACACCTTCTGGTAGTGCCATTGTCTAGAATGGTAGTGTCTCGGAACAAATTGATTAATAAATGACACAAAGCAGAGTACCGCAGCTGAGTAATAAGGGCAATAATCTAAAAATAAATACAACCTTCCAAATAACAACGACTCCTCCACAATAACTATACCATATGTTTATCTATGAGACTATGCTACATGTGAGCAAGGGAGTTGATACATGTACATGACAACAAAACTGTCGTGAATTGAAATTTAGCAGCGAAGCGGCCATATTTAACTACTGGAAGAAAATTTGTAATTTTGAAAAACTACCCTTGCATCAGATACAATCAAAATCCCTTTTTAACATTTGAACATTATACTCTAAAGACTATAATTATGAAGAGCATTTCATGAAACTTGCATGATGGTCTCTGTCTTTCTCGTTACCTCCGGCTCTATCCAAATAAGCTCCAGTTGGGGTGTCTTCTTGAATCTTGGGTTGTATAGACCCAGGCTGTTGTCAGTCTTGCTTCATCCTGTCTACGACGCCATTTGATGTGGTACACTACTTGCGTAGTATAAGCCAAGGAATTATGAATGAAGCGACCACCGACTCAGTAGTATAGATTAGATTGCATTCATCTGGATTCTGATTTATTGAGTCAACAATAATAACAGTAACAAACACCCTATGAAAAATACAGAGAGAGAAGTATAAATGTCATAACATTAAGGTTTAGACAAAAATGTATTAATGTACACAGTACTTCGTTAGTTCAATGTGTGTAACGCAATGCACACAGAAACAACTCACATGATCAATAACATAATTAGGCCTATGTACAACGCATAGTCGCTACATGACCCAGTTGACTTACATAAGTTAGATAAAACTTCCCGCAAATTACACTTAGCAAGATCATATTTATTAAAGAAAAACCACACTCACCCAGTCCTGGAATATGAGATAGTAGTCAGTTATGAGGAAAAGTCCTCTCCATCACAAAGTACGGAACAAAATTTAGAAAGATAGCGCCTGAAATCGTGATGTATGTTCGCTTACAAAAACAACCATCGGAGAGAAAAAATGAGGTGACAACTCACACGTCTGAATTGATCCGCCTTATATAAAACTAGTGATTATTCCCGTAGCAATGAACTTGCCAAGCATAATAAAGTCAAATCAAGTGATAATTAAATATAATACCCATTTATACAATCTAGGAGTGAAACTTATACAAAAGCTAGTATTTGGTAATGTTTTTGGATTATTTATTAAGTGGAGTGATATGGTGAAAACCGTCTTAGCGCGGGAAGCACAAAGGTCACCAAAAAGTAATACATTCTGCTATTGTGCTATAAATAGACTTTCTGCGGTCGACCATGTACTGTAAACATTAGAAGTGAATGTATGAATTAAGGCCGGTTCCCCACACACACACACATATATATATATATCATAATGAAAAGTTATGGACAGTTGCGCATCACCACTGTGCACGTCACACACAAAGCACGTCTAAGCATTACATTTTAAAAGCAGTTGCTCCTTAAAATCTGTCATAGCACTGAAATGGACAAGCCTGTAAACTCGGGGTGATCAGAATATGAAATAAAAATTCAAGGCCTTTCTAATGATATTAATGTTTTACATTATTACCATGAAAATGATTACCCCAATATAATTTACAAAACTTGATTCATACCACGACTTGGCAGAAAAGCCTATTCAATAAAGCACGAAACGCAAACAGAAACTATTTTTTTTATCTCATGGCCTTGTTCAACGTCTGGTAACCAAAACAAGAAGTATGTTTGTTCTTTGGGGTGACGTCATTATTTAAGCCCATGAAATTCCCTTCACAGTGATACAAAAGCTGTGTCTATTGGACAATATTTTCCAACGACCATTTTTAATTAACAAACTTATACCCAATCAGATCTACGGTTATGTTGGGATATTACAGGGCACATACCATTTACAGAACAATGTATAACACATGTACTGTGAGTCTAGGTACCAATCTGCTCTTCGAATGCCGTCTCTTGCGTTTGTGATAAACCAAACGAAGATGAGTAAATTTCATGTAAATTTAATGTTATATTTCTGTCGAAAAACATAGACAAAGCTAAGAAAATGCTCCTGGGAAATACAAAGCATCATTTGTGACATGTTTGGGGGAATGGGAGGTAGGATTTAGTCCTCATTAGGTTGATTTAATATGCCAGTTTTCAGTAGTTGACGTTGACGATTCTTTGGTCAAAAAGTTTTGTGTGGAGTGGCGCGCAGCGCCTGTGTGTGTGTGTACGTAATTTTGTACACGTTTAATAGGGCGCGCGTGTTCAGTTCACACAAGGGGCTTTTGTCCTATTTTGTATACATACTTTTCATTATGATATATATATATATATATATATATATATATATATATATATATATATATATATATATATATATATATATATATATATATATATATATATATATATATACACACATATAAACGGTTCGCGAGCAAATAACAATTGGCTGATGCCGGACTCGAACCCGCGACCTCTACCAACTGAGCTAACCAGCCCCTATGTTGGTGGGCGGTCCACTTATGCCAATTATCTATTGATCTATGGGGCCAGGTCAGAGGCCAAACCATATCTGCCGAGTAGCCAGGGATCAAGCCCCGGTCAGATGTAAACAACCCGGGCAACGGCAGTAGCGGGGATCACACAAACGGGACACAAGCCTTTTATGTGGTTGTACACAAAGTAGATTTATATGGAGAAACTGACCTGAAATATTATATAAACGGTTCGCGAGCAAAGAAAAATTGGCTGATGGCGGACTCGAACCCGCGACCTCTCGAATACCAGATGAGCGCTCTACCAACTGAGCTAACCAGCCCCTATATTGGTGGGCGGTCCACTTATATATATATGCCTAAACTTAACTGATCACCGTGATGACTAGAGTGCCTGGAATGTCATTCAGTCATGGGCGTCCGATTGTTACTTAGAAGGGGGTAGCATTCTGTCGGCTCTTAGTTTGCCGACTGAAAATTTATTATAGACCAACCGTTGTTCTAGTACCTTTGATTTGCCGACTGAGGCTGTAATAAATGCTGACTGACAAAATTATTGAGCAAAATAACTTCTGAGCATGGTACCGATTGAGTGGAAATAACTTAGTGGTCTCACCCTAGGCTTTCTCTAAACAAATATATAAACTGGCCTCAAAAAGAAACTTATCACTTATTCAAACGGTCATAAAGTAAAATTCTGTTCATAAAAATACACCAAATTTGCACACAGGACTACTTCAATACTTTACTTTAAGCACATGTCAGTAACCATGTGGTTGCCTTAAAGGCACCTGGAAATAGGTTTTTTATTGATTTAAACAATAAAGTATATGTGTATTAACAATAAACAAATTGTTTGAGTGATTATTTGTCAGGATTTATATGTTTAAAAAAAATATGAAGTTGTTTGGAGGGTGACTCCGCCCATCCCTTTTTGTGACGTCATTCGAGGAAGGATTCGCCGCTGATGGAACATCGACCCCCCTCGACGCCCTCGAGAATTGCCTGTGTTTACACACGTGCAAGTAGTGACCCGTGTGGTTTGGTTTGTTATAAAAAAAGGCATTTTTCCGGCATTTTCCCAGCAATGCCGACCAGGTGTATTGCTGCTGGATGCAACTAAAGATGGGGTCAGCCTGCATCTGTTTCCAGCTGATCCCAAATATAGGCGGTTATGGGCAGCGAAAGTCAGGATAACGAGGGCAAAGTGGTCCGGTCCGACGTCGTTTTCAGCGCTATGCAGTGACCACTTCGAGCCGTCGTGTTTCGAATCCGGGATGTACCACATTTGACATGACAAAAAAAGTAATTCTGAAACATGACGCCATCCCAACCATATTCCCAGTTAGTGGGAAATCTAAGAAGCAACCCGAAAGACGTGACAAACCTACAGGAGCATTTGCCAAACGTGAAAAAATCCGGGTAAGTTTGAACTTTGAAGTGCATGTTGTGTTCTCTTTATACATGTACATGTAACGTTATACTACTTTTACTAGTCAGTGTAGGTACCGTTTTCGTAGCACTAGCGGCATTGCTGCACCTATATCGTGAAAACTTGCATGCTTCCCCTTGGGCCTTGTTTTACGTTGTCGTTTCATCTGAAACTAGGTTACAGGTTAGGCATACATTTTGTAAGTATGTGTGCTGGCAGTTCATGACAGACTTGACAGTTGTGTATAGACTATAGTGCAATGACCAATGTGTCATTCTGTCAGG
This sequence comes from Zoroaster sp. YZ-2022, assembly GCA_029582265.1. Lineage (NCBI taxonomy): Eukaryota > Metazoa > Echinodermata > Asteroidea > Forcipulatida > Zoroasteridae > Zoroaster > Zoroaster sp. YZ-2022. Next base: position 19,940,710 of record CM055816.1, read on the forward strand.
TTTGTCAGAGATTAATTACATAATTAATTGATTCGCTTTCTTTGCACTAGCATGACTAGTAGTAGTACAGTAGTCATATATATAATTCTTCATATTGCTTTTTTATTCATTTAAAATATGGAAATGGTTTGAGGCTTGATTGAGGTTTCTCATTGTTGTAGGTTCTGCGTGAGGCACTGCAACCAAGTACGTCAACTGAGTCAGCATGTACATTTCAAGATGTTACCAGAGCAGACATGCCTTGCCAGAGTAACCAGCCTGAGTGCAGCGATGAGGAGGGTGATGAGAGATTGGCCAGCCATCAAGAGACTCTACCTGATGTAAGTTTAAAATATTTTACGTATCGTCGATCAGTGGTATCCCACAAGGCAGTGTTCTGGGCCCAATTTTTTTTTTTAGATCTATATTAATTTACCAGATGCATGCAGTTTCCTCATTTGTGAAAATATTTCCTGACGATACAAAGCTGTATAGACGTGTTGTGGATGAAAACCCTTCCCACATTCTCCAACAAGATTTGCTAGCACTTTGTAAATGGTGTGATAAGTGGCAGCTTAAGTTTAATCCAAAGAAATGTAGTGCTATGCGAGTGGGAAATATAAAGCGAACTTCTGGTTATTACATGAAAGATGGTGAAAGAGATATTTTTATAGCAGATAGTACTTGCTATGAAAAGGATTTGGGAGTTTTGTTTGACCCCCACATTAATTCTGCCGTTTCAAAAGCCAATAGGATGCTTGGGGTCATCAAGAGAACATTTGCTTTTATGGACCAAACAATGTTCCTTTGTTTGTATAAATCCTTGGTTAGGCCACATTTGGAGTTTAACAGTTGTGTTTGGTCACCTTATCTTGGGACATTAAATGTTTAGAGTCAGTGCAGCATAGAGCAACAAAATTGGTCCCTGGCCTAAAAGATAAATCATATTAAGAAAGACTGCTAGCATTGGGTCTACATGTACCTACTCTAGAGTATCAACGTTTAAGATCTGATATGGTTCAGGTCTTCAAGATCATCTACGGCATAGACCATGTTGAGACAACAACATTTTTCTGTTTTTCAACAGTACTTTCAACCAGAGGTCACATCAAGGAACTTTTTAAGAATCATTGTAGACTGAATGTGCGAAAACACTGTTTTTCACATTTGGTGCTCGATATGCGGCAGTGTGCACCCCCCCCCCCCCCTTCCATTGTGTCTTCATTGTGTTCTAGGAATCTCAGGAATTCCTTAGACGTTTTACGGGGGTCAATCATTAACAAAAGGACAAGAGTGTGTTAGGGTATACGAACATTGGGGGGAGTCCGGCCACCACATATCGGGCATGGTATAGTTTTTCACAGCAAGTAGTTGACCTGTGGAATGGTCTGCCAAATGTAGTTGTTTCAGCTTCATCCATAAATTGTTTTAAAACAAATTTAAACAAATTCTGGAAAGACCTGGACTGCAAATTTATTTTTAGATCCTAAATTGTTTTGCTTTGTTTTGAATCTCAGTTATTGTTTGTAGCAATTAGCCCCACTAAGTTTTATAGTATTAAGTATTATAGTTTTATAGTATTAAGACGGGTCATATAAGCCCAAGGCTTTTAATCGACCTAAGATTACAAGCAAGAACAAGTTAGTAGGCCTATGCGTGCAGAAAACTAATACAAATTGAAAAGTATAAACCAAAAATTAATAGGCCTAAAGCTTTGAAGTTTGATGAATGTTTTTGTGTTGGTTTTTGCATAGAGAAATGACTAGTCTCTGCTAGCTGCATGCACCACCAGACTGATGTCCATTTGAGCATCTACCACTCTGTTGGACCTGCCAAAAGTCCCCCCCCCCCCTTTCCCCGTTTCCGCGGCCACTGGCTGAAAATAAGTTTGTCGTATAATGACTTACGGTCTGATTTTTTCAAATAAATTGTCAAGTGAGATTTAATGTATGACTGATTTTCCAACAGGATTCAAGACAGTTTCATGACGTTGGATGTCAGACCGAGCCCATGACAAGTTTGACTAACCCTGGAGACAAGCCAGAAGAACAGCAGAGGCATGAAGTTTTTATAAAGCTTTTTTTCGACGTTGTTGTGTAACAGTTATATAATGCCGACTTCATGTGTTGTTGGTGGATGCACTAGAAATAGTATTAAGAATCCAGAGACTAATTTTTTTCAATTTCCGCGGGATCCTGCGATACCAAAGGAATGGGTGAAGTTCGTGAATAATACACGAAAGGATTTCACCTTCATGCCAAAATTCCTGGATCCGCCCCTGCTGATATTTGCCTGTTTTTATCACTTTATCTGGCTCCCATGTATTTAATCTTTTATAATCTTTGCTATTGTTACTTTAGGTTATTTTATTATATTTAAAGGGCCTGGGAGCATTTTATTCAAATGGATTTGGTGCTATATACATGTCTTTTATATTTTTTATTAATATTTGATTGAAGACAGAATGACATGGCCTGTACACATTTATTGTTATTCTATTCTTGTATTTTACAATTTATTGCCACTGTACACTCAGAACAAGTTTTAGGTTTTATAGGCAGAAGTACATGAGATTTACCAACATGAGATTTACAATATTAGTCTTTGTCACACTTCTCCCTTTTGTGATGCAAAGCCAAAAAAGCTAATTGAATTAGCTTTAATCCAAGAAAATCTGAACCTGCTCAGCAGTAGAGTTATGCTGATTGTAAGTTTTTTCCTGGGAAAAGAGCAGCAAGTCTGCTCCAGGCTAAAGGACAGTGAGGAGAAATGGGCTGTATAACTGGCGAAATATAATTATAACATTAAAGATGCATCGCCCAATCTTTGGTCCTAAAAATAAAAATGCAGAATTTTACAAGTGAACACATTTTTGGGAGAGTATCAGCCGCTCTAACTTTTAATTTTTATGGTCAGGAACCATAAACAAATTTAAAACTTTTCTTTTAACAATACATACAGAACCGGTCATTTTGGCATGTTATTTAACTGCTAATCATTGGTGGATTTTTTTCGTGCGATGGTTCAAATGAAAGCTTGCAACTATCTCGACTCCATTAAACACTTGAAAGTAAATCACATTTTTGGGGTCAAATCGGCCAAAGATCGGGCGATGCATGTTAACCCTACCAGTTTTTTTTTCGTTTTTTAATTTTTTTTTTTTGGGGGGGGGGTGTTGGGGGGCTTCATCCTTATTTACAAAATGTAAGGCCTCAAAGTACACTTAGCTGTCGGCATGTAAAAGTTGGCCTTTGTGCACATTGAAAATTCATATCACAAAAAGTGAAACAGGATTTTCATAATTTGTAAGGGGCGAAACGAAATTGGAGATTTAAAAAGAAGAAAAAATTGATGTCGAAGAGGAAACCCACAGTTTAACAAAAATAGTAATAACATCCGGATCCAAAACCTCGTATTATCAAGACACAAGCTTTTGATATCTGGACATGTTTTAGTGTTTGAAATAATTATTTCCAGTTACCCTAGTTGACGTTCAATTACATTTGAATTGATGTTGGTATAAAAGTTTTTGAGACAGATAAAGATACGATTGGCCGTGGTCGTCATCATCCAAAAAGTAAAACAGGATATTCATAATTTCTAAGGGGTGAAACGAAATTGGAGATTTTTAAAAATAAAAAATTGATGTCAAAGAGGAAACCCACAGTTTAAAAAAAATATAGTAATGACATCCGGATCCAAAACTTCATATTATCAGACACAAGCAGAGTTCAAACACAGGCAATCAGCACAGTTTAGCTCATTCTCTACTTTGAAAACAGTCTGGGTCATGCAAAGCTACAAGTTTTACCAGTCTGGGTCAATGTTTTTGATATCTGCACGTTTTAGTGTTTGAAATAATTATTAACTAGTTACCCTAGTTGACGTTCAATTAAATTTGAATTGATGTTGATATAAAAGTTTTTGAGACAGGTAAAGATATGATCTTTCAAACTGTTTGGTTTAAATTTTAATGAAAAAAATATTTGGTACCTTGTCTTCAGGATTGAATTTAAAGGAAACATGCCATGGATATCCAGTTCAACTTCTTCTAATGCAAATTATCATGTATCCCCCCCCAAAAAAAAGGATCTCAATGTAAAACATTTGTGTCAAAAAGAAACTTAAACCTTTCAGTGGAAGGCTTACACTGCCGTGCTAAAGTGGTCCAATGTGTGGATTTGAATCAACAATCAATTTAGTTTTTTTTCTCCAAATTTTAAATAACTGCAGTAAATACTTGGAACCTTCAATAATTTTTAATTTCCATTCACTACGTACTCACTTCTTTTGGGGACCCCTGGGGGAAAATCTACAGCTTTTTAGACAGTGCACATTAACATCACATTGTAATAAAAGAAGAACCAAGTACTCATCATGCACTCGTGAATAAGGGTGAACCATATTTTTTAAATTGATGTTGATATGCAGTGAAAAATGCAATTGTATTTATTCAATTTAAAATGTGTTAATTGTTGTTGAAATTAAATGAATTTTAATTTAAAGTATTTTCAAAAATGAGATTGAAATAATAAAAAGCTGCAATATTAATAAATCCGATCAGAAAATTTCTCTGTTTGTGTGGTTAATTTAGGTGCATCCGAAATAACGGTTTTTGCTGCGGCTATGGCTAGAACAACAACGCATCATGCATGCAGACATGCTGATCTAACCACAGCCAAAGCCGTCAGGTCGGAACGACCTTTTACTGGAGGTACAGGTGTACTCTGTTAACATACAAAACAATTGTAGATTTACAAAGCGCCCTTTGTTGACGAACTTGAACTGTTCTGTAAATGCACAAATGTGTTTTGCTACATGATGGAATGTGGTTCGTTAATATACAAACAAAAACGTAGATTCACACAAATGCTTACAAAGAATGTCTGTAAGAATACAAAACACACTGTTGATGCATAAAACGCTTACAAAGAATGTTTGTAAGAACACGAAGAAGAGCTTTGGTGGCACACAAAAATGTTTATAGAGAACGTCTGTACGTATACATACCTTTTGTAATAATAATTGACATAAGATTCTTTGTAAATTTACAGAGAAATTTTTAACAGTGTAGAACAGACATTTGGCATTGTCAAGAGGCGCTTTGCCTTGATGAAAACAGGCACAAGAGTCAGGACCATGGCAAAGGCAGCAAGAGAAATCCTAGCTTGTTGTCTCTTGCACAACTTCGGCATTGATGAAGGTAAATCAGTTATAACTAATTTCAAACATTTTCACCACTTATTTTATTTCAAGTTTTTCATCAAGTGCAATTAATCAGTAGACAATAAATTGATTGTTTATTTCAGGCTTTTAAATGGGTCTAACATAATATTTGTGTGAATGAAAAATCATGGTTTTAAAGGCAAGAGGAATGTGTTCTTTTTATCCCTTTTTCAGAATATAATTTTTTCATTCACTCTCTTTGCCTTTGCATGTGAAAGGAAACCAGACACCAGACCCGACTTGAAAAACGGCAATGAGTTACCGCTGAAGACTTGATCCTGACAACTAATTTGATCTTCAACAAACTTTTATCACAGCGACGTTTGACAAGATTGAAACATGAGAAAAATTGATGAATTGAATCTCATATCATAAATTGCACAAGACACAATCTGAGGATGTTATAAATTAGATGTTATAAATTCTTGTTTTTTTAGGCGATCTCATGCCAGTTGATGAGGATGTTGATGAGGACAGGCCAGAGAGTGATCTGCTCTTCTTCTATGAAATACAAGTGCTTCTCTTGGCAAGGCTCTAAGAGACGAGCTAGCAATGTCTATGTTCAATGATCGACACCTAGGGAATTAAAAACTCTTTTCTTTTTTTTCTTCTGTTTTTTTTTTGGGGGGGGGGGGGATTTCCGAAATTAATTGTAACATTTATACCACCCCTATCAATGACATAAGGAAAAAGGTCTATGATCAGAATGCCCAAAAATACCAGGTCTGATAGGGTTAATGAAAAAAATGTAGTGTTATTAGTACTCTTCACTGAATAAATATCTAGTGAAGAGTTTTTAACAACACCTCAGTGATAACTACAGAAATATCAAGTTTTATCTTCAAGCAAACTTGAATCCTCTATACAGACTGGTCAAGCGGCTCGCAACAGCATTTTTAAAATTTTGTTGGACTGTTTAGTGTTCTAAAAGATATCAAAGTTTTGGAGTGTTAAAATTGTTGCACTTTGTTTGGTTGTAACACTGAAAATGCCACAATAACCAAGAATGAAAAGCCCGGGGAAAGTTTGCGTGCATGAGTATAGTTAACTAGAGAGACAGCTAGCTCCGGAGATTGGTTCCTCTAGCAAGATTATCTATGCTTACACACATGTAGTGTGACTGACATGTTTGAACAGTATAGAGATGAGCACCCAAATGTGCTCTTGAATAAGGAATGGTTTTAAAATTACCAGAGTCCCCAACAATGAACCTTGTGTCCACGTCTCCTACATGTAGGAAGCTGTCAAGGCCAACTGAACCTGCAAAAAGAAATAATTATTTTATTTAATGTGGTTACATCGAAAATCAAGACCATAAACTGTAAATTGAAGTGATTAGGGAGCAATTCCACATTTGACAGTATGAAGTTATACGGTTTTATATGGTTTATATGGTTTTTTATCTCTACTGACTGATAGGCACCCCCCCCCCCCCAAAAAAAACCCACCAAAAAGTGAATTAAACAAAACACACACTAATTAGTTTTGTCTACTTCTGTACATGTATGGTTCATGAAAGGGGGCAGTTCCTGTCTTTTGTGGAACATTGCTCAACAACAATTCTAAGCTTATTTTATTTACAACAAATTAATAATACTGATAAATCCCTTCACAAAGCAGACATGAATCCACAAAATTAAACGTACCTTTGAAAACATCAATGGGGTCATTGATTCCCTCAAGTTTATCTTTAGATACAGCCCCAGACACAGGGTTGTCACCAGACCAAATTGAGTGCCGGCTAATTTTATCGATTGCGAGCGTAGTGAGCGGAGCGAACGGAGCGCAGCTCCTCATGGCCGGGGTCCAGGGGCCCGCGGGGTCCAGGGGCAACGCCCCGGTGGGGGTCGAGGGGGCGAAGCCCCCCGAAGCTCCTGGGTTTTAGCTTTTAAGAATGGATTTGGAGGGCTCACCTTTCACATAATTTGTTGTATAATAGTATGATATTTTCATAGTATTATACAAGAATTTATGATGTGAAGGAGTGCCCTAGCTCCAATGCAATTGACAACAATGTTGGCTCAGAAAAACTGAAACTTCTGTATGGCCTACCAGGTGTTAGACGTTTACGAAGTCACGCTTATCCAACCTGAAATTTACGTACATCGACATTACGAAGCACATCGCATCATTTGCACGCGGTAGAGACTAGTGGCATTAGCTCATCGTGCAGGCGCAAACAACCAATCATAATGGCGATTCCCAGGTCTTTTCCCTGACGTCATAAATAAATGCTAATTAGTGTATTTGTTTGTACCGCTACAAACTGAGATTTATTTTATAATATCGTACGATGTTTTAATTGATCTATGGACTAAAGTCCTCAAAATAGTGGCAAATAACTCAAAGAAATGAAGAATACATGTTATGAACTTTTTAAAACTTTTATTACTGTTTAATGAAATATTCACACAATTTTTGTGCCGGTCGGTAAGACATCAATTTGCGTTTGGTGCCGGTCGGCCAGAGGGAGTGCCGGTTAGACCCGACCGGCGCCGACCGGCGTAGCTACAACCCTGCCCAGACATGATGTCTTGAGCATGTGTAAGAGGGGATGGTTCGCTGCCACCACCAGTTTGCACAACCTGCACCTTACATTTGGCGACTGCAAACAAACAAACAATAAAATATGCATAGATAATGAATGATGCAGCGATACCCCCTCCCTATCCTCCAATCCACACGTAAGCATGATAAGGTTAAGCTATACTGTATAGTATACAATCATTTACACAAGCAGTGAACAGTTTGTGTGATATCATCACTGCACGTACATAACTGTGGTGTCAATAGCCATTGGACACGCATTAAATAGTCTGCAGTAACAAATTTTTTAATGGATGATAAGGGTGCGCCTAGGTATCACATTAAGCTATAGGCCTAGAGGGCAGTCTCCAAGATATGCATTTTAAGACCAAAATGTGTGACCCACTTCTAATTTTAAAGCATTTCTTTAAAGCACTTTCACTCAGATAAAATAAACATGGGTGATATTAGAACAACTTGAAATTTTCATGAACCTGCCTACCTATACGATCCTTTCAATTATTTGGTCTTGGACTTGGAGACGACAGACAGTGAAAAGTGTTATCTTTTTAATGAAAATCGAAATATATTAATTATTAATAATTACAATAACTGATTTAATGTGAGCAGGCCTAGCTAGGCGGGCTAGTACATGTACTTACTTGCACTGACCATGTTTCTCTGTCGATCTCTGCACTGGTCGACAGTTTTGATATTTCCTCCTGCAACACTTGGAATAGCACACGATAAAGAAAAAAAATTAAACATGACCACTGAACTACACCAATGTAGAGTAATTTCAAATTTGGGCATATTGGGTGTTAACACATCCTTTATTTAGTATTAACACTATAATAGTAAAGAAACTTCCCGTGGAAATGGAGCTCTCAAATTGCGAAAATCCTAGAAATCATGAAAGTGCATAGGTCAACTTTGGGCGCCCTCAATAGGTACCACCGGGAATTTGATGTCAATACCGGCTGGCCCGGCTTCGGCCTCCCGCACCGTCGTATAGTATCGACTAGTTCGTGCAGTACTTGTAGTATCGATAAAAAATTGTTTAGCCCTCCCCGTGCCGGCGTTGGTTCTCCGTATTAAAAGCATGGAGCAAAGTATGTGAAAAAACTTCCCATTATTCCCTTGATTATACTAGTACAAGTAGTAGATTTTAGAGAGTAGGCCTAATTCATTTTATATGATTTATTTAGTTTAATTACTGCAGTGCAGTGAAACATACTTAGTACTAATCTCAGTTACTAGCACAACAACTTAAATTCTTACGAATTCACGCAATCCCGGACTCGCTCCCATGCAGCCTTCTTCTCCCTTTTTGTTATTGTTGTGCCCCTTAGAGGCGCCTCGATTATCCCCTTTTCTTCTAGATACGCTGTTGCAAGAGCAACATCCATATCACTGCTGAAGGGTGTCGCCTTTCTGTTTATTTTGTCTGTTTTGCCACTCATTTTGTCACACTCATGCACGGCAGCGCACGGATATAGATACGAATAGCAGACGACGACATCTACTTTTTCACTTTTCGCTTACGCATGCGCATTTGGCATGACATTTCTTGCTTAACGTAGCAAGAATTTTTTTTGGCCGTGAAATACGTTTACCGTAAGCAAATATTTTCTGCTATAGTAAGCGGCGATTCTTCGCTTACGGTAACGCGTTCCATGAAATTGGGCCCTTGTCTCACCGCGACCGGCCGCGGCCGGCTGCACACAAGCTTCCATCATGGCGTCCGCTTCGCGGATGACGTTACAAGAAGCATTGCGTGAGCTACAACATGAGAGTTCCGACACCGACGATGGTAGTTTGGATCTACAAGGCAGTGCAAGTGACATCGATGTACATACACACATATAACGACTACCAATGTTCCTGTATAGGCCGTATAATAATCAGATTGCGCAATGAAGATAAAGGTTGTGACATTGTTGTCGTCCATTCGGGTAAGCTGTGTTACGTACGTAAACGAGGCTTAACCTTAACGTTATTAACGACGCTAAATTACATCGTGATGTTTGGCCATCGGGCTTTGGTGTTTGTTGATACATAAAGCCACGATATTATTTAATATATTTATCATAAACTTTGTCCTCTATGATGACTGCCAATGCTGGATTGTACCGTTGAACTGAATAAGATTGAATAGTAAAATGAAAAAAATGCCTTGGATTAGATAATTTCATTGTTGTTTTCCGGTTCGGTGTCCTTGTTACAAACGTTAAATAAAAGGATTAACAACATTTTTGGATCAAAATTGGATTTGGATAACAGTCATTAAACATTGTGATTGTCATAAACAAACTTTCCCTTTAAAATATAGAAGATTGCTCTTGCAAAACTATCTTGATAAAAACTTTTGTTATTTATAATATGTGGTGTAAACGTATGTAACGGTGTCCTTTTTACTCACTCATATTTTTTCTTGTTTGTACCTTGACTGCTCATAGTGAGACATGTATCTACTGTACATGATACAAAGTCAAAGGAAACTTACCCTTTGTGTGATACCATACGCCTGAAAGACACTATGTTACATACGTTAGAGATGCAACTACATAAGTTTGAATGCTAAAAAAGTGGACTTCCTCACAACGAACTATCTTTACCCCTTTAAAGTAGCTTGCTTGAGGGATAAACATTGAAATAAAAGTGTCTGCATTATTCCTGACAGTTATTCATTTTTTACCATGTGTGTCCCACTTTCTTCACCTAGTATTGTATATACACACAAATACGAAAGTGCCAAATGGCAGAAAGATAACTCACAAGTGATAGTCACAAACTGGAAAGACAAGAGAAATGTCTATGTTATTGCTACAAACAATGATGGTGCAGATGGTGCACAAAATTTCGTCAGGAAGAAATGATCACAATTCCTTCCGTCATCACCAGCTACAATAAGTATATGGGTGGAGTCGATCACTGTGATCAGTATCGAGCATACTATAAAGTAGGGCGCACAGGGAGACGCTGGTGGAAATACTTGTTTTGGGGATTGTTCAACCAGGCACTTGTGAATGCCTATATCCTATGGGAATTATCGACAAGACCACATAAAAAACAAAAGCGGAGCTGGTCACTGAAGGCCTTCAAGACAGCAATAGTTCACCAGTTGGTGGATGGCTTCACATCGCGCAAGAGGACGTCAGGGGGACTTGTCAAACGGCCAATAACACATACACTGTCAAACGATGCTTACCCTGGCCACTCTCTCGTTCAGTTTGGAGATCGAAAGCGAGTCTGTGTGTGCTGCAAACAATATGGCAGGATGACACAAAGCAATCTATCAGTCCAGACAACATTTGGCTGCTCTTCCTGTTCAGTGAACTTGTGCAGAATACGTTGCTTTACTGAGTGGCATGCTGAACAGTGAATCCAATATTGCTTGTAAATATTATTCCATGTACTGTAGCCCTATTCCATACCAATTGTAATCAATGTGGATAAATCCCTTTTCACACGACGAAAAAAAAAACAGTCCTTGCATCTCATTGAACGTTGGTCGAATATACATCGTATGTGTGGAGTCTACATGTAGCTAATTTGTAGCCTAAACCCATAATTTGCAGTATTTTTGTTAGGTCAAAGGTCGACTCAAGGGGTGAAAATATGGAATTATTTTGTGTATTTCTAACATATAAAGTTATTCTTCATAAAGTACATATATACAATGTTCATACATGTAACTGCTAACAATTAGCAAATCACACCAACATGCCCATTTTAGACAAATGTAAATAGTTATTATTTACCTTTTACGATTTCAAAAGGTCACAGGTCAATTATGAGAGGTCATAGTGAACAAGTCTGATGACGACATGTTTTATTGCCTACATGTAACAAATAAGAGTACACCACAATAGTATGTACAAAAGTGTTTAGTGAGTCATATGGTATTGCTTGTACATGTAAATACAAATGTTTCATAACTGTTTTCATCATTTCAAAAAGGTCAATGTTCACCAACTGGATGCCATATTTGTATAAACATTTATTCCTTTTGAATAAGCAGAACACTTGGCTACAATACTAAACACATTTATGTGTATATGAATGTTTCAAATACAAGTATGAATTCGTAGGCGATTTTTTTTAAAAACGAGCAAAATTTTAACAATGTCCGTACAATTCCATTTATTTCCAGGTCAAAGGTCAACTTTATCAATTGCAACCGAGCCTAATGAATTATATTATTTATTACAATTATTGTTTTTGATGAGAGACACTGAGACACATGATAAATTATGCAAGAAATGTTTTTATGCCAAATCAGGCATATTTTTAGCGAGAAATTGTGGTTTTCAGTATTTGTCACCTTTTCGAGGTCAAAGGTCAACCCTAAGAAGTAAAAATAATTGATTATTTTTTCAGGATAAAGTTGTTCATCATAAATACACACATAACTGCTGAATAAATAGTAAATTGCACCAGCATGCAGATTTTGGGGCATTTCTGTTATTTTGTACATTGTTGGAAATTCAAGAGGTCAAAGGTCAATTATGAGAGGTCATATTGAAAAAAAATTTGCTCGGTTCGAAAAAGTGTTGTATGGCCTACGAAATAAACACAACATGTAACACAAGAATATTTACAGAAAAACCAGTGTACAGAGTTGTTTGTTGAGAGTGATTTTCAATGTTTTTTTTTAAATTTGCTTCAGTGAGTATAATGACCGTAGTACAATATACATGCAGAACTGAATTTTTTGCTAATGGGTTAACGTACATGTAGCAATAAAAAAAATTGGCCGTGAAATACGTTTACCATAAGCAAATATTTTCGGCTATAAGCTGCGATTCTTCGCTTACGGTAACGCGTTCCATGAAATTGGCGCCAGGCCAGCGATACGACAATCTGTTTTCTTTTTGCGATGCAGTAAATTAAACTAAACAATCACAAACAATGATGGCGCACTTTATAAGCCTAACACACGCGTACGCGCCGTATGTATATCATGCATGCATATAAAAAAAAACACGTAGACGTGACATAATTATACACAGTACATATCGGATACGTTACGCTAGCGCGCTCGTTGTGGCAGCAGACTTGATCACTTGTTTATCTGATCTGAGCTGAATGGACCGCATGTTGGTTGCATATATTATACGTTTGCATATACGCATAGAGCAAGGGTCTTTTCTCGGGTTGTTCTTAAACCCCCTCGACCCCAGGACATACGCGCCGCTCATATACAGTGCGTATAAAAAAAAAGGTAATCCGAATTCAGGGCGTTAATATGCCAAGGTTATTTAGTTTGACAATTTACATGTAGTGTACCAAAGAAGAGGAACTCCTCAGCTTTCCATTGATACCTGTATCGATCCATTGCTGTCACACATGGCCGAGTACATTGTTATTGAAAATGGCAAATTCAAATCGCATTTTTGCAAGTTTGGGTAATCAGTTCAAGGCAGTCTGAAATGGATGCATCACTTGACTGCCTAGATGATTATGTAAGATTTTTAAGCTGGTGCGGTAATCGTCTGTTACGACATCCTTTTCTTCAAGTTGGGTATTTAAGAAGGGCCTGGGTTTAGGGACAGGTAGTTGGAAAGATGGTACAACTAACGACTGAACAGCGAGTTTTCGTGATTACAACATTTCACCAAACTCACAGTTTGCAGCAAACTCGCGATGCTTTCAGGAACGTTTCCCAGAACGGGAGCCCCAGCAGCCAAAACCATCTGGGCGAATGTTAGAAAATATCAAGAGTATGGCACTAGCCTCAACCGCAACAAGGGGAATTCTGGCAGGAGGCGCACCGGGCGATCAGAAGGGAACATTGCAGCAGTAAGGCAGCAACTTTTGGAGCATCCTAGGGACACCAGCGCAAGGCGAAATGGGCTGAGATTGCCTTCGGTGACATTCAACAGAATCACGAGATTGGACCTCCACCAGCATCCATATCGGATTCACATCCGACATCAACTTACGCCAGGAGATTTTGCTAGAAGGCTGTGGCGTTTTCCAGATGGTTGATAGCCCGTACCGAGAGAGATGTCAATTTTCTGCGGAATCTCGTAATCGGCGACGAAGCTGCTTTCTCCATGAACGGCAAGGTCAATACGCATAATGTTCTTAAATATGCACCAGCAAGACACCCCCCAGAATTCAATTTTGAGGGTAACATGAGTCGACAAAAGTGGACTGTTTGGTTAGGACTTTGTGGAAGTGGTCAGCTGATCGGACCGTTTTTCTTTCAAAGGAATGTCAATGGTAACATGTATCAGCAGATGCTCAATGATAACGTTTTACCGCAGCTGCAGGAACACTTTGAGCGACAGGTTCGTGGGGTCTTCAGACAACTCTGGTGGGCCCAAGATGGCGCCCCAGCACATCGCCTTATCGCTGTCCGAGATCGTCTGAGGGAACTCTTTGGCGAACGAGTCATCGCCGTCAACCATGAGGTGGAATGGCCACCAAGATCACCTGACCTCACACCATGTGACTATTTCCTTTGGGGACATTTGAAGAACAAGGTGTTTGCAACTCCTCCCCGTGATCTTGATGGTGCAGGGCCGTATTCGAAATGAAGTGGATGCTTTACGCAATAATCCGGCTATGGTGAGACGAGCAGTGCAGGACATGCTCCGTCGCTGTCAGCTTTGTGTCGAAAGGGGAGGTGGACATGTTGAAGGTGTGGGTGCATAAAAGGGCAATGTTAGAAGAGATTCTTCTTGAATAATGTCCAGTCATTCCTAAAGAAAATCTGGTTTATCATACTGACTTTCACTAATTATCCTGCCTTGCACTGATTACCCAAACTTGCAAAAATGCGATTTGAATTTGTCATTTTCAATAACAATGTACTCGGTCATGTGTGACAGCAATGGGTCAATAAAGGTATCAATGGAAAGCTGAGGAGTTCCTCTTCTTTGGTACACTACATGTAAATTGTCAAACTAAATAACCTTGGCATATTAACCCCCTGAATTCGGATTACCTTTTTTTTGATACGCACTGTATAGATAGAGAAAACTATACGGGATATGGGTCGAGTAATGTTGCGCGACCTCTGTATGATGTTTTGATTGTATTGGTGATGGTAACGATTTTGTGTGGCGGTCTTCAATTTTGACTTGTCGACGGCATTAGTCGTCATTGGAAATTATGTCTGAGACCTGTATTAAAGAAAATATAGTTTTACTTATAGTATTTTTTACATTAAATTCTGTAAAACATGGTATATTACCAAATATCAAAAGAATGCCCACTCCTCTCTACTTGGACTACTTTGAAAATATAAAGTTCCCACAACCCTGATTCATCTATACTATAATGATCGTTAAGTCGCCATCTTTGTTAGTGCAAACACGGGGCGCCGCCATCTTTGTTTCAGGGCGCCGCCATGTTTTTTTCAGGGCGCCGCCATGTTTCTTTCAGGGCGCCGCCATGTTTCGCGTCAACTGGCGCCCGCACCCTGCTGAATTGATGCGTCCTGGGGTCAATTTCGGGGTACCCGTGGGTTGGGGTCTGCGTTGTTGGTGTTCCGACGTCTACCCGCGATTGCGTGGATTGCGTGCAACGGCAGCCGGACACCCGCAATGATCGTTAAGCTTGGTCGGGTGACTTCGCGGCTATCCTCGGTGATCGAGGGGTCGGGCGGGGTGCCAGATGAGGCGAACACTCCTGACTGCTGTGGTTCGAGATGTCTGGTTGGCTGTTTCAGACGGACCCCCTTATTGGTCTTATTTTACATCAATGTACTCCGTACCTACACGTGACCTTTGTGCTCAAAAAGACAATTTTCATCAACATTTACAACACACGTTTGGAATGTTTGTTGTTTTGTTGTTTGATAATAAAACAATAAAATACCAAACATCCGTAAACATTTTTAAACAACATGAGCAAAAGTGGTATGGTTACTCCGCGGCTTTCGGTGAGCGTTGGTCGAGGAGGCCGGGTGCCACATACCACGAACAGTACCGAACTGCCGCGTTGCGAAATGTCTGATTCTCTGTTTCAGACGGACCTCCTGATTGGTCGGTAATGACGTCGGTGTGTCGACTCGACTCTTTGTTGATGCATTTATTTCGCGTAGCTCTTTTAGTCCTAGGTCTTAGGGACGTGACCAAGAGCTACGATTATCACAGCTATCTCCAAACATCAATAAACAATTTTAATCAACATGATCAACATTTACAAAACCCTTTTTGTTGTTTGATATTTGATAATAAATACCAAACATCAATTAACCTCAGTACCCATGTAATACTTTTGAAAGCCTGTAGTATCCAGACGCCATGTCCTCGATTGTGTACAAAGTCTATGGAGAGTTCAGTGCACTTTCAAATAATTTCTTAACACAATGTGAATTATTTCTCAGTCCCAGATTCATGTCTTTTTGGAGAGTTCACTGCATTTTCAAAGTAAAGTTTAACACAATTTAAATTATTTCTCAGTCCCAGATTCATATAATATATATTATAAGATATATTATAATATAGGCCCTATGTTATAATATATATTTTTTATAGCAGTTCTGTATTCCTCAGCTTGCTGATTTGTGAAAACAATTTTCAACCGATGAAATAGGGACTCTGACCTTTGATTTTACATACATAGAAGTAGAACTTGAACTGTTAGAAAAGCCCAAAATGATTTCACAATTGCCAGTGTAGATACCATCAGTCTTTCAACTTTGAGGTAATATAAAACGATTTCAGATCTGACAATCACAACAGCTTATGCACTTAGGTTTCAGGACATTTCTCACAAAACAATTTTGGGAATCTTTTCTCCCAATTTTGAATATTTTAAAAGGTTTAAAACCCACAGCGCCATGGCAACAATTTAAACTCAAACTGCGTCCTATTTTATATTAAGGGGTGGGGCCTCAGGAAACAGTGCAGATTTCATCTGCAAATTTAATATTATTCATATTTATTTCCCCTTTTTCATGACTTGAAGGGGCCATGCAATCAATTTCAAAGAGACATTTGTGCACATATCTGTGTCTGAACTGTACGAAAATACTAGGATACCCGTTTTCTGTGTACATGTATTTCTTTTCAGTACATTTATTTATTCAATATTCACTGTCCTACCATGTTAAAAACCCGAGGGCGCTGTTGTGTTATGTCACTTTGACTTTACATCCCCGCTCAAAATTAACCAATCATAAGCTCATTCTAGAAAATGATGACCCTTGAGTGCCCCCTGCAAATTAGACCCCGTTACCCCATATTACATTACATAAACCAGCAAAGAAGTCGGCACAAAACCCGCAACATTTAATACTCACACATCACCCACACCTAGCGGGACCCCGTTACCCCATATTACATTACATAAACCAGCAAAGAAGTCGGCACAAAACCCGCAACATTTAATACTCGCACATCACCCACACCTAGCGGGTGCCGCGCGAAGCGCGGCATCCCGCTAGTGTTTACAATCACTCCTGTTCCAAGCCACACGTCTTTTTTAAAATAATATATATATATATAGAAACGTTAGTGTTTAAGCCAATGTTAGGTTACTGGCGTGAGGTGCAGTAGCGCATCAAAATTGCATCTATTATTATAGTGACCTGTTTGTTAATGCTGTACTTTTAGATCTGATTTCATTTCCTGCCTATTGTATTAATGTTTTCTGCATATTTTGATAATTTTTCGAGACTTGTTTCCCCTGTTTTTGCATACGTAGGTACACCTGTTAAGCGAGAGCGAGTACTGTAGGATTGTTGATCCTGATCCCGAATCTTCCATCGTAGTGGAGCCATCTCACTTACTCAGAATGGGAAGTTAAGCAAAGATAAACATTATCCACAACGTTGGAGTTGACCTGCTTCCACAGAGTCCCATAAAACCATATGGATATCACAGTTGTAGAGCATGTAGAATAAAGTTTGAAAGCAGATTTTCTCTATGAAGTCTACGAGAGTGCGTTTTATAAAGATGTACACATTTAATAAGTACACAGTTAGGGATATTATTATATATAAGTGAAAATAATAGAGCATATGAAATTAAAATGGTAATCTGTGGATGGTTTGGAGATAAATCGTCACAGTTTTCACGAAGTGACATATTCGTCCACGTGGTGGTAAAATCGCGTTGCGAGATATAAGCGATTGAAATTGGTCAAGTGTTAAAACCGCTGTTTCAATGTCGTTTTAATCTCGAAGATCATTAATTGTTACTTTGTTAGAAAGCAGGAATCTCATAATGATACGTAACTGTATTCGTTTTGTAGAGGAAATTAACTATAAACGAATAACAAACTTATAAACCAAACAGTCACTTCGTGAAAACTGCACACGCTGTTGTCAAGTTTTCACGAACTGACATTAGTATAGGGACACGCGTCAACTTCGTGGAACACACGGGTGGCGTGATCGAATTGTCATTTCGTGAAAACTTAAAAACATGCCATTCGCATGTTTTACATGCAGTAATACAAGCACAAGGTTGCGATCGGTCACTTCGTGAAACTTAAAAACACAGTTCACTTAATTACATTTTACAAAAACTTAATTACTTTAATTAGAAAACTAGATAGTTTTGAGGATTAAAACTTGGTGAAATGAAAGATAACAGTATTTGAAGTCCAAATATTGACTAAACTCATTTTCCAAAAAAATACGATTTTTTTTAGCAATCCGTCACTTTGTAAAAACTGCAACGAAATGATTGAGATTCCTTTGGATGGGAGTTTTTTTCAGAGGGAGGACTGATTTATGCAATGTAAGTTTAGCAGATTCAGAGTCTTCAGAAGGGTTAGTAGTAATGAATGATGAACCATTACTGATAATTTGTTGTATACGTTTAGGGATGTTAATTAAAGTAAAGTTATGAAAAGTAGGTGAATTACTAGAGATTTCATTGACAATTACTGTAGCGATAATTTGGTTTCTGAGAGATGTGAGTATAAAGATTAAAAACTGATTATGGATTAATTTACCTGGTTGATTAGGGCAATGGCCAAATAATAATTGAGGGATAATCAATCGATCAATCAATCAATCTCACTTTATTATCCCTAACGGGAAATTCCTTTCGGCCTATACATCAAACAATTAATGAATACATTAAAAATTACAATAAATATTACACGTAAAAACACAATACCTGACTAAAATTGCATTGCATGTGGGCCTAATTAAATCCCGTGTTGGTCTCTGTAACGTATAATTATCATTCCAACTGCTTATTAAAAATCTGGACAGCTGAGGGAACAAGTGAGCTGGCATACCGCTTAGTTTTAATCCTCCGCTGTAAAAGACGGTTACTCCTAGCACTTCTAATAAATTTTTCATACAAAGGGTGAGTTTCATCTGCCAGAATCATTTCAACTTTGTTCAACATCAGAGATTTATACAGATTGTCAACCATTAATTGATCAGTACCAATTATTTTATTCGCTTGTTTAACTACCCTATCCAATTTAGACCGATCCAGTACCCGCATGTTTCCAAAAACACAAATAAGACAATATCTAATAATACTTTCCAGGGCAGACTGAACGAACGAAGACGTGATCGTGAATGACGATTGAGTGGTTTAGATGAATTGAAGAAATCAATTTCAGAAATGACTTGCAATTCTAGGTTTATTAGAAATATTATTAAGGTTATCTCCAGTATTATTAATGTATTGAAATTATCTATACCTTGCGTAAGGTTATTAGGATGACTGTTATGGTATGGAGTGCTCTCAACGATATTGATGACATGACAATTAGTTTGTAGTTTGTGGAGTTTAGGTACGAATTCATCTAAGATTAAGCAATATTTATTAGTAAGATTAATATATTTTTGGAAATAATGTTTTGAATGAACAGCCAGAGGGTTTTCCATTTGTTAATACAATGCTTGATTTTATCGACAATTATTTTAGGTGGAGATGACGGCATAATGGAATAAAAATAACAATCTAATGATACTAAGTATGAATAAAAAACAAGTAGTAAATCAAATAGAACGTGTAGGACAATTATATAATAAACTAAACATCGATCAGAAGTATTTACATAAACACAATAAAGTTGCTTCACATCTTTGTTTCTATTTACAAGTAAACCAAGGAACAAACTAAGTGAAAAGGAAAACAAATTGTCTAGATATAAATCCGACTTTCTTCACAACACATCTCTGCTAAAACTTGGGGTACTGCCATGTGTAAATATCTTTTGGATGGACAATTAGCAATTTTTTACAGTAAATTCTTATGAATGGATGAACACAGTGATAAATTGTAAAGTACAATTCAACTGCAATACAGTTCAAAATTGTGGATCAAGCATGGATCAACACAGGGGAACAATGCAAATGTCACACTGGTCTCTCTCCTCCGCTTAGCTGCTTTGCAGACTACACATCTCTTGCTCGGCTTCGGTGTATTGGGCGTTGGCGGGATACTAACGAGAAAATGTCTACCCCATTAGTCTATTCGGAGTGGGTAGTGCGTGAGGTCTTCCACGGGTACCATAAACTGGCAAAGTGACCGTCTCCATAATTTCTCTGACGAGACACATTTTGAATTCACATAGTTGATGGCCCTGCAGCTTGTACACGATGTAAGAATTGACCAAACAAAGGTCAAGAAGGTATAAAAAAAAGAAGATCTTGTATCACTTCACAGGCTTGATGGAAGTTGGTCAGACAGATCTACTCCCTTTCCCTTGTTGTAGTCGAGGATGCAAGAAGGTTTCTCAATGGGAAGTCCATCCTTGTCTCTTCTGCCAGACTCCTCCATCGATGCCGAGTGCATGGTTGACAGCATTCTCACATCTTTTTTATCTCTCCACACAAGAACGAGTAGACCTCCGTTACCGGAGCGATAGGCTCCTTCAATTTCACCGTTTTCAATTCGATTATTCCGGTGGCATCTGCTTCCGTTTCAGTCGGACAGTTCCACAGACATTTGTGCGCCTGGCTCTAAGACGGAGAAATAGGTCGGGGCTGCTAAACCAGTTGTCAACGAAGATGTATCCCTGGACGAGTAGATCTTCGTTCAGATCGAGAACAGAGCTGGTACTTGGGGGAGGAGCACCTCGGTCCTGACCGGTGTAAACCTTGAAGTTCCACGTGTACCCGGCCGCCTCACCGCTGCTCTGGCATGCCTTGTACACCTTGATACCAAATCGGGCTCTTTTGCTAGGGTTGAACTGCTTGAACTTCAATCGCCCATGGAACTTCCAAAGCGACTCATCAGTGGATACATTTTGTGAAGGAATGTACACAGTTTTGAATTTCTCAGTCACAGAATCAATGACTGACCGCAGCTTTAACAGCCTATCGGTTGCATCGTCGTCGTCATTGTTGTTGAAATGTAGGTTGGTACGCAATTGCAGAAACCGGTCTCTCGGCATTGTGTTTCCAAAAATTGGACTCTCCATCATTGGTTCCCTGCTCCAGAAGGATCGGACAGAAAAACCAAAACGGCGAGGAAAACAGTCTCGGTCCGCCCAAACTATTGGATCTGGCGCTGGAACAGCTGGGCGTGCTGCCGCCGGTGCCTGTGCTGGAACACTTGCGGTAGACCCATCACTTGATTTATCAGTTTCAAAGTCTGACTCTGAAGAAGAGGAACTGTCTTCGGAGCCACTTGAAGTAGCGTCCGCAAAGTTACTTCGACAACGTTTCGATGGCACAGATGCCATGATTTGATGTGATGAAACAGAGCTCCACAGTGCTCCACAGTTTTATATCACTCAGTGGCCCTTGTTATTCAAATTAGTTACTGGAGTTTTATTAAACGTTGAGCTTTGTATTTTGTTGCAACTACGTACGTCACAAAGGGGATTTGCAAATTAGGATAATTATGTGAACTGGTTGCTTGTATTGAACTGGAAGAAAAACGTCCACCGGGTGTGGTAAAACAATTTCTATAGCACGTCATCTGTCAGGAGCAAAAGGACAATCGTGCTCATCAACCTGTCTAGTATCCATGAGCCGATAAGCCTATTCAGGTCAGGGGTTAGGAATTTCAAATTGCAAAGACGCCACCAGCCCAGGTACAAAATTCTATAGGTAGTCGGCCAGCCGCAATGGAGACAAGGGTGCACCAAGAAGCAATAAGCCGATAATCCTCATTGTTTGGGGCAGGCAACATGAACAAAGATGCGTTTGGAGTATCTTTGATTTATGAAAGTCCAAGAAAATTATGAGACCAGGGACCTTATTCACGAAGCATCCGCACGCTTTAACGGATCCGTTAAGCGTCCGTTATGGTTTGCGCCATATTCACGAAGTAACCGCATAATAGCGCATCCGCAGAACACGTCCGTAAAAGAGCAATTGTTTTGCGGGAACTCCAGCGTTCCCGTAAATGCTTACGGGTCTCCGCATAGCGCTAAAATGAAATGGCGGCAGTGTTTGTGGTTCTGCTGGAGGAGGAAAACAGGCGTGCTCTTCGCCGCCAGCGAGTATTTCGGGATAGGTTACAGCCACTGGACATTTATGACGATGTGGAACTGATAAAGAGGTATCGAATGCCAAGGCATGTACTGTTGGAGGTGATAGATTTGATCCGTGATCAAGTTGAACATCCAACAAAGAGGTCACATGCAATACCCGCCATGCTGCAGATCATAACAGCCCTCCGATTTTTCGCCGAAGGTTCTTTCCAATTAACAAGTGGAGATTTAAGTGGAATTAGTCAGCCGTCAACTTCTCGAATTGTTACCCGGGTCGCAACTGCCCTTCAAAGAATTTCGCCACAAATAATTAGATTTCCGAGGAACATAGCCAGTCAGAATGCGAACAAAGAAGGTTTCTACGATGAACGTCGTCGTCGGATTCCAAACGTTTTGGGATGCCTTGATGGATCACTTGTCGAGATTAAATGTCCTGCACGTGACGAAGGTGCCTACATATGCAGACATAACTACCATGCTATAAATGTCCAGGGGGTTTGCGACCACCAGAAGAAGTTCACCAATATTGTTGCCCAGTGGCCAGGCTCGACCCATGATTCGTTTATGTGGACTCAAACCTCAACCACCAACTAGCCAATGGTCTTGTAAACGATGGTCACCTTCTGGGCGATTCTGCGTACCCCCTTCGATCATGGCTGCTAACACCAGTACCACAACCTGATGATGATGCAGAACGTCGGTACAATATTCATCACCGAAGAATCCGACAGAACATCGAGGGAACTTTTGGCCGATGGAAAATGAGGTGGCAGTGCCTGCATAGCGAAGGTAGGCGTTTACGCTGTCAGTAGAAGGCCTACAAGTGTATGTATATGTGAACTCTGCCAGCCAGGAGCCATCGCATCTTTCTGGATGCAACTCTAAACTTGTGAAATGGTGCTGTCATCCAGAAAGTAGCATTGTCTCTTGACATATTTTCAAGTAATTTAGAATTAACTGACAACCACCTTCTGTAATCCACAATAAAAAATCATGTGGTCGACGTCAGTGAAAGTATCGTAACAAATAAAGCTTAATGGTTATTTACTATTGCACGGAAATGTTTTTGTGATGACTGTAAATTCGTTTGGATGCCGGATCCTGTTAATCGAAGACTGTTTCCGATAGTGTAAGATGTACACCACCCTCGAAAAAAAATCAAGAAATCGTTCCTTAGTTTTAAAAAATAACCAGTGCACTGTGGAATTTTTTTTTTTTTCGCAAAGACTTTGAAATGTAGGCCGCAATCAGCTAACATATGTATTTTGGATTCATAACAAATCGACTACATTGTGATTTTACAATTCAGGTGGTATCCTTAACCTTCGGCCAGAGCGTTGCTGCAAGATCATTGTGGCTACGGCAGTGCTACATAATATCTGTGAAGATCATGGCCTACCCGTGCCGGCAGTAGTTCCTGACCCTAGGGATAACCCCGACTTTGACGATAACCCACCCATCGTGGATGAGGACGCCGACGGCATTGTTAGAAGGGCAGGGCTAATAAGAGAATATTTCTGGAACTGAAAAGGTAGGTCATTATTATAGATATTAATCAAATAAAAACTGGGAAAATGCATGTAATGTCCGTTCGGAAACACTGTCAACTGATAGATGGCAGCACAATAAAAACTCAATGGATTTCAACATTTGGCTGTGGCTGCTGCCATATGGAAATGTTTATTCGTCTCTCTTACATTTGACTCTAGTTAATTAAAATAACATAGCCGCCTAATCTGCTTCGGTTTAAAGGAATACAAAATAACGCACACATTTAATAGTAACTGGATCAAAATTAACGTTTCTATAATGTTCCCGACCTTTGGGGGCCAAATATATAGGTACAGAACTGGAAAATATATAGAGCTAGTAAACTTTAGAAACTCTCAAGTTATAATAAAATAGTGCAAAAACAATTGTATTAAACGGGATATATATGTACTGCAATAATTCTGTTATATATCCGAAAAACTATCAAACAAATTTCTCAGGGTAGTGGTGGAGCCTCCCGGGACATCATTTCCTGGCTGGAATGTTGCCACTACGTTATGATCTTGCAAATTCTGCTGATGTAGACGCAGCTTATTTCTTTCAATTTCTACCAGCTGTTCAAGCGCATGCAACTTTTTCTTCGATTGCCAAACGACGTTTTTTCAACTTCAAGCCTCTCCTTTTCCACTTTCAGGAGTTCAGTGCTAGCAGTACCACTGGTGATAGTTGACGGCAATGGACTACACGTGCGTGAACTCCGTGCACTACCATCACCCATGCTTGTCGGCTTGGCTGCCTGTGGCTGCACGGATGACGCGAAGGTGTGGTCATCCCCGACTGGTCATCTAGGTCATCGTCTGATTGAATCGGTGGTACCGATACAGTGGCAGCAGCATGGGACACCTACACGAATTAAATACTTCAGTAAAACAAATAAACAAAAGTTAGATCTTTAACATTGTGTTCGGATCACAGAATCAATGCCACTTTTTATATGTTGATTATTGTGTAAGTGCATCGGCTTTTGTTACTGAAGTTTAAATGTAGAGTATACATAGATTGAATAAAAGAAGGAACTAAGTTGGAAACATTCCATACAGGCTTCATTTGTAATGGTCACTTATAGTCGTGTCCTATTTGCTTCCTGTAGGAAAAATATCCAATTGTTTTTTAAAAATGCCGGGTCTCTTCTACCTTTGATTTCTTTACTGGTGGCGGCATTGCATCAGGCTTGGCCGTATCGAATCCTCCATCTATCCCGTAAACCTTGGTGGTACCCATAATTCCGATCACACGTCGATCTCTCTCCGTCAAATTTTCGTCAGATGTCCCTTCCTCGCGTGGCAAATTTCCAGTTTTTGAGTCCTCCGCTCTTGCTTTATTGGCCTTTTTCTTTGATCTCCCCTGCATGTTCTTCCACCGTTCTGATGCACGGAGAGATAGCGTTGATTTTGGTGCAGATTCCCTTCCAACACTAGTAGTATATGTGGAGCAAATCTGTCCTCTTTGTGGAGTTGGGGAGGTGGGATTGAGGTGGGATTTTCCCACCTCAAGCCCACCTCCCCACCTCCACAAAGAGGACAGATTTGCTTCACACACAAACTGCACACAAAATACATGGGCGCGCGCGCGTGAGACACGTCTGGGCAAAACTCCACCACTCCTCATTGCACTGAGGTGGAATGCCATTACAAACTGCACAACGCGCGCGTGGATGTGTGCTCCTCCTCCTCAATGTTGGTCGTAATGCGGAACACTCTCACTGCACTGCTCCTCATTGCTCCTCCTCAAAATACTGGTTGAGACACGTCTGGGCGCGCGCGTGGAGGTGTGCGCGCGCGTGTAGGTGTGCAGTTTGTGTGGTGGAGGGAGTAGTGCGCAAGCGCAGCATGCATTACTTTCTGGCTACAATCATTCGTTTCACAGAAGTATAAAATCCACCCCGGCGTGTTCTCATACCTTTTGTAATGTTTTTTTTATATATATATATTTTTTTATTTATTTATTTATTTTTATATATTTTTTTAATTTTTTATTATTTTATATTCCTTAAGGGAAGTAGAAAGGGGAGGGACAACAACGTACGAAGACAGACAAAAGAACGACTGTACATGAAGCTATTCAAGTATGATTTGTTAAATTTAATTTTAACATCAACAGCAATCTTTGACATCAATATATTTACAGATGGTTTTTATATTGGTTTTAAATTGGAAAACATTTGATAAACTGAAAACATTAATTATTATTGTTATTTTAAATTCTAACAAATTCGGGGCCTTTAGAACATTGAGTCTTTACTCATTGAATCTTTACTCATTGAGTCTTTACTCATTGAGTCTTTACTCATTTAATCTTTACTCATTGAGTCTTTACTCATTGAGTCTTTCCTCATTGAATCTTTACTCATCGAGTCTTTACTCATTGAATCTTTACTCATCGAGTCTTTACTCATCGAGTCTTTACTCATTTAATCTTTACTCATTGAGTCTTTACTCATTGAATCTTTACTCATTGAGTCTTTACTCATTGAATCTTTACTCATTGAGTCTTTACTCATTCAGTCTTTACTCATTGAATCTTTACTCATTGAGTCTTTACTCATTGAGTCTTTACTTATTGAATCTTTACTCATTTAGTCTTTACTCATTCAGTCTTTACTCATTCAGTCTTTACTCATTCAGTCTTTACTCATTCAGTCTTTACTCATTGAATCTTTACTCATTGAATCTTTACCATCCTCGTTCTCTTCATCCTCATTTAGTTGAAGTAGTAGTCCGTCAAATTTGGTATGGTGTTTAGGCATTACTCTGTTCAGAGCTTTGTTTACTTCCATGCCTTTATTTACTTTTTCTTCGAGATCTTCCGCAATATCCTGATGAGTCCCATTATCTTTCAGATGTAGGTAACTTGACAAAAAATCCTTGTATTTGTTGAAAAAGATTCGCTTGACTGCCCAAAGGGTTTTCCTATTGGCTTTTTCCTTGGCTTGATCTTCACTCATACCCCGTTGACGTACTTTTCATATTTTTCACACCACATCTCTTCAGTAGCCACTTTAGCCTCTTCCAACCAGTCTCGAAAGTGGCATTGTCTTCCAGTTCAGAACTAGACTCATCCTCTTCCGATGATTCGTCATATTCCACCTCCGTATCGGATTCTGAATCATCTTCCTCGAAATCTTCGTCTTCATCCTGCGTAGATTCAGTTTCACAAGTTTCTATTTCCGAATCTTCAAATCTACGCTTTTTAACATCGGGTTCAGAATTATCGATGTCAGAATTGTCAGATTGGATAGCTTTAATTTCAGAATCATCGTCAACTTCATCCATTTTAGATTTCTCTTCATTATGTACATGTTCTGCATGCCTCCGTAGGTTATATCTCCGTCCAAAGCTTTTGCCGCACTGGTGACAAGCATGGGGTTTGACAGCAGAAATAACATTCATGTTGAATCTCTGATGCTTAATCTCCGATTGACAAGAAACGGAAGAAATAGTTTATATAGGCCTATAACTACTCATTTCGGAATGAGTAAAGACTGAATGAGTAAAGATTCAGTGAGTAAAGACTGAATGAGTAAATACTGAATGAGTAAAGATTCAATGAGTAAAGAGACTCAATGAGTAAAGACTCAATGAGTAAAGACTGAATGAGTAAAGACTGAATGAGTAAAGATTCAATGAGTAAAGACTCAATGAGTAAAGACTCAATGTTCTAAAGGCCCCGAATTTGTTAGAATTTAAAATAACAATAATAATAATAATAATAATAATAATAATAATAATAATAATAATAATAATAATAATAATAATAATAATAATAATAATTAATGTTTTCAGTTTATCAAATGTTTTCCAATTTAAAACCAATATAAAAACCATCTGTAAATATATTGATGTCAAAGATTGCTGTTGGTGTTAAAATTAAATTTAACAACTCATACTTGAATAGCTTCATGCACAGTCGTTCTTTTGTCTGTCTTCGTACGTTGTTGTCCCTCCCCTTTCTACTTCCCTTAAGGAATATAACATAATATATACAAAAACATTACAAAAGATATGAGAACACGCCGGGGTGGATTTTATACTTCTGTGAAACGAATGATTGTAGCCAGAAAGTAATGCGGGGAGGACCTTTAAAGGAGAAAACTGACAAGCATAATTAATTAATAGCGCCCTCTGTTAATGAAATGTAATAAAGAACGTTTTAACAGCAGAATCGATACTGTGCGCGCGATACTGTGCGCGCGATACTGACAGTAATTTCATTCATTTATTTGTTAATCACATTTTATGATTTTCATAATTGACAGTATTATTAACTATTGCTTGGCCAGCTGTGAATGACCACTTACAATTTATACATTTCAAAACGATACATTTCAAAACGATACATTGATATTTTATAAAATTGTTTATTACAAATGGATTAATAAACTCCTCCCCCTTTTCAGATTTTGGTCAGAAAATTAAATCGATGACTTTTGCGCCTTTTTACCTTTTTCCCATCGTGCTTTGGTAAAACTTGGACAAACATGGCTGCTGACGGAGACAACGATAGTACGTACTTTAGGTTTTTCTAAGTAATATGGCTGTATTGGAGTTTATTTAAGGCAGTTGAATAATTGGATATCTTAAAGAGAGTAAGTAGAATAATAAGGAGTAATAATTCGTGATTTTCTTAGGAGTTTTTGTTTGTTATTGTCAGATTACAAATAGATGTGCAGCAGACGATTAACACATATAAGTTAGTTAGTTAAGTCAGTGACTGGCTCACAGTGCGTTGACCCTTTGCGCGCTATGCACAGTTAATGCATAGGTACACGTTGTATAGATGTTGATTTGTTCTGTATAAAGTTATTGATGAAGTGAAGTTGGATAGGTTTATAGATGAAAAATAATGTATTTGTAGGTTACTTTGTTTTTCGTCAGAGACTGTATAAAATGTATACAATTTAGTTATTGGAATTTAGAAATGAAAAAAGAACAAATTAAGCTAGGACGAAAGAAAATTCTGTATAAATAAACAAATCATTTTATGTCAGATTGAAATAATTTCTAGAATTAACGTTACTGTTAAAGTATGAGATTAAAAAAAATTGTTTACAGGGACATTGTGCATCACACTTATCCTCTTGCCAATAGACAAAGCTACTATTAAAAACACAGACATACACGAATATAATTTATTTTAATGATTAAATCGAACAGTTAATATTCATAACAGACTCGGTAATAATCTCTTCTTGGAATATGTGTTGGCTCTGAAAAGAGCCGGTTGTTTTGTTGATTTCGCTGGCTGGTCTCACGGTTACTTGAACTTCTCTGGATTATGCTGCACTAAAAACCTGGCGTACTCTAGGTTTCCGACGACTACAGCATACTTTAAAGCCTCCATCTGGGATATTACTTCTACGTGCGGGAAGTTTTTTGGAATCTGCTCCCAGTTGCGTAACTCTGGATCCACATTTATGCGGATCCGCTCTCCTTCAATCATTGATATTGATCGATTTTCTCGTACATACTCGTAAAAACAAAAAAAGAGTGGCCATATTGATGTTGAGCAAGTTCGACCGTCACATGTGAATGAAGAGAGGTGATGTGAGAAACGACTATATATTACAAATGGGTTAATAAACTCCTCCCCTTTTTCAGATTTTGGTCAGAAAATTAAATCGATGACTTTTGTCATCATCTGCAACAGGTAGACAATACCATTCAGTTAATCAACAGTTAACATCTTTGTTAATCAGCTAAACTTGAAAGATGGCTTTAGTGATGGCGGTACTCTGTTGTTTGAGCTGACCCCACTGCTCCACGGTGAGATTAATTCCCCTCTTGCCAGCAAGCAATTTGTTTCTGGTGGAATTTAAATAGTACTCTCTTATGTTAATGTAGGTGCGACCCTTGAAACGCTTGACAACAGCATATCGCTCACCTCCGATTTGAAATCGCACCGCCTTCCTGTCGTTCTCCTCCTGTTGTTCATCCGGTGGAAAGTACAGCTTGCGTTTGACTCCTGCCTTCCCTTTTACATTCTCTGGGAGATACGTTGTTGTCCCTCCCCTTTCTACTTCCCTTAAGGAATATAAATTTAAAAAAACATTACAAAAGGTATGAGAACACGCCGGGGTAGATTTTATACTTCTGTGAAACGAATGATTGTAGCCAGAAAGTAATGCGGGGAGGACCTTTAAAGGAGAAAACTGACAAGCATAATTAATTAATAGCGCCCTCTGTTAATGAAATGTAATAAAGAACGTTTTAACAGTAGAATCGATACTGTGCGATCGATACTGTGCGCGCGATACCATTTATGCGGATCCGCTCTCTTTCAATCATCGCTATTTCCTGATTATTGCGCACATACTCGAAAAAGGTAAAAAGAGTGGCCAGGCCATACTGACAAGGGTGTTGCTCGATCGTAGTGTGCAGTATTTTGTGTGGAGGGAGTACAGGAGTAGTGTGCAGTATTTTGTGTGGAGGGACCCAGACGTGTCTCACGCGCGCGTCGCGCGCGCGCCAGGGAGGAGGGATTGAGGAGGGCTGTCCACAGTGCAAGTAGTGTGCAGTATTTTGTGTGGAGGGAGTAAGTATTTTGTGTGGTGGAGCAAAGTGTAATTTGTGTGCGTTATTTCAATCATGTGTGCCGCAAATCATGCCGGTTTGTGGTGGAGCAGACTGCAGTTTGTCTGCAGTGATTTTGTGCAGTTTCTAATGGCATTCCACCTCAGTGCAGTGGAGCAATGAGGAGGAGATTTGCACTTTGTGGAGGAGATTGTGCTCCACCACCACAAAGTGCAATCTCCTCCACAAAGTGCAAATCTCCTCCTCATTGCTCCACTGCACTGAGTGGAATGAGGTGGAATGCCATTACAAACTGCACAAAATCACTGCAGACAAACTGCAGTCTGCTCCACCACAAACCGGCAAGATTTGCGGCACATATACTACTAATCTCCGACTCCTTATTCCATCAGCAAATATATTTAACCTCTTTACTTATTATTATCTTCATTCTAGAACAAAATATTATTTTCTTAGAAAGATCAACTCACGCATACGCTTACGCACGCATGCATGCATGCATGCAGCTCGCGCACGCATGCAGCTCGCGCGTAAAGCAAGGGAATCATTTTAATAACAATAATTGTCTGATTAATTTATGTTATAACTCCATATCACTACAACTCTCCCACATTTTAAAACATATCTGCCCCTGCAGAAAAGAAAAAGAACATTTACTTTAGATGGTAATTTCAAATTAAAGACTGTATAATTCCATTTTGTATTTAATTAAGAATTACAGCTATTTCAAACGAAAATAAAACGATTCCGCTTAATGTAGCAGTTGTATTTACAATTCCGTTTGAATGTTACATGGGTCCTACACCTCTTCCACTGCAGATAAGAAAAAGAACATTTACTTTAGATGGTTATTTCAAATTAAAAACTGTATAATTCCATTTTGTATTTAATTAAGAATTACAGCTATTTCAAACGAAAATAAAACGATTCAGCTTAATGCAACAGTTGTATTTACAGTTCTGTTTGAATGTTACATGTGAAAGGCGCTACTCTGGTTACTGTATGTGGTGTAGTATTATACACACATACTAAATGGGACAACAGGTCTGGCCATTTACGTCGATCCTTCTCTTCTAATGACTTAATCAATGAGAAAAGAGTACGATTAAACCGTTCAGCCTGCCCATTACCCTCTGGATGGTAAGGAGTAGTGTGTCCCTTTTTGATTCCATACAATTTACATAGTTCCTTAATCACTTCACTTTCAAAGTTTCTTCCCTGATCACTATGTAATCTGACTGGTATCCCAAATCTAGTGAATGAACCAACTGTCACGCAAAACCCTTGCCACTGTGGATGCTAGTTGATCTCTACAAGGAATTGCTTGTGCAAATTTAGTAAATGCATCTGTTAAGACCAAATTGCCCCATACCTCTACCGAATGGCATAGTATTTCCTCAAGAGCAGGCCCTGCTAACAGTGAACACAATAACCCTGCTCTACCCTCTTCAGGAATGTGACATAGATCACAGTAATTAAGAAAGTCCCTTAACCATTCCTTTATGTTCATCCCCTGATCTAGCAGAGTACCTGCCCGGCCTAGCTATGGTCTGAGGCACGACCCTACATCCATCAAAGGCTTTCACCAACCCTTCCACTATTAAACTGTGTGACTACATTAACTTCCTGGCCCTGATATAAAATAGGACCCGGACTCAGGGCTTCCCCGTTTTGATCCCCTTCCGCCATAGTATTAGTAGTAGTATGTGCAATAATTTCACTACCTACATGTACGTTACCGTACAAATACAGTACAACTAGTATTTAATGATTATGAACTTCCGACAATAATACTGCACTGGCTACATTTATACATTTGTTAATGTGATTTCAACAAATAAATACCAGTACGGTAGTCTTGCGTCTTGTTCCTTGGCCTGGGTCGTTTTTTCTGTTTTAGTTTTATCTTCTTCTCACTTTCGTTTCCACACCGTTGTCTGCAGGCTAGTCTACGACGAGGTCGATTCGTGAGGAGTTGAGCCGACCTTTCGTTCTGTTTGGGTTTTAGTTCGTGTTCGTTGTGTAACGTAATGTGCGTTGAGCGTCCAGGCGTTGAGTCGTTCACGACTTTACAGCTCCACGCTTCCGCCCTCTACCGATACACGCACAACAATATTTTGTCGTTGCGACGGCGGCAAAGCTTGGTCGATAGCGTTTCGGACTAATTGTGGATGATGATTCTCCTCGAGTCGGCTTGGAATCGGCTCCAGATTCAACGGTCAGTCCCTTCGTCCGAAAGGAGTAGAAGAAAAGTCCACCCCATCCGTGTTACCATTTGTAAAGTTCTCTCGTACGAGTGATTGTAAATGACTTCGTGCGAAGTGCGGGGTTCATCGATTGAGCCAAAGATTGGATAAACACACAACAATGAGACAGGATTACTAGTTGACGATCACTTATTTTATTAGTCACTGATGCAAACTCATCAGTTCCTCTGTTTATCCCGATCAATCTCTGACTCCTTATTCCATCAGCAAACATATTTAACCTCTTAACATATTATTATCTTCATTCTAGAACAAAATATTATTTTCATAGAAAGATCAACTCACGCATACGCTTACGCATGCAGCTCGCGCGTAAAGCAAGGGAATCATTTTAATAACAATAATTACTTGTCTGATTAATTTATGTTATAACTGCATATCACTACAATAAAGTGCGGAAAAAGGTGTGGACCGGATCCAGGCATAAGGTATCCCCGTCAAAATGCGTTGCGGGACCCGTCCGGATAGCGAGGCCTCCAGATTAAAATTTTGTTATAAAATAATGCCCCAAAGAGTTACGCAAGTGAAGATAAATATGTAAACGGGATGGGAACTTTCAACAATGAAAAATTCCAAAATGTAAAAAGAGCAATGCTAACTACTGCCGCACCTAATGCGCTGCCCAGTGGACGTCTTTACACGTCACCTGGCCTGACAACAATCCCCAGCGGCGTAATTATGCGTCAACCGTCGCATTGTCATGCCCCTTTTGGCGTTTATAAAGGCCACCCGCCAGAACCTTTTTTTCCCCCTGAGCGTCTATACACGTCCTCCGTATAAATAGACGTACACATTTGACGTATTTTTTACGTCCCCCGGCACCACGGTTAAAAATCCTCAAAAAATAGTACGGCGACTATCTGTCAACCGTATCTCTGTCCAGAAAATTTCCGCGGAAATAGACGTCAACCGTCGTGAAGTGGTTAACCAGTTCGCTTTGCATGGAGGACACAATAACGCGCAGAACTGTTATGCAACACACAGCGGCGGTCGAGTTTCTGCGCGTGTCAACAGGCCACGCGCGGTGAGACACTGTTGCGGATTGTGCGTACACAGGCAACTGTTTCACAGAGTCTGTGTGGTCATGGTTCAGTGGCCCCGGGCAACAGGCACTGCAAACAATGAACGGATTAACTCTTTTCGTGGATTTGTGCCTAATGCCTTTATTGAAGACCTGTTCCTTTCACATACCAGCCAAGATTTTGTAAAGACGGATTATACTGCATTGTCATGAGGCCTTTCATCTTTCCCGGGATGCCGTTTGTTCCACCAGGCCTGGGTCGATGATCGGCCGTTACATAACGGCTTTCCAACCGTCTGATTGTGCTTCAGAAACACGACCGTTAAAAAAAAACGAGCCGTGAAAATCTGTAAGTGTCAATGAGAAAACGTCTTTATAATGGGTGTCCAACTTAGTTTCATTGATAAAACATTAATGGCTAAAAAAAAAAGTTGCTTTTTGACTGAAAATAATCCCGCACGGGTAACAGGAAAAGGATGTTTAATCCTGAAGCGAACTGGTAAAAATACTACTTAGCACTTATTAACTTAAAAAACCAGTATGCTTACATACCTCCATTATGCAGGTTGTCATCTGCATCAGACGATTCATCAGCTGTGAAGGAAAATCAGGCAAATATAGTGTTTTAATGGGACATGCACATTTCAGCTTAATATTGAAAATCAATGAACAATTCGTATTTCAGTCTTATGTTCTTGGTTGCACAGATTATGCATGGCTGTACAGTTGTACACCAGGTTATGGTTCCACTTGTGTATCTTTTAATACAGGCAACTTGAAAATTGAATTTTAGTTTAATTTAAAAGTAAAAAAAACCCAGTAAACAGGAAAACATAATTCACAGCATAATATTTAGTAAATTTAAATACAACAATTTATTTGAAATTAAACGTGCGTTCTCCCAACATGTATCATGAAACGTTCCAAAAATATTGTTGAATTAGTCCTTCACACTTACCAGCATGTTCCTTTCTCTTGGCCTTGTGGGGCTGAGGCTGCTGATCTTCAGCACTTGTTTGTGTATTTGCTGGAGCCGAGAATTAAATTTCAAATGGTTAAAGATGCATTGCCCGAAAAATAAAACATAACATTTCTTGAGAGAATGAATTCTGATTTAGTAGTAGCTGTCGTAATGAACATTTTTCTCATTTTCAATTTTGATATCCAGGAACCAAGAAACAACCAGTTATTTTAAAATCATTTGCATAAAGGTTCTGCACATCACTGCAAGTGCTTTTTAACACTGCGTGCGAATGCTCATGCTGTGAATTATGCATGGGTATACTACAATGTACTTGTTCTTCCATGGTCATGTGACATAATGGTGGGGCTTCAAAAAGTACATTGTTAGGTGTATTTAAAAAAAAAAAATGGTTGCAATTTGTGACCCGCTCTGCGAAAAAGGGTATTAAGGGACGCTATGCTATTAACCGTAAAGGGCTGTTCTATGTGGAGAGGGTGAAAATAAAATTCACAACGTGATTTTTGTTGTGGTTGGTTTATTGGCTTCTATTATATCAATACTTTCATACTTTATTTACAGAAATATTTTTATTGATGAGTAAAGATGAAAAAACTAAAGTTTAAATTTTACACATTATGCAAATTAGCAAAAATATTTGAACAAATACTTCAAGATGCTTGATAATTCAAATTTATATTGCACAAGCATTCCTAAAGGAGCTCAAAAGGAACATAACTGTTGCTATGGGCATTCAAGAGAGTTTCTTCTTAGCTCATTTCTTTTTCCACTTGCTGTGTTTAAAGGGCTGTATCTCTGAAGGCACTTCCGTTAATTTGTACAATATGAATATGCAAAAATCAGTATATCTCCAGAATGCAAAATGCCACAGGGTTCAAACCTACACCAAATTAAAGCTTATAATGTAACCAATTCAGCTATGTATGTAACTCAATTTTTTTTATTTTGTCCCATAATACCCATTTTTGTGGAGCCGGTCACATAAAAAATCACTTATTTGATCTGGACTTCCAACACCCTTGGGTAAACATGGTCGCATCAATCTGTCATTAATAAAGTGCATTTATATACATGTAACTAAGTAAGCGATGTATCGGCTCAGTTCTAACTCTTCAGAGAAAAGCAGAAATTCAAACTTCATAAAACATTTTTATGCGTTCTAATACTTGATGTGATTTTCACCAAACCTATAATACTGACTTAGTTGGCACATAAAAGTACTTTAAATGCTCACATACCCTCAACACCTGAGCTCTCGTCATATTCTGATTCAGAAGTGTCCTCATCAGCTGTGTAAAAACAATAAAGTTTTGTTCACATTAAATCTTACATCAGTGTTCAACTAAAATCAAGAATTTTGGTATACAAGAGATGGCCTAAACAATCTCAAGGTGAGAAAATAGACTGCAGCTTATTCAAATTATTGTTACTAATATTAATTCCAGCTGTATAATGTAGCACACAGACAAAATTGGGTCTGTTTTTTTAAGTTTAAGCACATGGACTTTGAAACATTACACAGAAAAATAAAAAATTAAGCATTTGTTTAAGAAATGAGTCAAAACCAAACAAGTGAAACTTCACTGCTTTATCCATGTTGTTAGCATATTTTGAATGTTCACAACATGCTTTCAACACTATAAATATTATAAACATTTTATGCAGTATCAATGATGCATACAACGTTAAATTAGCAGAAGAAATAAAAACACAGCTTACCTTCTTCAAGAGAGATGTCAATATCATCAAGTGATTTTCCTTTGAACTTGGTGGTTTCTCCTTTTTCCATAATAATGAGAAGTTTTGAGACCTTGGCAAGTTGCATTGTGCTATCTGGGAGACGGTAGAACTCTATGTATCCTTACGTCATGCCCCATGTAGCTTGCGAGCATGTCAAGCTCGTTTTCCTTTAAGGATAGCAGTTATGACATTGTGGCAATGTGCTTTCGCAACTTAGTTGACCTCAGAGTGGTGGGTTGCTCTGCCTGACACTGGGTTGAACATTTTCTCAAGCAGTCACTTGCTTTAGCTGAGAAAACTGAATCGCAAAAGGCTCGCCCGAAAACATATGGGTTGTTTGGTGACACTCCAGTTGAGGACCTTGTGGCATTGAGTACATCAATGTTTTCTACCATTTCTTTTGTCAACAGAATTGGGACTTTCCTACCTCGTTTTCCTCTCACTTCAATTTGTTCAGCTTCTGAACAAGGGCTTTCTCAACTTCTGCAAGGCTTGCAAATACTTCTGGTTGTAGCTCAGCATTTGAGTCAACTGTTTCATATGCAGTAAGAAGAAGTCGCTCAGTCTCCACTACGTCTACGGTTAAAGAGAACAACAATGGCCAAAGTGGAGTGGCAAAGCTCTGTCCAGTCACTTGTTGAGGAGGGTTTTGTTGAAGTTGTTGCTTGTGCGTCTGTGTTGGGCCAAGAGAAAGATTTTAGCAAGAAGAAAAAAATAATAACTAGAGCTGAGTGTTCGTTCGCGAAACGAAACACAGAGCTGTTCCTATTTGAAAAGGTTTTGAAAAGGTTGTCTGCACAACATTCTATTAGCAACTCATTTGATATTTAAACGAAACAGATCAGAGAGTGTTAAGGTCTTAACATGGTGTAGATTTGAAGTTGATCCGATGTACAGAAGTTTGGATTTTGGCCCGGAAAAGGAATTTTTGAAGAAAAACAAAGGCAAAGTTTGACCTTCCGGTACGACCAGAAGTAAAGGTCATACGATTTTGATGTTAACTTTTCAAATGTTGCCCCAGTCTTGATCTATCAGATGCCCAAATATGAACATCATAGCTGTATTATTCAATGAGATTCAGTGGATAGAAAAATGTAATTTTTAAAACTTAACTGGTATGTAATGTGATACATGATGACGTCATGATGACGTAATTGTAATGTGAACGACGTCTAACCAAGGTCTTATGGTGTAGATTTGAAGTTGATCCGATGTACAGAAGTTTGGATTTTGGCGCGGAAAAGGAATTTTTTAACAAGAAAAACAAAGGCAAACTTTGACCTTTCGTTACGACCCGAAGTAAAGGTCATACGATTTTGACATTAACTTTTCAAATGTTGCCCCAGTCTTGATCTATCAGATGCCCAAATATGAACATCATAGCTGTATTATTCAATGAGATTCAGTGGATAGAAAAATGAATTTTTTTAAATTTAATTGGTAATGTAATTTGATACATGATGACGTCATGATGACGTAATTGTAATATGAACGACGTCTAACCAAGGTCTTATGGTGTAGATTTGAAGTTGATCCGATATACAGAAGTTTGGATTTTGGCCCGGAAAAGGAATTTTTGAAGAAAAACAAAGGCAAACTTTGACCTTCTGGTATGACCGAAAATAAAGGTCATACGATTTTGACGTTTATTTTTCAAATGTTGCCTCAGTCTTGATCTATCAAATGCCCAATTATGAACATCATAGCTTTAGTATTTCATGAAATACAGTGGATAGCAAATGGTAATTTTTTAAAACTTAAATGGCTTGTAATTGATACCCGATGATGTCATTGTTATATGCACTAGGTCTAATCAAGGTCCAAACATGATAGACATATGAAGTTGATGAGATGTTAGGAAGTTTGCATTTAGGCCAAGAAAAAGATTTTAGCAAGAAGAAAAAAATAATAACTAGAGCTGAGTGTTCGTTCGCGAAACGAAACACAGAGCTGTTCCTATTTGAAAAGGTTTTGAAAAGGTTGTCTGCACAAAATTCTATTAGCAACTCATTTGATATTTAAACGAAACAGATCAGAGAGTGTTAAGGTCTTAACATGGTGTAGATTTGAAGTTGATCCGATGTACAGAAGTTTGGATTTTGGCCCGGAAAAGGAATTTTTGAAGAAAAACAAAGGCAAAGTTTGACCTTCCGGTACGACCAGAAGTAAAGGTCATACGATTTTGATGTTAACTTTTCAAATGTTGCCCCAGTCTTGATCTATTAGATGCCCAAATATGAACATCATAGCTGTAATATTTCATGAAATACAGTGGATAGCAAATGGTCATTTTTTGTAACTTAAATGGCTTGTAATTGATACCCGATGATGTCATTGTTATATGCACTAGGTCTAATCAAGGTCCAAACATGATAGACATATGAAGTTGATGAGATGTTAGGAAGTTTGCATTTAGGCCAAGAAAAAGATTTTAGCAAGAAGAAAAAAATAATAACTAGAGCTGAGTGTTCGTTCACGAAACGAAACACAGAGCTGTTCCTATTTTTTTTCTTCAAAGTTTTGAAAAGGTTGTCTGCACAAAATTCTATTAGCAACTCATTTGATATTAAATTTATTTCATTTCAGAAAATTTGTTCAAACATTCTTCGTCATGTGATGTCATGGACATGTACAAATTATTCAAACACAAGCATTCTGCATGGTGTATACAAATATAAAAAAAGAAGTAATAAATATTATTTGAAAGTTCATATTGTGAACATTTCATAATATACATAGCAAAATTCAATACAGTCAAGTACATGTAATTTTCATTCATTTCAAGTTTCTTTATTTTGATGTTACATTAGTTTGAGATGTTTACGGGTTTTGTTTTTGTGAACTCTGTTAGGGTCATCGTAGGCAAAGTTCTCTAAATAATGATATCGTGCGAAACGAAAGGTGTTTTCATTAGCTTCAAAATGACATATAACTTGTGTAGATCAAACTGTGAATTCCACATCAATTGCATATTTTATGAAAATGGAAATATCACTTTTTTATTTGAAAATGCGACAACATGTGTTCAATTGCATGTACATGTACATGCAGGTATGTTTATTACTGAAGTAATTCAAATGAAACCCAATCGGCTTACTTCGTTTTTGTAACACAGCTAGGTTGTACCATGAATATGTATAAATTATACAAATTTGTTGATTATTTCATTTTACATAATTATTATGTTATGTATAAATACATGTCTGTGGTTGCAATCCATTATGAAATAATGTACATGTATGAGAAAAATACAATTCAACGTACATGTAATTTACCTTTTTTGTAGATCCCTCATTTCAAAGGGTCAACATATACGGTGTACAATTGTACATAATTCAGATAAATCAAGTTTCAATTGTAAAATTAATAATTATAATGATGTAATGCACATTATAAATAATACGTACATGAGTTATATGTCCAAACATATTAAAGGAGATTGACATATCATGATTTGTGCTGCTGCTCAAGTAAAATTTATTTCATTTCAGGAAATTTGTTCAAACATTCCTCGTCATGTGATGTCATGGACATACAGTATATGTACAAATTATTCAAACGATTTTGGTCGTACGAATTTGACGTTAACTTTTCAAATGTTGCCCCAGTCTTGATCTATCAGATGCCCAAATATGAACATCATAGCTGTATTATTCAATGAGATTCAGTGGATAGAAAAATGTAATTTTCAAAACTTAACTGGTATGTAATTTGATACATGACGTAATTGTAATATGAATGACGTCCAACCAAGGTCTTAACATGGTGTAGATTTGAAGTTGATCCGATGAACA
The DNA here is from genome assembly GCA_029582265.1 of Zoroaster sp. YZ-2022. Taxonomy (NCBI): domain Eukaryota; kingdom Metazoa; phylum Echinodermata; class Asteroidea; order Forcipulatida; family Zoroasteridae; genus Zoroaster; species Zoroaster sp. YZ-2022. Next base: position 19,980,705 of record CM055816.1, read on the forward strand.
GAAGTTTGGATTTGTGGCCCGGAAAAGGAATTTTGAACTGGGTGTTGTGGAAGTTTGATACTTCAAAAAGCATCTGACTGGATCTCACCTGCTGAGACCAAGGTTATGCCAAGTTGAATTTAAATCATATACATGTACATTGTACACTGTTACTTGTAAATGTCTGGTGGTGCAAAGCAATACATTGATCTTGATTCAACTTTCAAGGTGTATGAGAAATCACTGTCTACCTTGTGTTTTATTGAACCCATGTCATTTAATCAACAAGATATTCCACTTAAAATAGTGCATTTAATCAACATTTTTATTAAACAAAAAATATGTCTGCCCATGTTATTCTTGTTGTCTGTTCTGTCCATAAACGCATACATGTTACAAACAAAAAATGTTAACTCATCACCTTTACTTGCAAATTTAGCAAAGGTTTTTGGGTCCCAAATGTTTAGATTTAACAATGGAAATCACATTGCAGTTAATGGTGCACATTACCACTCTTTGTTAATTCTTTTTCAAAGAAATGAAAAAACAAAAATGTCTGTACATGTTACAAACATTTTTACCATTCGTTATCCCCTGTACATGTTAAAAAGTTGACAGAGATGCACCTAAGGTATTAGCAATACTATTGCCACAGGTTGTGTAATGACCAGAAATGGCATTTCATTTATTGACCCATTTTACCACATTTGTTGTCTCTTTCAAATAATGTCTGTCCATGTTACAAACATAATATCTAAGAATTTCAGCTCCTTGTAATTCCTCAAATAACTAGTTGATTATCTTTAATCTTGATTGACATATTTCCTGAAGGGGTAAGGATACTGTAAACCAAAAATTACGGGGAAATAAATATTTTTAAATTTTACCACCAATGTCACACCAAATTGCCCCATTAGTGTGGACAGACCCATATATATTCAGAGCTTTGTCTTGAGTTGGTTGGTAGCAAATAATGTCACTTTCTGTCAGTTCAGGAACTGTTCTTCTAACCAATGTTACCCTCTGACACTTTATTTCACTGTTATCACTTAACCACTAAAAAGGTCATATCTAAAGCTAAGAACAATACTTGCACTGTAGGGTATTGAGACAAACAAAAAAAACATGAAAAATTAGATTTCATGTTGTAAACAGTCAATTAATTGTGGGGAGCGTGTTGGTACATGTACATCATTTATAAACAACACATGCTTGTTGGCTCTGCACAATTTGTCCCACAATGGAAAAGCTCTGGGCAAGTGACAGAAATGAAATTTTGAAAGGTCAATCAGTAGTGAGTGAAAAAATATCTCATACCCTCCACTCTGTAGAATTTTTTGCAGGACTTTGTACATATTATATACATTATTAGTTATCACACAAGCGCGAGCAGAAAAGTATAGCGCTTCTGCGTCCCGTTGGATATGAGACGTGCTATATTTTTCCGTATTCCACGCGCGTGATAACAAATTTATCTTTAAGCAAACTTGACACAGTTTAAAATAGCGCAATACGCAGGTGATATGGGCCATGCAATATGATTTAATATCACACTGTTGTTGCCATGGATCGACCAATCAGAATCAAGGATTCAAGATAACATCTCATATACATGTACATGTAATTGTAAAGCCTGTCTGACGTTCTGAAATGTTTTTAAGTCCAAATACAACGTTGTTGAATTTCCCTAGATACGGAACAGTTCTCTGCCACAATTTCTATGGTTAAGGCTTCAAACTTGCTTACTTACAAAAGATAACAAGAAAGGCTTCTTCTATGACAATCTGTAGCACGTGATTGGTTAACTCAAGATTTCATGATCAAAATGATTAAAAACTGATACAGTGTATCCTTGTTTTGTCTTCAAAGGATGCATACTAGCACAAAACATTACCATGGTCTCCTAGTAACATGTTGACTGCCGTGTACATTTTACATATGGCATTTTAATTTGCCGATTCACCCATGGTACGAAAAAACTGGTATCTGTCCACACTAAAGCGCACAACTGATAACTTTTTAAGTTAGGTGTGGGAGAGTGAGTTAAAAACAGAAATTTTGTCTCAGTTTTTACCAGGTAATAGTAATGCTGTTAATGATTATTCTTACCCTAAAATATTTAAGAAAGATGTCAGAGTAATTAAAAAAGGGTAACGTACATGTATGTCACATGGACAGACAGAATGGGTTGTAAAGTTGACTGATATTTTTCACTTTGGATTTCAATAATGGTATACACCTGTAAATAAAAACTTGAATCATTCTTCTGGGTATTTAGACAATTAGAAGGTGAAATACGTAACGTACAGTACGTCACATGGACAGAAAATTTGGGACAAAATGTCCATATGACGTACGTTACATTTTTAATAAAACCGTATAATTTCTTAAGTAATCTGATAATGTCTCAGTTTTGGCTTGTCGAGGTTTCCATAATCCCTTTAACTTTAAGGATAAAGAAATAACATGTGGGTGAGACAAAAATTGTTTGTTAAACCTAAAAATGTCCCCCAAGTGTACACATTTAGTGTGGATAGACCCATCTAGCAATGGTGAAGAATTGCTCTGCTCCACTTGCCAGGTACTTGGCATTTTGGTACCTGGAGCTTACAGTGGGGAAAAGTTATTCACATGACAGGACTCAGTTTGGCAATCTATTCATCATTTCTTTTTCATTTTGTGTTTTCGGTACAGCCTTGACAGGATTCATTGGGTTACAATAAATGAGAATAATCATAGATGGCAAAATCTGGTCCGCTTATTTGATTTTTACAAAGATTTCAGTCACTGTAGTTCCAGTGTACTTTCAAGTACTTCACATTGCAATAAACAAAATTATATTTATGACAAGAATTTACAAAATGTATTCAGTCAACATGTTAACATTTAACGGTAAGGAACATTTTCCCTTCACTAATTTTTTTTGCAAGTCTCCTCTCTTTAGCCCTGTCATTAAATACTTTTGTTTTTATGAGCAGCACTTTCTGTTTCGTTGAGTGAACATCTCTCAAAACGTGGGGAAATTTGGTGATAAAGCTCTCAACTTTACGTTTACCTGTGGATTAAAACAAAACAAAAACATTGTCACAGGTCTCAACAATGGTTACTATCAGGTTAAACACACAGAGAGTCAAACTGTATTTACAAGGTCAATTTTCATTTACAATTTAAATTGAGAAAGCTTTTGAACCATTTTAAATCGTGATAGTGGCAATTTTGCGAAATTTAGATTCTGATAAGACAACTTAGTAAATATGGTGCTGGTCACAAAAAAACAACAATTTATCTTACTTGGCAGAGGCCCTTTGGCTCCTTCGAAAGTCCTGTCTTTGATAAATTCTTGGAATTCCCTTTCCACATATGCCGAGTCTTTTGAATTCCATCTGGTATAACCTCTTGCTGTGTAAATTTTTTTTAAATGATATAATTTTGGGAGTGATACAAATGGATATGGCTACCTCACACTGGCCACTACATGTAGGTGGGAGGGGGCAGTTTGCAGCCATAATTTTCATTGCCATCGCAAGTGTCACCATTCACAAAATGTTACATAACGAGGTCATAAATACATGTATATACAAGTACATGTATATTAAGCAGGCTATTGCTTGTATCTGGCACAAGTACGAATATTGAAACAGCAGATTTTGAACATGAATGCACAAGTATGAATGCAAGGTCATGCGACTGAGTAGGAGGGTTGGTGCTGTGCATCGTCACCCCTCCTACAGCATTCTTAACTCGCCGCTGGGTGAAGTGCAAAGTCACAAGTACATGTATGTAGGTATTATCATTTCATCATTTAATCTGAAATGGGGGGGACCACGTTAAGCATATCACTTCTAGAACCTCAATGCTTCTCCGTTTTATCAGACATCTTGTCCACTGTAACGATGCTGACATCTTGGTTAAACTTAACAATACATTATGTCACCCCATTCTGGAGTACGGGGCTCCAGCTTGGATTCCACACCAGTCTGGTCATTTTAAAAATCTTGAAAACAAGCGCTTAGCGCATACTTGTCTACCTGCACCTACATGTACATGTAGGGGCCAGTTGTTTATAATGAATGCCTTCAAAGGCTTACCTCTCAGGAGAACAGATATACTGTATTTACTTTGCCATAGCCTGTATTGCCAAGTGTCTGTATGGTGTTGATCCTTTCAATTTTAACAAGATTAATGCATGCCATTCTGACACCTTTAAATTTCATCATTCCTGTGCCAGAACTGATACTTTTAATATTACTGTTTTTAACAGGCTTCCTGTAAATTTTGACAATTTACCTTCTCATGTTAGAGACCAACTTTTGATAAGCCTCCCTAGCTTTTTAAGAGGCACAAAAAAACATTTTAAGGAAAATCAGCTGGCAGGTCCAGATTTAACTTGTATTTTGGTTCTTAATGTACATTTATTCATATGGGTCTGATAACATTATTTTGGTGTAAAATAAGCTGCCAGGCTTGGCTTGATGGCACATCCCTCCTGGGGGTCGGGTTGTCTGGTCTTTATTGTCCGAGTGGTATGGAGAATCATGGTCAGTGACTTTTTGTCACTATTGGCTTTTCCTGCCAGGGTTCTTGTTTTAATGTTTTGTTCCTATCTGCCCGCCCAGCCTGGTTGTTCTTTTTTCAATATATCTGTACAGTATGTTTAATGTAGATCCTTTTAATGTGCAATTTTTTAAATGTTTGCTGGCGAATGAAATGAAATGAATTTTATCATTTTTCTTTATCTTTTTCATAACAAAGTTGAATATGTACATGTAGTGTCTGCTCTGAAAAACAACAATTATTGTTGTGTTATGTTGCTTACTACTCACCAGTTCCCTGGTTCACCACCAAACGGCCTTTACAATGACTGTATTTTCTACCTAAAAAGGGAAAAATGTCAATATGTAAAGGTTGTTTTGATGTATGATAACGCTTTGTCATAACCAAAAAAATAATGCAAAAATGTTTGCATATTTTTTATAATAGGGTGGCACAAACACACAGAGCGACACTTTACTGTCATCCTATTATTTTTTCTTTTTTTTAGAGAGGAAATTGTTTGTGGGAAATGACTTAAAAGGCTTAATTGGGATGAGACATACATTATACACTTCTGTGGAAGGGGGGTAGAGTTGTTGTTTTTTATAGGGAAAGTGGGGTTAAAATTAACATTAGTGTCTATGGGATTGTCACCCTATTACAGCATTTTTGTCGTCATTATTTAATAAAAAAAGTCAAAATAGATTTGTACCAGATAAGGGGGTAGCTGGTGACAAACAGAAAGGTCTTTTGATCTTCTTTTTTGGGGGTGTCTGGTAGGCTATACGTCTTCGTTTTACTGGCGACAAATCATCTGTAGAGATAATATTAATTGATAAATATGAATGCAAAAGAACAAAGAAATTTATTGGCTTATATAATATGTCAGTGATTTCAATGGCACCTCTGCAAAGGCACAAATGACTGACAATAGTTTCTGTCGCTGCATTCAGTTCATGTAAGGACGAAGGTTTTCAATAATGAGAGCAAAATAATGGTTTGTTTGTTTGTTTGTTTGTTTGAAAAAACAAAACAAAAACAAAACCAGACAACCAATAAAGCTTATCTTCTCTCATCATGGGGTTTCTGGTTGGTTACAAACCCTGTCCTTTAGGATGTCAGTACAAGCTGGAAGCAGAGACTTAGGACTTTGTACAACGCTAAATGCCCTGACCCCATCCAACTCAAACTGCAGGTTCTGTTTAATACTTAAGGACTGAGAAGTTAAGTAAACTCTGTCCCAAGCCATGACGAATCTGAATTCTGGCAGTAAACTATACTTCTTTTTTAAATTACAAATTACATGTAGTTCAATGCATATTTTACCAGATGATGTGTCCAGCGCAGACTGATCCTGTCGTTGTTTGGTCTTTTTTTTGGGGGGGATGTCTTGTGCAAATTACTCTTTATTTATAGTAACTGTTATTTTCTTTTGCGGGATGGGGTGGGGGGAGACTAATGGAATAATTGTTACTGTTTTTCTGGGACGTGGGGTTCATGGGAATACGTTACAAGTCTTCTTGACTTTTTGTATTTCCTTCACAACTTGTATATAAATGGTATTATTTACTTGATATTACGTTCGCATTGTTTTTGCAAGTCCTGCATTTGAGTATCAGTAGTCTTAATTTATTTCATTCTATAGTGTGTGTAAATAAATAAAATGATGATATTTTACCAGATGATGTGTCCGGCGCAGACTGATCCTGTCGTTGTTTGGTCTTTTTTGGGTGGGATATCTTGTGGTGACACTTCTGTGTTGTGGCTGCTTTCTCTGAAAGTTGAAAATACACTTACATCATTAACTTGCAGGAACATGTATACATGTGCATGATTGTGATTGTACAAGCATGTATACATGTCAGTCCGATACAATGCAAAAGCAGGAATCATTTATTTTGTCTCCAAATCAGAAAACAAATTACAAAATCAAAATTTATTAATTTTTTAAATTGAATTTATACATAATTTTTTTGAAGAGGAAATAACTTATATAAAATAATACCAAACTTTAACCAGTTCGCGTCGATTGGAGAGCGTCTTAACACGCATTCCGATTTTTGCGTGTTCTGGCGGCTGACTTGTCAACATGCCATTCGTGGCATGATATAAATCCCTTCTCGGAGTCAAGTCGACCACAGCTAAGTGGCTCCGAACAATCGGCACAGCAAACAATGAATGAGTTCACTCTTTTTGTTGATTTTTGCATAATCTCTTTATCGAACACCTGTTCTTTTGACGTAGCAGCCAAGGATTTGTAAAGACGGATTTATATCCATTGTATCGAGGCCTTTTGATCTACGAGATACCGTCTTTTCGACCTTGCGCTGGTCGACGTATAGGCCGTTGCTTCGAGTTTGCCAATGGTCTAATTTTGCCGAAGAAAGATGTAATAAAAAAACTAGCCATTAGATTCTCAAAATGTCAATGAAAAAGGCGTTTATTTGGGTGTCCGGACTTAAGTTTCATTGACCCAAAAAAATTATTAATGGCTAGAAATTTTTTCAGGATTTTGGCCAAAAATAAACCCGTACAGCGGTCTCAAACCAAAAATATTCCCGGTGCGAACTGGTTAAGAAAGAACATATTAAAAGTAACATTGGTGTCTATGGGATTGTCACCCTATTACAGCATTTTTGTCGTCATTGTTTAAAAGAAAAAGTCAAAATAGATTTGTACCAGATAAGGGGGTAGCTGGTGACAAACATAAAGGTCTTTTGATCTTCTTTTTTGGGGGTGTCTGGTAGGCTATGCGTCTTGGTTTTACTGGCGACACATCATCTGTAGAGAGAATATTAATTGATAAATATGAATGCAAAAGAACAAAGAAATTTATTGGCTTATATAATATGTCAGTGATTTCAATGGCACCTCTGCAAAGGCACAAAGTACTGACAATAGTTTCCGTCGTTGTTTGTTTGTTTGAAGAAGAAAAAAAATAAAATAAAAAACCAGACAACCAATAAAGCTTATCTTCTCTCATCATGGGGTTTCTGGTTGGTTACAAACCCTGTCCTTTAGGATGTCAGTACAAGCTGGAAGCAGAGACTTATAGGACTTTGTATAACGCTAAATGCCCTGACCCCATAATAATAATAATAATAATAATAATTACATCTAACGCGACGTTAAGGGAAATTTCCATAGAGTTGTGCACAAAATGTTTCTTCCTTTTTTTTCTTTTCTGTTTTATCCTTCAATGCCAAAATCAGGAAAATTGCTTAAATTAGACCAAGGAAGAGATCTGGGCTATAAAAATTTGCAATTTTCTTCTAAAATTTTAAGACGAACAGGTCCTTTTCCCCCTAACGTCGCCTTTTCCTCTTTACGTCGCCTTTTTTAGCAAACACTTAACGTCGCTTCTAGGTATGTAATAATAATAATAATAATAATAACGTAATTATATAGGGGCCTATAGCGCCAAAGTCAGCCTAAAAGATGCTCAAGGCACTTCACAAAGATACAATTTAAAAAGCTAAGACCAAACACTGAGAAGTTAAGTAAACTCTGTCCCAAGCCATGACATCTGAATTCTGGCATTAAACAATACTTCTAGGCCCCTTGACAGGGTGCCACTACATTGCGGGTTCCTCTCCAGTTACCATAGGCCTAGTATTAGAAAATGATGAGCTAGCCAGCCAGACCACATCCTCAGCTGTTTTAACAAGTGTTTGGCCAGTAGACCACTGTTAATGGAAAAGAATGCTGCTGTATTTCATTTTACTAATCAACTTAACTGAAAGCTATGTGCTCTAGACTGAGATTTACTTCTTGCATTTGTAAATTTTGCTTAAAAATTACTAGGTACAGCATTGGTAATTATCGAAAAATAAATAATTAGTTTCAATTAGAAAGCTCACTGATTACTAAGTTCATACCAGTACCAGTCCTCATCTGTCTAAAATGCTGTAAAGTCAAGAAAACAGCATTTGAAGACTCCTCCCCAAATCACCTATAGTGCTTTTTTTTTTCAAATGCTGTAATCAAAGCGTGATAGGAACGTGCACACATTTCCTGACAAAACACAGACCGTTTTTCATTGTTTCCTCTAAAACGCAACCAAATTTAAAGTTAATTTTCAAAGGGTTTGTGTATTTATTGAGAGACAAATGGTTAGTTTAAATCTGACAGCCGACTTGAATACTACCCATCCTCTATAGAAATATGATTTCCATCTAAACTGCTGTTAAAAGGAGAACATATTATTTAAAGACCCCAAAAATCGCACTTGCTTATTTCCATTTCAATCGCCGCAATCGAAATAAGCCCCACAACAGATTTCATTGTTTTCTGCCAACAGGTGACCACCGAATTGGATGGAATTATCATGAGTTGGCTGTCTGTTGTTTATAGAAGATTTTATTTAATTAATCTTTAAACACACCAATGAAAATTAATTTCCATCCTTTAGTCTTGAATAAACATACAGACCCATGTATCATACAAACAACTCATGTTAGACAAATTTTGAGCATGTTTGTATTAGGCTTACTTCGATTGCGACAATCAAACTAAGCAAATGCAATTTTCTGTTTTTTTTACTTTGACAGTATTCTAGGGAAAAAAATTTCTCCGTAGGATTGGTACTGCATGAAATTTATAATGAGTGAACTTTATTTTACAATGTCATTCTCAATATCTTCAACATCAGTGTTACGGACAAGATTTGAACATTAGGCCTACTTTGCTCACAAACTGGTTTCTCCATGGAATCAACTTCCCAAAGAGCTGGTTTTGGCACTGACCCTGTAAGATCCCTGATCATCGGCTGAAAGGAATTGTGGATCCATGTTTTGTGTGCAAAAACTGTCACACACCACTCCACAAAAATATCCATCCTAGAACAAGTGACCCATTTGCAATCCATAGGAAAAGAAAAATGTCACTCTCCAATTGAACATGTATTATAAATGCTTCAAGCATGCTTCAAGTAATTTTCTGGAAGAAGAGATTATAAATAGACTAATTAAAAAACTAAATCTATAATCAAGGTTCCAAATTAGCCTGAGGCTAGTGGTTTTACAATGTAACAGGTAGACTAGTGGTTTGGATGAGTACGGGTAACCTCAGTAGTTAGTGGAAAATGTTTCAAAACAAATAAGCAGATTCACCCACTAAAGCAATCTTTTTCAACCAATTTAAGCTTGTGACATGATATTGTGTTAACTACCAGTACACATTTCACTGAAGTTCTTTCCAGCAGTCCAACTGTTGTATTATTTATAACAGTTTTTTCCTTCACTTTTTAACAAAACAATTTTTAGGACTACTAAAAAAACGAGAACAAGTAAAACAGTAACATCACCAGTCCTGCTGTTATTTCGAGCCCTGTATACGTTTTTGAAATATATGACCAAAAAACAAATGAAACTAATACAAAGGGAAAAAATTAAATCAGATATGTATTTTTAAAAAGAGGATAAAAGAAATAAAGAAAAACATCTGATAGCTAAGTACAAATGAGTTCAATGCATATTTTACCAGATGATGTGTCCGGCGCAGACTGATCCTGTCGTTGTTTGGTCTTTTTTGGGTGGGATATCTTGTGGTGACACTTCTGTGTTGTGGCTGCTTTCTCTGAAAGTTGAAAATACACTTACATCATTAACTTGCAGGAACATGTATACATGTGCATGATTGTGATTGTACAAGCATGTATGCATGTCAGTCCGATACAATGCAAAAGCAGGAATCATTTATTTTGTCTCCAAATCAGAAAACAAATTACAAAATCAAAATTTATAAATTTTTTAAATTGAATTTATACATAATTTTTTTTGAAGAGGAAATAACTTATATAAAATAATACCAAATTTTAACCAGTTCGCGTCCGGAATATTGTTGGTTTTCCCATACACCCATACGGGTTTATTTTTGGCCAAAAACCCGAAAAAATTTCTAGCCATTAATAATTGTTTTGGTCAATGAAACTAAGTCCGGACACCCAAATAAACGCCTTTTTCATTGACATTTTGAGAATCTAATGGCTAGTTTTTTCATAATAAACCACAAGGGAAACTGACTGGGTACATTTTAGGTAAGTTTTGGATGAACAAAGAAAAATTTACTAGAGCGGGACTCGAACCTGCGACCTCCGGATTGACGTGCCGGCACGTCAATCCGGAGGCTAGTTTTTTCATTACGGTCGTCTTTCTTCGGCAAAATTAGACCGTTGGCAAGCTCGAAGCAACGGCCTACACGTCGACCAGCGCAAGGTCGAAAAGACGGTATCTCGTACATAGATCAAAAGGCCTCGATACAATGGATATAAATCCTTCTTTACAAATCCATGGCTGCTACGTCAAAAGAACAGGTGTTCAATAAAGGGATTAGGCAAAAATGAACAAAAGAGTGAACTCATTCATTGTTTGCTGTGCCGATTGTTCGGAACCAGTTAGTCGTGGTCGAGTTGACTCCGAGAAATAAATGCGTGTATACACGTCATCTAGATTTATGTCACGCCACGAGTGGCATGTTGACAAGTCAGCCGCCAGAACACGCAAAAATTGGAATGCGTGTTAAGACGCTCTCTGATCGGCGGCACAAAAAGATTTTGCGTGTTTACATGGCCTCCGACGCTAACTGGTTAAGAAAGAACATATTTTATGAATATTAAAAGTAACATTGGTGTCTATGGGATTGTCACCCTATTACAGCATTTTTGTCGTCATTGTTTAAAAAAAAAAGTCAAAATAGATTCGTACCAGATAAGGGGGTAGCTGGTGACAAACAGAAAGGTCTTTTGATCTTCTTTTTTGGGGGTGTCTGGTAGGGTATGCGTCTTGGTTTTACTGGCGACACATCATCTGTAGAGAGAATATTAATTGATAAATATCAATGCGAAAGAACAAAGAAATTTATTGGCTTATGTAATATGTCTGTGATTTCAATGGCACCTCTGCAAAAGGCACAAAGTACTGACAATAGTTTCTGTCGCTGCATTCAGTTCATGTAAGGACGAAGGTTTTCAATAATGAGAGCAAAATAATGGTTTGTTTGTTTGTTTATTTGTTTGAAAAAACAAAAAAAACAAAAAACAGACAACCAATAAAGCTTATCTTCTCTCATCATGGGGTTTCTGGTTGGTTACAAACCCTGTCCTTTAGGATGTCAGTACAAGCTGGAAGCAGAGACTTATAGGACTTTGTATAACGCTAAATGCCCTGACCCCATAATGATAATGATAATGATAATGATAATAACGTAATTATATATAGCGCCAAAGTCAGCCTAAAAGATGCTCAAGGCACTTCACAAAGATACAATTTAAAAAGCTAAGACCAAACACTGAGAAGTTAAGTAAACTCTGTCCCAAGCCATGACAAGCCGAATGGTTAGCCGATGTGAAAGATGAGTTAAAGAATGTACAACAAAAAGGGATTTCAGATTGATGTGAACAAGTTGAAGAAACATCTGAGGAAAGTGCCGAATTGGAAAGCCCCAGGGCCAGACCAAGTGCATGGATATTGGCTAAAGAACTTCAGTAGCCTTCACGAAAGAATAGCCCAGCAGCTGCAAGAATGCTTAGTGCATGGCAATGTTCCGACGTGGATGCACGGCCGTGCAAGCGAAATTAAATTGCGCCCTCTGTCGTTGAAATAAAGCCAATGCATTAACTACGTCACCGACGTGCTGTGCGTTGACCTTTGTTGATCTCATCTAGTGAATATTTAAATAGCGACTTTCTTCTCCGTTTCCGATTGGTTAAATGTTATTTACTTGTTAGCAAACATTAGTCATGTGACTGTAAATTATATAGAGACTATAAAGATATGCAAAAATTTAAAAATGAATTATTCATTCCAAATGTTCCCTCTTGTTGACAAGAAGCGGTAAAATTCATGTCATGTGGCCACGTGACAAAATTATCGCCATTCGTCGTCGTTTTTCTACGGAACTGAAGTTTTCTCCGATGTATGGTGTGTTTTAGCAATGAACTGATGTATTTCTCCATCGACTGAAGCAGTATGAAGGTAAAGCCAGCGGGAGTTTTCTGAAAATTATGGCTTATTTAAGGGAGTAATTTCGCCGTGTGGGGGTTTTGGTACAGCATGCCCGTGCATAGTGCATGATGTACCGTAGTGTAGCATGCAATGCCATACACGTGTACACATGTACATGGAGGAAGGAAAGCCTCCATGGTTTTAATGTACGAACATGGAGGAACGAAATTTCCTTCCTCCACGGTACGAATAGCCATGGAGCATGGAGGAAAGAGCTAGCCCCATGCCATGGGATCACACTTGCACTTGACTATGTTGACTTTGTCTTAGTTATAATAAGTGATTTTTTTTTTACAAACCACTCTGTTTAGTGTTAGTACAATAAGTAAGTCAGTATACACAATATCCAATCATTTTGTTTTGATCTGATTCTGACCATTTTATTTGTTATGTACAAAAATGTAGTTGTGGACATGGACATCAATCATAAAATGGTGGTGGTGGTACTGGTAGACCGTAGGGCTATTTATAAATATGATAAAAATGTATTCAGGAGAAGAATGTTGTATCAAACCGCCACTTTTTCACTCATCATACTAGAAGTAGAAAGCCAATATCTTCCCCGAGCAGGTAAGATAATTAATGGTTATAATTAGTGAAAAAGCGGCAGTTGGATACAACATTTTATCAAAAATTAGTCCTACCTACGGATGTAGCTACGTCATGTACATCTAAATTCGTGCCACAATATAGTACTTAGTAGTAGGGATACGTAACGCATACTAGGCCTATTTTTATTTATTTTTTTAATTTGAATAATTAAAATATTATTTGATTAGGCCTACAGTCCCCCAGGGTTTTTCTGTGTATTTTCTTTAACTACCGTATGCCTCAGAGTCATGAGCCAACATATTGTAGCCACTGGTCATGTATTCTGGTTGTACTTTGCATATTGTATCTTGTGCATGGAAAAATGTACTACCCTTTTGAACTACTTACTGTACTTTTTGTGGAGTACTTCCCACTGATGTATTTGTACACACATGCGAACAAGAACACGCGTTGGTACGTAGATCAAATAAATGTGTATGCATGAGGTATAGTAAATCAAATACGGCAACCAATGATTCTTGCATCGGGGATATTGAACAATTGATAAATCTACCCTCCATAGACGTTGTGATAAGTACTGTATACTTGGTGCTTTTTTGTTCTATCCACAGAATTTGTAAAGTACTGTGCTAACAATGTACTTTATCAATTTGCAATACCTTTGTAAAGTAAAATAGCCTACATACAGTACATGCCTACTGACATGATCATTAATTTCAATTGTAATTCTTTCTCTTCAGGTGTATCTCAGTTAGTCTTCTGATAGCTGGGGGACCATGCTTTTCTGGACTTCAGGGGTAGTGCTGAGGTGATGCCTTTTCACAGTAGTCATGAGACGCTGAAGGGGGTCTTTCATCCCATGGACCACTCTGCCAGTTCGATTGAATTCGGTGTGGATGAGCTCACCCCCCTGTTCGTTCAACAAACCGAATCCTGTCCGAAATCGTTGAAGCTGTTCCAGTGTGTGGTCCTCAAGAAGGTGGAGCTTGGGGGTTATTGAGGCCTTGGGGAAGCTGGATCTGTAGCAGGCCATGAAGGTCTTGATACAGGTGCCTTAAAATTAAAGTGAGTAAAATGTAATAATTTGTGTTTATTCTAATTATAAGGAGGGGTTATAAAGTCTGATGGATGCAAATTCGTTATCACATTCATTCACTTCTGCCTTGTTGCGTATGCAATGCAGATGTTATGTATGTTTCCGTAATCCACTCGCATTTGTGTGATTGAAAAAGATATTACATACCAATATTGGTTAGGTCTTTCTGTGTGATTGGCCTGCTATGATTAATTCCGTGATGTACGTCTGAAAATTTCAGGAAAACCTCACTGAAGATGTTGCCTATTTTAGCGGCGTCACAAACAAGCTTCTGATGTTGCCTGATGGGGATTTGGTCGCATTCCTGCTCTTCAAGGACTTTACCGGGAGCTGTTGTCAATGCTCGGATGACATCAACCTGCCAAGTAGAATCAACAATACATGTAAATTGTAAGTAGTTCACAGGTGGATTGGGGGGGGGGGGCAGACCCCAACTTTAAACAAGGGGTTAAACAATGACATGATTATAAGAAAACACACAAAAAGAGGGGGCCAGAGTGAAATTTCCAGAAAAAAGCCCCCCCCTCCCCAAATAAATAAAAAAGGAATAACAATAATTTTCACAACAGTGGTTCAGTCAAAATCTCCATGGGGTACCCCCCATGGAGATTTTGAATGATCCATTTATGGTAATTTTATCAATGATTATAATTGAAATGTTGTAAAGATATTGTATATTCCAAGAACACTAAAATTCCGACATTGTGGTAACCGAGCATCTTAGACAAACAGTGCTTTTTTGCAATTTTATTAATCGACCATGTAATGGAGTTGAAGGCCAACGACCAATGAGCATGTGAGTGCGGTAATATGCCAATTTGTCGGAAATACTATTCACACAATTTTATTTATTTTATTGTTATCAAATTATACAGGTGAAACAAACCAGCACGTACTTGGCAACACTTGTGAACGTGATTTCCAACAAATGCTCTGCCATGATATGCCTGTCTGTGGATTTTGTGCCCCTGCAGTGCATCGTCCAAACTTCCAACAACTGGACCACACCCAACAGGAAGGTTGATCTGAGTCTCTTCCTATAAAAGAAATGGTAAAAGAACATGAAATATTATGTTCAGTATACTTTTTCATATAGTAAATGTTCAGGTTAATATGGATCCTAAAACAGCGTCCATCTAATGAAAGTTCACTTACAAGCTCCTGAAGTTGGCGCCGAAGTTTGAATGCCCTTTTGGCCAACTCTGTGAATACATGATCAGCATTCTGATGGTTTCTTTGAAGGAGGTGAAGTGGAAGTTCTTCTTCTATTTGCTCCAGTTCAGCAGCTTTTGTGGCTTTTTCGTCCTCCATTTTTACTTGATGTTGGCATTCTTCCATTGCACGTTGATTGAAATTGTTGTCCAATAAATCACTGGAGTCGGAGTGCAATACACAAAGCTTAAATAGTCGCACGTCCAACTCGTGACAACTCTCCTCCAGCATGTCATAAAGCTTTTTGAAGATGCCAAGCGACATGTGGAGAGTTGGGAGGACAACCTGAGAAAAAAAGAAAAAAAAAGTTAAAATGCTCAATCTTGTCTACAAACAGGCATGCAGAAAACAAATGCATTTCTGTCTTGCCTTTATTTTCTATATGCACAGATTTTATGAAGACATTAAAACCCAGCGTGTGGTAATTTTCTTTATTATTCAGATTTTTAGATGGTGTTTAAAAAAAATGAATGCCATATTTTTATTTTGTAGGTGTATCACTTATGACAGAGACTTACATGATCTACTGGGATCATCAAAACAGGCATGGCTATGACACTGTTGGAGATGTCTTTTGCCCTTGATTTTCTGGAGCCGTCTGCAAGGTATGTTTCAAAGTCAGCTTGGATGGACTCGAGCGTTCTTGATGGGAAGTTTGTTCTCTCTGTTAGTGGCACTTTCATTTGCTCCTTTGATGCAGTGCAGTACAGGCAACAGTGACGGGCTGAATACAGGGGAAAGATTTTAAGTGAATTTGCATTTTTTTGGGGGGGGGGGGCATTTAAAAAAAAATGATTGGGGATTAGGCAGTGCATTTACACTCTGTAGAATAAAAAGTGCTACCGATTCATTGTGATGTTTTACAAATTATGTTATTAGAAATTGCTCACCATTGCAGCTGCAGATTCCATAAAGCTTGGTGAGCAGCTCATAATCGCCAAAGGTGAAGAGCTTTATTGACTTTCCCCTAGTGTGCAAAAATAGAATAAACAAATGTGTTGGCTCAAGATTAAATTGTGCTAATCATTAGTATATTTTATTCAACAGGGATATTTGCAGTGTGCATGTTCAACTCCAATGTCCGGCATTCACATAAATTACTGAGTCGAACCACATCAACACCAGGCCCCTTTTCATTGCAGAACTACAGACATACACAGGTAAATCTAAAATGCTTTCCTGGTAGGTCTTTTAATTAGGGAATAACAGTGTGGGGACCCGGTCTTCACTGCGTGGTAATGACCGGGTTGGTGGCTTGCCGCTGTTAATGGACCGAGCCGAAGGTGAGGTCCATTAACAGCGGCCAGCCACCAACCAAAGTCATTACCACGCACTGTTATTCCCATTAATAAATACCTTTTTCATGAAAGAAATTATTAAAACGGTCAAAATTTGTATGCTGGTTCAGGGGCCATTTATTCGCTAGTTCCCAAAGCTGGTCTTTATATCACATGTTAATACACCCCCACGTGATTGGGTTTTGTCCAAGGTATTTATTAATACCATGTATTGAGAATATGTTTGGGTGTCACCAAACAGTATTTGTATGCATGACTGGAAAATAAACAAACAAACATGTTGTGATCATTGGTAATAAAACTGTTGAGCTTTTTACCTCCACTTCATTTTGGCTAGTTGAGCCACTTGCTCCATGATGGGGGGCAGAACTCGCTGTAGATTTGTTGTCGAGTCATGTGCCTCAAAACAGGCAAACACAATAGTGTTCCTTGTCGAGTTGGGATGGTGTGTGTTGACAATTTGGTAGCACATCTTAAATGATGTACCACCAAAGTCCCCCCCAATCTTGATCCATATTTCATCCAGAGGAATGAACTCGTGCCATGTCAAGGATCCATTTCTGAAAATACATTTTCACTTTCATAATCAATGCTTTGACAATTAAAAAAGGCCTATTTTTATCAAGTGTTTCTTTAAAATGTTGAAACTTTCCCCAACAAATATTCTATAGCTGCACCTAAATACTAAAAATAAGTTCCTTAATCATGTGTAATGTTCTAACATTTCTTCTTTTGTGTTCCCTTATTCATTCAGGAAAAGAGATCATAAGAGAACACAAATTCACCTGTCATGCCTGTCAAGATAGTCAAGGACCATGGTGGAAACATCCTTCACGGTAACACAGGGAACCTCCTTTGTCTCAAAACCGTGGGAGCCATTAGCATTGCTGGATTTGAACAGAAGGGGAACCATTTTGCCGATGATGTTATCCTTCAGGAGTATGCTTTGCTGGGTTCTCATGGCGCGCTCTGATGGAAGAGATACTCCCATAGTCCCTAGGTACCTGTATAACAGCATGAACAGCAAAACATTTCCAGTTAATAATGTATTATTACTATTTTTTGTTTTTAATTTCAAGTAAAAAATGTGTTATTTTGCTAAAAATGAAAAGGGGTTATTCCTTTCTGATTAAATTGTTGTATACCGTACCTGCGAAGTTTTCGTAGTTGCTCCCATGCGAATTGGCACTCTCGCATCATGGCTAGTGATCGGTTGACACTCATAGCCTCCTCACTTTGTTGGGTTACACTGCTTGATTCATCCTCCATAGATTCGGAGTGCTTGACCAGCTGCATATATGCAGGCTGAATAAAGATGCAAATTTGTTTCATTTTGTGATGCTAAAACTGCACAAAGATGTCAGGCACGGATGCAGAGGGGGGGGGGTGGTCGAAACACCCCCCCCCCCCCAATTTTTTTAATAACAATTAGTATAGTAACAATAACAAAGATGACATTCTGCAGGGGTTTATTACATGTATTGGCCTATGGTGAGCGTTATCAATGCGAGACTGGCTAGAAAGCATATTCCGCATTATGATTTTTTTGTGAAAAAAGCATCTGACGGGCCTGACCCCCCCACCCTGTAAAAATTCCTGGATCCGCCCCTGGATGTATGTAGTTGGTAAATATTCTGCATTTTGTGTTTATATTTTTTTTATTGTAATTTAAATTTTCTGTTTCTAAATGTCTGTTTTTATGGCTTTAAGAAATTCATAAGTATGTTGGTAATTTGCTTCATATGAAATGTTTAAAACATGAAGGTAGAAATATTTACCCTTCCAGGTGTTTTCAGACGTGCATTTGGATTCTTCCTTAACTTATGCAGAGTCCATCTGTCAGCTGCTGCTTCTATCTCCATGGGGATGGGGGTTCCCTTGATGTGCCTTGATGCCATCAATTTCAGTAACCTGGCTGCTGCTGTTACATCATTATTATTGGGTTCTGTACAGGGTAGGGGATCTGTAGTAGGGTAGCACACAAATGATGTGGCTTTTGGGCGTGCTTGTGAGCATACATGAGTTTTCATTTGTTCAAGATTGCCGATTGTGCCACAAGTAATACAAACTGTAGGAAGTGTTGTTAGCTGTACTCTTAGAATCCGTGGACATCTGTTGACATCATCGATACTTACTGATGTATTACAAATGGGGCATGGAACAGTATTAGTTGCACGGTGCTTAAACCACGCCAGCAAACATTCAGCACAAAAGTGATGCTCACAAGGAGTTTGGACTGTTGGAGTTCCCAGAATGCACTGACATATCGTGCAAATAAATAGGGTTGCCTCAGATGAACTGTTGCTGAGAATGTCAAGATTATGGGGGACGAGTTCACTTGAGCTTGCAGGTGTTAAACAATTGAAGCGTGGTATTGTACCTGTAGGGATTGTGTCATGCTGTTTGTTCACATTACTGAGACCTTTGCCACTTCTCTTTCTTTTTTGGGGACGTCCCCCACGTTGTTGTTTTGAGAATGTCTCACACACAGGGCAGTGACCAGTTCTAGTGTGCTTATCCCACTTATCAAACACAGACGTTTCTCTTGGTCCACTGCGAGAACCCGCTCTTTGGTGCATAAGGGATCTCTCACAACTCCGACACAGTTTATTTGGGTGAACAAGGGCATCATCTTTCCAAATATTTTGATGAAATACTATTTCAAGTTCTTTAGCATAGTTGATACACTCATTTTTGATGCTGCTACTTGAGCTGTAAGCTTTAGTATTTATTCGCCCACATACTCTACACAGTTTATTTAGAGCTTGCTGATGTAGTAAGAAGCTCATGATAATTATGCTTTTATGTAGCCATATTTCAGTTCAGTTCACTTCAGTTGTTCTTTAATATTTCAAATAAATAACTATTTACATGTACTCATCTGCACTGTATATAACTTGCCTGGTTTGTCATTATTTTGTGTTGATATACTCCATTAGGCAGATAAAATAACCTTTTCATTCATCAAGACATATTGGTGATACACGGCGAAGTGATGACACTGCTGTGGTGTATGCATTGCGCAATGCATATAAATAATTTATTTGCTCATAATTTACATTCAATTCTCGCGCCACACAGATTGCGCGCAGCACATACATGTACGTGTAAACAATGAGCGTGTGTACTGTATGCACAACGTATACGTACGTATACACACGACTGCATGCATACGACTATTGCTAGTAATTCCGTGAAATGCCATCACTTCACCGCCCCTTTTTACAAAAACTCTCGCTGGCTTTTAATTCATGACTCAGTTTTATGTGGGAATAGCAATTATTTGTAAAAATTGAAAGACACATTTTTGGGAAAACTTTTGTATTTCTATAAATGGTAGTTTTAGGATAGCTATATTTCGATCGTGTAAGTAAACTACGACGAATTTTGTCACACACACAATGTAGAAAACAAGCTAATTTTCAAGAATTCCTCAACCTATTTTTTCTAGTTAATACGCATAAAAGTTGAGATCAACAATAATCTACACTCGGTTTTTATTCAAAACGTTTTCTATACATCAATCTTTTAATAAAACAAAAATTTGTTTGGTTTTTTGACGATTTTTCCAACGACAAATGTTGGACGCCATCTTGGATTTTACTGGGATACGTGACGTCATGATAGAGGGCGCACTGGAGTAGGGAAATGCTGCGCCAACGAATTCAGAAAAGTTTTTAACGTAGTGGCTATGGGGGTGGAACGGCTGTGGGCACGGCAGAAACCCACACTAACAATATACAATAATATGTCGAAACTGCTTACTTTAAGATGTATAGCCCGTTTGTTTGTTTGTTCGCTATTTTACCTCCATGGATAATATTTTCAGAATGCTTTAACCGATCACGTTCTATCTTCTTACTTTTCCTAACTATACTTAAGGACGGTCAGCCACTCATACCCAAATCAACGAGATTCGATGATGAGTCGGTCCATTTAAATTACTTGTATTTACAATTTTTCCTAATCCAAAACTGGAAAGCTCAGTTTAACAGTAATGATGTGACCAAATATACGTGTTTTACAGCATTTGATTTAACTTTCTCAAGTGACATAACAATGTACCAATAACAAGTTAAACCTCAGGAAAGACCGGTAAACAAACACAAGCAATGCATCTTTAAAAGGGGAATTTGTGTGGATTTATTTTGGGGCTGAACACAAAACTACCGAGTTCAATTGTACTTGTTTGTTATGAATGTGTCCATTCAATCGAATCGGACGTCAACGTTTATCATGTAAAGTTGTTTCACAGAGTCAGACCCAGAAGCACTTTAGTGCGATTAAGTGTGTTTTCATGCAGGCTATCGTAACATGGATTGACTGATACACATTCCTTAAGGCTTTCAGATATGTTCTTTATCGCCAGTTACAAATAGTCCATCGGTCTTTATCATGCGATAAGAGAAGTGACATGAAGTTGAACAATGAGAAATAGATTTTATGTCAATGCTAATTTATAATATGTTTATCAACATTTGCTGTTTAAAAACTAATTCGTTTCTTATACGGTAAATGGTGATAGCTGAAACCCTCATAAACCGGAAAATGGTTTTATTTACAAATTAGAAATTTGTAAAAAAGAAAATAATTTAATTATAATTTTTCCTTATTTCTGCAGGTGGGGTTAATTTCATCTTATTATTCATAAACCCTTATTCATAAAAAAAATTAGTGGAAATATCTTTTTATATTACAGGTATGGCATATAAATTTTAATAAATAACCGCCTTTGGGTCCTTGGCCAACAACATTGCACAATGTTGAAAGGTAAGCTTTATTGTATGTGATTAAATTATACTGACCTTAATTCAAAAGCCATGAAAAAGTGAAAAACTTGATAGAGTAAAGGTGTACATGTACATTCAGGTATGTTTACTTATGGAACGCAGAGGTGCAGATGTGTTTTCTTGTCTCAAATTTTCCACATCAAACAATGTGTGATGTGAATCATTATCTCAATTCATTTTTTTCTTTCTTGTGCTTGAATTTTTAGGATTTATGCAAGGAAACATCAGTAAGTTGTCCACAAAATATCATGAGACTTGATCATGGTGACACTGTTACTTAGGGTTTATACAAAAAATTATTCAAAGGTCTCTTTTAATCGAGTTGTGGCATTTTCTAATAACGTACAACGATGGAGATTTTTAATAATCCGGGGATTCCTAATTGTTTTACTAGTGAAGCTCTTGTATAGGTCATTCTACCAGGATGAGGCAAGCGTTGTGATAGGTGTCTCTTGTTACATAGGTAAATGTTGTACCATTCATTATTCATATTATGGAGTCCACTTTCTCAGTTAAATTAATCTTTATGCCTTGAACAGGAAGTGATAATAATGTTAATTAGGATTAATAAATGATAATAAATGAAATTGTACAAGCTTGGCCCAACCTGAAGATATGCAGTTGTCTTTTTCTTTTTGGCGGAAACCACTTATTTCTACTTGACTCACACTCGATTTTATTGTCAAGATGAAAAATTATGTATGGATATTTGTAACAGATTGATCAAATTCTTCTGTTGGGAGATAAACAATTAATATCTTTACTATAATGATTGAACATTAATTAATTTTACAGATTGATATTTTGAGACTGATATTTTGGTACAGTGGAAAGATGGTACCAAAAATGTTGTCAAGGTAAAATACATCAGCATTATGAGCAGTACAATTTCAACGAAATGGGAACAGCAGACGTGGGAAGGACGGGTGTTGGATATAGAAGACTACCACACTGATTTAGAAAACAGTGATTCGGATTCTGACATTCCTCCTTGTCATCTAAAATCAAACAGAACTCAAGGTATGTAAGCTCCTGTACTGTAATATTATTGATAAAAACATGACTGCTCATGATTTCAAAAGCAATATTTTCATCACTCAATTTTCATTGCAGTTGTGTAATGATTATTTAAATTTATCCAAGTATCCTTATTTTTTTTAAATAAGTTAATCTTTGAGAAAATTGTTAACCATGACACAAACAATCATATATATATATATATATATATATATATATATATATATATATATATATATATATATATATATATATATATATCGTCATCCTTTGTCAGGTGGATATGAGCGTGTAACAGCTCTTTCTTCACCATCCAGGTTGTCTGGTTCACAGTGTCCTTTCACTTTCCCATCTGGTGGACGTGCCTCTTTGAGAGTTGGGCATGAGCATGTACAATCTGTTCTTCATTGTCCAGCTTGCCTGGTCACAGTATCCTTCCACTTTGTCATCTGGTGGACGTGCCCCTTTGTCAGTTGGCAAAGTGGAGTGTCGTGGCCGAGCGGTCTAGCTTACCGGACTCAAGTTCTGGTGTTAGCAGCAGAATGTGGGTTCGAATCCCGGCCATGACACTTGTCCTTGAGTAAAACACTTAACCATAATTGCTTCTCTCCACCCAGGGGTTAAATGG
Source organism: Zoroaster sp. YZ-2022 (assembly GCA_029582265.1). Taxonomy (NCBI): domain Eukaryota; kingdom Metazoa; phylum Echinodermata; class Asteroidea; order Forcipulatida; family Zoroasteridae; genus Zoroaster; species Zoroaster sp. YZ-2022. Next base: position 20,003,813 of record CM055816.1, read on the forward strand.
GAACCTGTGAGGGCAGAGTTGGTTGATTAGCCCTATATGCGCTGTAATTGCAGCAATTGAGCTGTATACTTCCCAGGGAGCTGAGAAGGTTTCAGGAATGATTTATGAGCCTTATGAGCAGGGGTAATGATATTATGCGCCTTGAGCACCACTTAGTTGGTGGATACGTGCGCTATATAAGTCCACACATTATTATTATTATTATTAGTTGGATATGAGCATGTAACATCTCTTTCTTCATCGTCCAGCTTGCCTGGTTCACAGTGTCCTTCCACTTTGCCATCTGGTGGACATGCCCCTTTGTCAGTTGGGCATGAACATGTAATATCTCTTTCTTCATCGTCCAGCTTGTGTGGTTCACAGTGCCCTTCCACTTTGTCATCTGGTGGATGTGTCCCTTTCACTTTGTCATCTGGTGGACGTGCTCCTTTGACAGTTGGACATGAGCATTAACATCTCTTTCTTCATCGTCAAGCTTGTCTGGTTCACAGTGTCCTTTCACTTTGCCATCTGGTGGATGTGTCCCTTTGTCAGGTGGATATGAGCGTGTAACATCTCTCTCTTCATCATCCAGCTTGCCTGGTTCACTATGTCCTTCCATTTTGCCATCTGGTGGACGTGTCCCTTTGTCAGTTGAACATAAGCGTGTAACATTTCTTTCTTCATCTCCCAGCTTGCCAACTGGTTCACAATGTCTTAGGGAACAAATTGATGTCCAGCCAAGTGATTTTCAAGTTGATGGTGAGTCAAGACCACTCTCTCCAAATGGAGTTAAAAGACACAAGAGCAAAAATGCTGCAGTTAAGCACAACAGGAAAAGAGAATAGCTTACACAACTGAAACGTCAAACAAAGTCGTAACTTCAAAGCGTGGTAAATTAGGAAAGAGTAACTGCTGGTATTGTCAAAAAAGGGGCCTAGATTGTGTAAACATTAGTATTGAGCAGCGTCACCAAATCAGGGAAGCTTATTACAACATGGCTGATTTACAGAAACAACGAGAATGGCTTATAACACATGTATATGTTAACAAGGATACTGAACAGCAAAATAAGTATTCGTATTATCTGCCGCAACTAAGTGATGACGCCCAGAAATAGCAGGTAATTTTGTCATTTATTTACAGGTACCATTGGTATTTCTTTCTGCCAAGTGCACACTACTTTGAGTAAGCTTAACATGTTTGGTATACTAGAAGGGGAGAAAACGTGGTGGACGACAGAAGGACAAATCACTGAGAGAGCAGGTGAAAACTCACATCAATAAATTTCCAAGGATGGAGTCACATTACTGCAGGGCTAACTCCAAATGCTAGTATCTGTCTCCTGACCTTAACTTCACGTTCGAAACGTAAGGCCAATAACCATTATTTTAAAATTAATAGTTACCAGACATGCTCGATCGGCTAAAAAATACAGAAAATACAAGGTCTGAGAACAAGAACAACTCACACACAAGCTTAGAATTAGACATTGCCCTAATTGAGCGAAAACGAATACTTAAACTTACCGAGGTTCCCTCTGTACTTGACTCCTAAGTGAAATGAAAAACATCAAAAGGGAAAAAAACAAACAAACATAATCATTATCTCCACAATAACAAAAAACACCATCTACTAAAAGTCATATTGTTTTACACATTTTTATATAGATTGTTTACATATACTAAGGTATTTTTCGATGCCTATATGAACCATAATAATATTAATGGGGACCGGCTAAGATACCATATAACTACACTCTTAAAAGTCCGTGGTTATAATTTCCGTCGTCGAATTAATCTGACAACTTCGTGGTTAATGTTGCCGATAATTAACCTCGACTTGTTGGCAAGTATTTTTAAATAACCGCATTTATTAGTTCATTTTGACTACGGCAGAAGTGGTCAAACACATTAAGCAATCTGATTGGTAGACGTTTGTCATTTTACCATCGCGTGATACCGTAAATTAACATACGCGTATGATATTCATGTGCGGTCTTTATCAAATGGGAATAATGCTATAAAAGCAAGCATAATGACTTATATTCAGATTGATTTCATTGTATTAGTTTTAAATAACAAATTGTATGTATAATATTATTAATAGATTGCGGATTTCTCGTTATGTCTAAACTACATTGCGCGGATGATTTAAGGCGTACATTTTAAGGCATACATATCATATTTGTGTCTTCTCCGTGTAAAGAATTATTATCATTTCTTCGTCTGATAAATATCCTTTGTCTGTTATGCCATATAAATGCGTATCACGTTACTGTATCGTACATTATACCCAATCCCTTCAAGACCCATTTTTAACTTCACAGTAATTCGACTTTTAAAACAGGTCGTATGCCTTATTTTTTTTAGACTAAAAGGTACTTAGCAACAACGTGTTCAATATTAAATATAACATCCAACCAAATGTATATCAAAATACAATTATGACATATACCAAGGAAATTACTAAGTCAAAGTTGGCAACACATTTACTTAATAGATATTTTGTATGGTTATTCAAATTGTGAGCTTTAAATATTTAGATTTCCTTTAATAAAATGCACAAGGCATTATAATGTGTACAAGTAAAAATTAATAGGTTCGTAGTTAAAACAAACATAACGCCCATGATTCTCTTCAGCTGGCTGAGAAAAATAATTTATTTTAAAGTGCAACAATTCTGAAAACAAGGTTTCTTAACTTACCTCTGACTGCATCCTGTGGCGTTTGTTTTCCTGTTCCTGTTTGTTTTCCTGTTCCTGTTTGTTTTCCTGTTCCTGTTTGTTTTCCTGTTCCTGTTTCTGTATAAAATACGTTTAAAATTATTTTTTTATTCTAGATGGTAACTATTTTATTATAAATTTGTAATTTGTAATTAGCCATCACCATTTACCGTAATTAAGTCTTGAGACATACATTTATTAAACAGCAAATGTTGATAAATATATTATAAATTAGCATTGACATAAATCGTCGTTTATCGCATGATAAAGACTGGTGGACTATTTGTAAGTGGCGATAAAGAACATCTGAAAGCATTAAGAACTTTATATCAGGTCATTCAATATAAAGATAGCCTGCATTAAAACAAACTACATTTCATATAACTTATAAGTGCTGGGTCTGTGAAACAACTTTACAAAATGTTGACGTCCGATGGACACATTCATAACAAACAAGTACATTCTAGGTGAACTCGGTAGTTTTGTGTTCAGCCGCAAAACAACTGCACAAAACTCCCATTAAAAATGACTCGGTTGACTTGTCCCGTGAAAGTCTACTCACATTTTTCAGAAGATAGAGAAAACAACAAAAAAGAACCATACAAACAAACAATCAAAAATAGTTATACTGAAATGATAGCACCTGGACAGAGAGAAAGGCTTCCAAAGATACATTTAAGTTATAAACGATGTGAGGTTATAAGATCTGAGGCTTTGCATGGTGTAATATTGATATCGTTTTGGTTTGCGGTAGCACCATGGGTTTATCTCAACTATCGCGAATCTGAGGTACAGGTTCTGAAAAGAACATTATCGCACAACTCGTATCTCAATCTTCGCTAAGTGAGAATTGTTCAAGGGAGAACCAATGTCGTTTATCTCAACTATCGCGAAGCTGAGGTACAGGTTCTGAAAAGAACCGTATCGCACAACTCGTATCTCAATCTTCGCTAAGGGAGAACCAATGCTCGGCAAGTCGTTTGTCTCTATTGTCGCTATGTGAGAAATATGGTTCAGAAAGAACCATGGGGACTTCACGGGTCAATATGGTTCAGGGACTTCACGAGATGTGAGGTTAGTTTGTCATCCCTTTACATATATAAATCACGTATGTTGACGTATTATTGCGGATGTATCAGTTTGGTTTATTCACAGGCTGGTTATGCTGCACTCGCATAGTCTGGCTGCGGCTTCGAATTTGGCCATTGTCAGGCTACAGTGAAAGCCGTAGCCATTGATAATAATGTCTGTGAGATAGTCTTACATGGGGATAAACTAGACGTGTTGCCAAAATACTGTACAAACGCTATGACAACACGAACCATTCAGATTATCTCTTTCGGGATTTTCTGTCAGATATACCCCAGAAATATATGTGCACAAGAAGTATCCCAAGACACACATTATAAAATCAGGCGTGCAAAAGTTTTTTTAAAGTAATATTTATTGATTTCTTTGTAACATTGTCAGGTAAAGTCAGAAGTAGATAGTATCGATTCTTGGCATATTTATATAGTGATTGGTATCGATATGATTAAAAGCTATTGAATTATGCTCTATTCGAAAATCACCAGGATCGCTGGTTCAGTTAATCAATTGCTGCAACAGAATCGAAGCACAGGCTACACTGGTTCGAACTCGTGAATCTGACCAAAAAAAACCTTTGCACACTAGTAATCACCAGAAAGGTTTCAAGTTGGTCGTTAGCTTCACTTCCATGGGATTCGCATTCTTGTAAAAACCCTGCTTCCAAAGAATCTCCGGAAAACTATGACAGCAACAGAGGACATCAATGAATATCACTGCTTGTAAAAGGCTACTATGCAAATCAATTACGCAACACCATTATGCCTATTCAAACGCAAATAAGCGCCTCATTGTTTAAAAAAAGAAACTGATCTGGCGTTACTTGTACAACACAAAGGGTAAACTGTAGATCTGCACAATGAGGAAAACCAAGTTGGCGGAGGAAACGTACGTGAAATATGTGTTCCTCCCTTGTGTGACACATTTGATTATCAAAATACAAGTTGTGGGACATTTAAGACATGTACATAATACCCCACCCCTTATAATTTGCATTGTTGCATAAACATGAATATAGGGTATGGTTCTACTTGCTTTAAAATAAATAGTTTGTTGTTAAAAGATCAGGCATATCAGTATAATGTGCGCAGCAAATATACAAGTGTTTTAAAACAACTCAGTACCACTAAGTCATTTCATTTAGCTGCATGTAAAATTTAGATTACCGTAGTGTCGAGTTGACTACGAATATAGTTCTTACATGCACACTGTTCAGTACAGTGTGCATGCATCTAATATGCATGTGTTAAAGACATCCTAAGGTGATTTGGTTAAAATATCGTGGGATGCTGAAATAATCGAAACCTGACAACCGAGGACCATATTGTTCTCCATTGTGACAGCAAATAAGGACTTATTATCCATTTTGTTATAAGTCATCGGTCTGAATGGGTATACATGTACACACCCACACAAAGATATCCAAGAAATCGGCACTTGAAAAAATTAAACAAAAAATTGAGACACAGAATATAAAATCTGTATTACAGTTTTTCTCAATCGCTTACACACGATTAGTAGATCTAAGGCCACAATAATAAGAATGTAAACGTCGTCATTCACATCCATGCATGCATTGTTCAAAACTTAAAATACTTTCAGGTTGTTTTCGAACTAAATTCACTGCACAAACGCTTTAATGCAAATCGCTAAATACAAAAGCGTACGTTTAACACAGAATTCTTTTGATTGTACTTTGCAGTTAAATCGAAACACATTCCAACGATTTTGAACAACATTACGTAATATTGCAATGATCCACACACATGTGTAACTAACACATTGTCTGATTTGAAATAACACAAGGAGTCTTTCAGTAATCGAACACTTTTGATAGTATAAAATGACCCATGAGTAACAGGATAGAACATTATGATGATGGAGCAGGAAGCACGCAACGCAGTTAGGCCTGATGTTGGAGGCAGGAGAGGACGCGGTGGAGTGGGAATGCGAGGAGGGGTAAGGGGAAGGCGACGACGAGGAGGGGGAAGGCGACGTGCACCTACTTTGTCCAACAAGATTCGTGCAACAATAATTGATCATGTAATAAACCGTGGGCTGACATTGAGAGAGACTGGTCAGCGGGTGCAACCAAATATTCCCAAGTCTACGGTAGCTTCAATCGTTAGGACATACAGAAATGAAAATCGGTGAGCAAAATGTAGGACTTTATAAAAATGTCACGCTTGGACATGATTTTCGTGTAAATATTGACACCAAATCTGTACGTATACTTTTCCTTTTTTTGCAGAATTGAGAAATTGCCTCATTCAGGAGGAAGACGTAGGGTTTTCTCCGAACAACAGGAGCAAATCATCGTGAACATGGTGCTGGAAAACAACGTCATCCGTCTCAAAGAAATTCAACAACGGATTACAGAGGACCATGACGCATTTCAAAACATTGAAAGTGTCAGTTTGACGACCATCGATCGTGTCTTGAAGCGACATCGAATAAAAATGAAACAAGTGACCAAGGTCCCGTATGAGAGAAACTCTGAGCGGGTGAAGGAGATGCGGTTTCGTTATGTGCAAGTAAGTTCACCTGTGCAGAGGGCAGTACCGGTATGCTTGGGCACAATACATGGTGCACATAATTTACTTCTGTATTTTCATGTTCCTTTTTTTTTTTTTTACATACAGACAATACTGGAGCTTGATGCGGATGAGAACGCAAATGAATACATCTACATAGATGAAGCCGGTTTCAATCTGAGCACGAGAAGGCGGAGAGGTAGAAATATCATTGGTCAGCGAGCTACTGTTGACGTACCTGGTCTTCGTGGTGGAAACATAACGATGTGTGCTGCCATTTCTAGAAATGGCGTCCAAGCCCATAATGCTAGATTAGGCCCGTATAACTCTGAAAGACTGATCGAATTCTTAGATGGGTTTTACGACACACTCGTACCCAACGAAGATACTCATTATATTATTGTGTGGGACAATGTTCGTTTCCACCACTCGGTCGCTGTGCGGGAATGGTTTGAGGCTCATGCACGATGCACTATGGTTTTCCTCCCACCATACTCCCCCTTCCTAAACCCAATCGAGGAATTTTTTTCATCATGGCGGTGGAAAGTGTATGATCGCAGACCATACGAGCGGGTCACTCTTTTGCAAGCCATGGAGGAAGCATGCGAAGACATCCAAGACGCAGCTTGTCAGGCATGGATCCGCCACGCAAGACGGTTTTTCCCCCGATGTTTGGCGAGGGAAAATATTCGTTGCGACGTCGATGAGAACTTGTGGCCGGAAAGAAATGATCGACATGATAATCCATGAAGACTCTTGTCTCGTACGGTAGCCCATCAAACTGACAGCGTTTATATATTCACACACTACGCCATAAATTGATATTTGATCGTCCTGGCTTTGTTTTATATTGGTTGTTCTGTTCGAACATCACAATAAATTGAAATTAACCCATGTGCGTACGATCAATATATATTTCTGTATGTTCATATTATTACATCGGTGTTAGAATTATTAATAATAATGTTTAATCATTTGGTGAAAGTTTGTATGATTTTGATGCACGTCCGGGGTTTTGTAACCGGTTTCTTTAGATTTACAACCAGTGTTGCCTTTTGATGGCGATATTTGATGTTTAGCACACCGAATACAGTGATTAATTGCACGTGTTAACTATTTAGGGAAACGATAAAATGTTGTAGTAATCGTGTGTAAGCGATTGACAAAAACTGTAACTTAATAGTTCAATAGAAACTTAATAGTTAAATAGAAATGTAATAGTTCAATAGAAAAATGAACACACTATGTTGTGATCTTGATGGTGGCATTCATACCACTCTGGTCAACATCATCGATTCGCATTCCCATTTAAAGGCGGAGAAGACTGTAAAATGAGAAAACGCGTTTTGTGTACAGCATTGGCGTAAATCCGTGATGAAAGTGTGGAGAGGTGATTTTAAGATTTGGGTGCACGGTATAGCTTGATGTTCTGCAGTCGACAACTATTCAGAATCTTGCGGCTACAGTACAGATTTTTATTATATATGTATGTTTTATTCAGCACATGGAAACTTCTGGAGGGAATGATCCTATGAACCATCCCCCGGTCAAAACAGTTGGGGATATATCCCCCATCCCCCGGGGGTGAAAACATCAAGTATGAGGCGACCTCCAAATGGGATACAAAACAACAATAGGCAACGTTTGGTATCGTGTCCTATTGGGGAATTCATTGGGCAGCACGAACATAATAGACGGTTCATAATATATTGAAATCCAGTCCCTGTGTGGGGAATTCTGTTAAATAGCTTTTTGGGCTTTAACAAAAAAATAGCGAGTTAAAGGTTATGACTATTGTTCATTCTGATTGAAAACACCATTCTGGGCCTGTTACATAGGTACGTGTATACGTAAACACTTCCCAAGGAGTGGGAAACATGCCCTTAATCGGTTGTGATTTACTGTACAAACGGAGGTTTCAATAACCAGCTTCGGTTTAACACCGTTCATAAACAGACACTTTAAAACACATTATTAATCATACTATGTACAACTTCATGATTTTGTATTTATTTTGAGTTAAGGATGAAGAAAATATGAAATAGGAATTTGTTTGAATTTTTAACAGTTCTTTTACATTTTATAAGTACTATCATATTAGAAAACATGAATTTGTATGCTGCATTTACAGTTTTTCTTTTTCTGTAAAACTTAAGCGCCACTTTGATACAAAAAAAACATATAACTGCTTACCTTAAAATGTGCGAAAAATAAAAAATGTTGGTTAGCTTGGCTATAAATTTGCTTTTGTGTTCCTCCTCAACATTTGCTCAGTTACATCATCTACACTTTTACTCTTCAGAGGTGCACTACTTCACTGGTACATAAAATAAACAGCAGTGGTGATAATACACAACCCTGTGGAACCCCATTGATGGAGAAACAATTGCTTGAGAGGGATTTCGTAACATGTCTGACAAAACGTCACTTATCTATGAATGCAAATGAGAATTAATTTCAATGCTTTGAATTTCCGTATAAAGATATGAGGCCGCATGTTATTAAAATCTTGAGTTCATGGATGTGCTTGGTAATCCGGGGTATATACTATTAGGATAGATCTTAAACACTTTCTCTGGAATATTTTTCACAAGTTATATAATGACTAGATGATTCTGTAGTGTTGCTTATTATTATCAGTTGTGAACACATCCCAACTCAGTACATTCAAAGTCAGTGTGAAGAATTTCAGCGCTCTCCTTTGTCCAACTCCGCACTCTTTTGACAATCGGCTTTACCCTGTTTATGTTTGTAGTATGGAATAATATGAACTACGTCACGATCTGATGATACCAAGCCTGTTTCTATGTGCTTTGTATGCATTAACCATTACATTAATTTTATCTAACATACGTTTACCAGAGTTACAAGAGTTGAAGTCACCTAAGATGAGTTTGAGTTTGATCTGGTGACCGAGTCTCGAGTTGCTGAATAACCTGTTGCTGTATTTTAGCTGTATTTTACATTTATCTAACATACGGTTACAAGAGTTACAAGAGTTGAAGTCACCTTAGATGAGTTTGAGTTTGATCTGGTGACCGAGTCTCGAGTTGCTGAATAACCTGTTGCTGTATTTTAGCAGATGTAATGCTCACATCTGATGAACGTATACAACTGTGATAAAACGTTGGCTACACAGCCCGACAGTCAGAAGCTCACCTCTGGTTGGGAGACGCAAACTCCACTACCAGAAGACTTACCTGATTCCAGCGTTCTATCAATTAGTCGCTCGCTGTGAACCCACCAAAGTTAGTATCACATGTGTCTGATTCTTTCCATATTTGAGTAAAGCACGTGAAACTGCTTTTCCAGTGTTTGAAAGGCGAGCAGTGCCACTCAGTCAGTCCGCAGCACACATATGCCGAGTTTATTCCATGCAATGTAAATCAACTACCGGTACATGTAATACACCGATAATAATTATATTTAAAACACACTTTGATAATACAATATGCATTAGGTATCTTAATCACCATTTTAAAAATTGAAATGATCGACAAATCACTTACCGAAGCAACAGATGAGCAAACACCACTTAAGAGGGTTCTGGTTTTATCTGATGGTATGCTTGTACAGTCAGGTGGCGGTATATGATGAAAACGTATGCTTTTGCGGATGTCAAGTACAATAATGTATGGCACGGCAGAAACCCACACTAACAATATACAATAATATGTCGAAACTGCTTACTTAAAGATGTATAGCCCGTTTGTTTGTTTGTTTGTTTGCTATTTTACCCCCATGGATAATATTTTCAGAATGCTTTAACCGATCACGCTCTATCTTCTTACTTTTCCTAACTATACTTAAGGACGGTCAGCCACTCATACCCAAATCAACGAGATTCGATGATCACGGTTACCGTTTATTTGGAGTCGGTCCATTTAAATTACTTTTATTTACAATTTTTCTTAATTCAAAACTGGAAAGTTCAGTTTAACAGTAATGATGTGACCAAATATACGTGTTTTACAGCATTTGATTTAACTTTCTCAAGTAACATAACAATGTACCAATAACAAGTTAAACCTCAGGAAAGACCGGTAAACAAACACGAGCAATGCATCTTTAAAAGGGGAATTTGCGTGGATTTATTTTGGGGCTGAACACAAAACTACCGAGTTCAATTGTACTTGTTTGTTATGAATGTGTGCATTCAATCGAATCGGACGTCAACTTTTCTTATGTAAAGTTGTTTCACAGACTCAGAAGCACTTCAGTGCGATAGTGTGTTTTCATGCAGGCTATCGTAACATTGAGTGACTGATATACATTCCTTAATGCTTTCAGATATGTTCTTTATGCCAGTTACAAAGAGTCCATCGGTCTTTATCATGCGATAAGAGAATTAGTGACATCAAGTTGAACAAAGAGAAATAGATTTTATGTCAATGATAATTTATAGTATGTTTATTTGCTGTTTAAAAACTAATTCGTTTCTTATACGGTAAATGATAGCTGAAACCCTTATAAACACAACAATTGTTTTATTTACAAATTACAAATTTGTAACAAAAATAGTTTAATTTGGAATTTTCCTTATTTCTGCAGGTGGGGTTAATTTCAGCTTATTATTCATAAACCTTTTTTATTTATTTTTGACATTAAAGTCTGGACAACAATAATCTGAACAAAATACAGAAGCAAATTGAGGTTTATCGAATTAATATTCATGCTTCTCGACAGTTAATAAAAATAGATAATGGTAAGATTGAACATACCATCTTAATTACGTCCATTCTTATCATTAACATGTGATGCCGTTGTTCTATAAGATCACAACCGTGTCACATCTTGCATTATTTGTTTTGATTGATTGGTTGATTGATTGATTGTTTTTTGTTTTGTTTTGTTTTCTATTAAACAATTGCAGCCAAAATTGCTGGATCGATTGGAATTCTGCCACGCTGTGTTTTAAACGATTTTTTTTCACATAGGGCTATGAACGATTATAGAATTTTGTTATACGAAGCATCTACTAATTCTGCTAATAGCAGCTCTTTAAAATTGATCAATTAAAGGATGTTAAAGGAAATTAACTAAATTCACCTTTATTCTAAGATGGAACTTTTAGTTGGAAATATTTTACTTATTTTACATACAAGTATGATTAATTATGTTTGTATCAATTCCCTTTTAATGGAATATTAAAGGAATCTCTTATATGGAACTTTTGTCACACTTAGACGTACATCGAGTTGGAAATATTTTATTTATTTTTACATACATGTTTGTATCAATTCCCTTTTAATGGAATATTGAAAAAAACTATTTTTAAAGAGTTGTAGATTTGTTTCTTGCAACTAATCATCTCTCTCTGCATAATGCAGTAAGGGTTGCTTCATTTAACTTTTTTCACGCAGCATTTGAATTTTTTTTAAACATTCTATGTGGTGGCTGCAATCCGCAAAGCCCATCACGATGGCACACATTTCGCACGTGATCGTAAGGCTTCATCTTTAAAACGTGGACATTGTTTTAATGTTGTTTCACATGAAAGGCGGGTATTGTGCTCCAGTGAGGGGGAAAACAAAGATGTACTGAACAGTCGAATACACGTCAGTCTGTCAGTTGGACGTTACACCTAAATTACAAGGAGAGGTTCTAACACAAAGTAATGATGGTCGCACAGGCGTCAATCTAGGTCAGAAACTTACTCGACAGAAAATACAAAATATCGTATACTTGGCTGGTTACCGGCACATCATATGAGAGTCACTATATGTATTTCATGCCAGAGCAGTTGCTGAGGTCCCGCAATTAGAACGAATTGAGTTGGATATATTGTGTCCGTTACCGGTAGTTAGGCAGTTAGGTATGTAATCCATAAATGCCCAAGACAGTTTAGACAATCTGATTTGACAAAACTTAATCACGTGGGGGTGTGTAAACGGATGGTAAAGACATGGCTTATCAAAATGAGAGCAGTGCGTATGTGGCAGCTGTTCGCAAGCTGTTTCGCGAATTAGAGTGACTCATGTTCTTTGAAACTATTCAGTGTGCCACAAAACATGACCTTGCCCATTTCTATTTGACTTTATTCAACAAACATGGTTTTTTTAAAAAACAAAATCGATATGGGCATTTATGAATTTTTGACTCTTGAGCTTTACCGCAGTTAATGACCTCGCCATTGACCACGCCCAAGACCGGTCATTAACCTGCGCTAAAGACCGCGCTACGAACTTGTATTTCCGTATTACAACAAGCTGAAACTGTGGTTCAAGTGTCGGTAACAAACTTAATCTGAATATGATTCTTCACTGTTATCACTAATGGAAAATTTACATCACAAAGTAATAAATACGAGTTACTAGAAAATCAAATTTAAAGTTGCTTAATTTTTTTAACTACTATTTAACAAACATGTGTATATTTTCAACAGGAAGATTTATTACTTTGTAAAGAAAACGCAAAAGCCAGTTATCCCAAATGTTACCATCATCGCGCGCGTGCAAAATCATGCAGAATTATTGACAAATCGTGAGACAGTTTCTCGTATATTATGTTTTTACATGCACGCTATGATTGAAAGTTGGGGGAAAGTGGCTTTTGCATTTTCATAAGGGGAAATGCAATTTAGAAAGTTGTGTGGGGAAAATAAACATGTTTCTAGTTTAAGCTTATAGTGATACATTGGAGCCAGTTGTTGCCTTGGCTTCATGCTCAGTTCCATTCAATAACTTTCCTGTTTTCTTTATATTTCTCTGACCATGTTCGTGCTAATAACCTGTCGGACACATTTCAGTCAGCCTACAAACCATTTCATGGAACGGAAACTGCTCTTCTTCGCATCAACAATGACATTTTATCTGCCATGGATGAGGGGAAAATCACTGCATTAGTTTTGTTAGACTTAAGCACCGCTTTTGACACGGTCGATCATAAAATCCTTCTCTCCCGCCTTCAATATCATCTTGGAATACGTGACACAGCCCTGGATTGGTGTAAGTCCTACCTTTTAAATAGGCCTCAGCATGTTTGTATTGGTAACGCTATCTCCGAGCCTGTTATTCTTGACTATTGTGTACCCCAAGGCTCTGTACTCGGCCCACAGTGGTTTACTGTTTATACCTTTCCAGTTCGTGATATCATTTTGAAGTATAATTTAAATTACCATGTTTACGCTGATGACACGCAGCTTTACATTACTTTTAAATCTTCTCAAGAACCTGCGATTCCTGCATTAAAACACTGGAGAAATGTATTCAAGAGATTCGAAGTTGGATGAGACAAAACTTCCTGAAATTGAACGATGAAAAAACAGAATTTGTTCTATTTGGATCACGTCAGCAATTGTCTAAAGTTTCTCTTCCATTTATTACAATTGGTGACTCGCAGATAACCCCCTCATTACAAGCACGTAATTTGGGTGTTATACTTGACTCGACAATGACTTTAAAACCACATATCTCCAACATTGTTCGCATATCATCATTTCATATCAGAAATATAAGCCGAATTAGGAAATAAAAGTGCTGCTGAACAAATTATACATGCGTTTGTCACATCACGGCTCGATAACGGGAATGCTCTCCTTTACGGTCTCCCGCAGAATCAAATATCTCGTCTTCAGCACATACAAAACCAGTGGCGTAGCCACGGGGGGCCTTGGGGGGGGGGGGGGGCATGTGCCCCCACAAATTTCCAGTGCCCCCCCACGAAAACTCCTCATAGTGCCCCAAAAAACAGAAAAGAAAAAGAAAAGGGAAAACCCATACCCCCTGGGCCCCCCCAATGAAAAGCAATGCCCCCCTCCACTGAAAAAGTCCTGGCTACGCCGCTGTCCAGAAAGTCATGCCATATCACGCCAATCTTGAAAGAACTGCACTGGCTTCCTGTTTCACAGAGAATTGTTTTTAAACTGATGCTAATTGTTCACAAATCTTTTAATAACATTGCTCCAATTTATATTTCTGGACTGCTTAAAGTCTACACTCCATCACGCAATTTGCGCTCCAGCAACATGTAACTCCTAAACGAACCAACTTCAAAACGGAACTGGGGTGATAGGTCGTTTTCTGTCGCAGCTCCGAGACTCTGGAATCATCTTCCAACTAAACTCAAATTTTCTCATAGTATAACCAGATTTAAGTCGATGCTTAAAACTCATCTTATGTCACAACTCTTCAAAGATGATGCATCATCATCATCATCATCATCATCATCATCATCATCATCATCATCATCATCATCATCATCATCATCATCATCATCATCATCATCATCATCATCATCATCATCATCATCATCATCATCATCATCATCATCATCATCATCATCATCATCATCATCATCATCATCATCATCATCATCATCATCATCATCATCATCATCATCACCAGGTCCTTTTTACACTGTTAATAGTTTATAACAGATATCGGTAGGTGTGATGCTAAGACTAACATTCGATGCTTATAAACGTGCACGGTTTGTAATATTCATTATGCATCAAAACTTGCAGGTAATTGCTTTAGTTTAAAACCTTATTGATTACATGAAAACTGAAGCAGTGTGTCTAATTCTAGGGGAATAAAACAAACCACATAAATGTTATAACAACTCAAGGTAAGTAAGACGAATTGCGGTGACACCATGTGGAATCTCAATTGAGTAGTAATTAGTTCTGAAACACGGCTGTCCCGCTTGTATTGACACAACGCTAATAAAGATTTCACAACAAACAAACGTTTACTCCAATAATGAATTCCCAGTGCATTTGAACAATGGCGGCGCCCAGTACCGTTTTCACATAACGCGAGAACAATAATCAAAATACAAATCCAGATTTCAGATAAAATACATTGTATTATGACACGAATGTTGATGTTTTATGAAAATGGACTTTATTTCTTGCTATTTAGGTATCCAAATGAATAAAAAAAGTATAAACGAATTTAGAGGAGTGTTTTTGTGTCGTTATGCTTACATTTTAATAACACGAACTTTTTTCAAATAAGAAGTTTTAAAAATCTTTAAAAAAATAACTTGGAGTTTTCCTGAAATGCCAATGGCAATTTCTTGTAAAGAAACATATTACCTCAAATAATGAAGAAATAAAAATAAGAGGTACAGCGGTCAATATTTATTTATAGCCGATTAAAAACAGTGTGTTTTTTGCTGATGGTTAAAAACGTACAACACGTTCCCATTGATATACGTAGAAACGTACACAGTACACAATGCGGGTGCGCGCGTGTACACACATGCACGGCCCTACGTATGCGATTTGGCGCGAGATACAAAATAATTTCCCGCATCACTCAACACGTATAAATTCGTGTACGTATACAGCACACGCACAGCCTTATTATAAAACTGAGTACAAAGTAGGCTATGCCTTGCCTATGCTACATCTGGTACTTGACTATAGGCCTAACATAATTGGCAGCATTGAGGTCACCGTTTTTCTTTTACAGTTAAGTGTATTAATTAATTATTTATTTTCCAACTATGATTTATACATACAATGACTTTACAATATCACAACCAGGCTTTGGAAAAACTCTGCCGAGTCTGTGGGCGGTTTAACAGTAACAGTAGGCCTACAAATGCTTTGGAACATACGCCAGTGGATTGCACAGAGTACAGGAAAGAACTGGATTTAGTGTTACGAATTAACATTTGGTTTGATGAGGCTAGTTGTCACCCAACTAAATTGTGTGGGAGGTGTGTAGGGATCCTTAAACATGTCAAGTATCAAACTAGGGAAAGCAAATCATGCATATCCAGCTTAAAGTCTATTCAAGTCACTGAATGGCAAAGACATTCGCGAACAGGGAAGTGCATCACATGTGAACTATTTAGAAAGCAGCTTAAAGGAGGGCGTCCCCTGAAACGAAAGCGGAGTGGTAAAGGTTTGCCAAATGTAAATATAACCGAGGAAGCTCCTGAATGCTGCATGGACTATGACACAGCGGTACATCCATTCAATTTAATACCAACTAATACTGCATACACAGTATCCCATAAACTGGACATACTAGGAAAGGATCCCCAAGAGGAAACCATTTTCATCTGCACAATTTGCCAATGCATACTTGGTTCACCTTCTGTTCAAACCCCTTGTGAACATAATTTTTGTTCCCAATGTTTGTCCCAATGGTTCCGCTACAAATCTAGTAATGATGTTCCATGCCCGGTTTGTCAAACTAATATAAGGTATAGTGAAGTCACAGCTTCTCCAAGAATACTCAAGTTTCAGCTAACCACACTTTCAACTGTCTGTACACAATGTGGAACTATAGGCAAGCTTACAAAAATGGCTTCTCATACATGTCCAAATACCATCCCAAAATTTGCCGAATGTCACTGTGAAAAGTGTACAGGCAATGCAACCACACAACGCCCTATTGCAACATTATCTGAGGAGGTGGAAAAGGCAGCTACCCTCCTTAAACAAGTGGCTGCAGAACATACAAAAGGAACACCAATCCCCCCTGCAATAGAGGAAGTCAGCGACAGGTGGATGTGGTTAAAGCTAAATGACAACGGAAAATCAACACGACTGAAAACACGTGGACGGGTAAGAAATAACAATATTTTAAAGGGAAGGTACATCAATGGTGATGTTAGAAAACTGGTTCTACTAGTATACTTACTAGTTACTTTCTTTAAATTAAGATACATGTATAAGATGCATGTATACTTTCATTGTGGAAATTAATTCAAATAGTATACATGTATATTCATTCTCATTCTCATTCCTAAATTTCAACTGGAAATCAATAAAATGATTTAAAATAAATAAATAAAATGATTTTAAAATTACACATTTTTGGGTGCATTTTGCACACTACCCATTAAAACGTTTGCAGATTACAAAACAAATTGCTTATATAATATTAACAAATAATGACGATGAATTAATATTTACACTATATCTACATGTATATTAAAGTCAAAATTACTTTTTACAAACTTTCAGCCTGCTTTTGTCCAAAAAGTAAGAAAAGGCTCTACACAGTCAACAGAGAATCGACCCTGCCTAAATGTATCAAAAGATGCAATTAACACAGACACATCCATCGCCATGATGAGGGACTGCCAATTAGCTTGGGAACAACTTAGAAAGATTCGCAGGTTTGTAATTAAGTTGCATTAATGAACTGAAACACAACAAAGTTGTATTAAACATTTCTACAAACATTTCTAAATTGACTGCCATTTTGTATTTTTGCTAACTTTTCATGTTTGGTTCGATTCTGCATTCCATTTAATAATAAATATGATACATGTACAGGTGCACAAACATTGTACAGTACACACAGTGACAATTTTCGGAAAATGATAATTGCATACTGTAGGTATGCATATTGTTTCAGTCAACAAAGGAATATAACAGCTGCAAACAAACTTATTTACTGCACATATGTATGTATCTGTACTGAAAATACATTTATTTACAATATTTACAATTTACAATATTTGCAATATTTACACAACCACATGTGTACCTGTACATGTATTCATTTACAAAATTCATACAAGTATCAAATCAAATGTATTATTTTACCTCTTATTAATCTTGAATTTGATCTTTTTATTTACAGATACTTTGGAAGTGTTGGAGTTTCATTTTCATCTGAAAGAGAAATTCGTAAACGAGAAAATGTGCTCCTCAAAGACAACTTGACAGGGAAACGTATTCCCCTGGTGTTCAATTCAAATGGTGCCAATGGCTACGATGGTGTGGAGACAAGAGAAGTTCCCTGCATAACAGTAACAAATCTCAGCTCCATGATATTGGATTACTTAGATAGGCATGACTTGTAAGTATGCATGTACATGTAGCGCTATGCTTCATTGCTTGGAAATAATTCATTGTGTGCCCATACATACAAAGCATATGTATCTGACTTTGAAATGTGAACTAAACAATTTTCATTTTCTTTTCCCCTATTAAGGAATGGATCTTTGACCTGGCACAATGGTGTGATTCCCAAAGATGAAATCTGGGTCAAAATAGGGGGTGATAAGGGTGGCCCGAGCTTCAAGATGTCATTCCAAATTGTTAATACCAAACATCCTAACTCCCTGCAAAATACAGTGGTTTTTGCATGCTTCGAAGCCAAGGATTCCTCCATAACCTGCAGAGAGTCTTGCCACCCATAATGGAACAAGTGTCTCACTTGGCCAGCCAAAAATGGAGGTATGTTACTTTGTAAACAATGATTCGCATGGTAATATAAATATCACTTGTACTAATTATGTACAAGTGATATTGGACTCTTAGATAGGCATGACTTGAGTAACCCTCAATCATGTAAAAACATGACTGAAGTGTTGAATTGTTGATATTAAAAGATCATGTACACTTTCTGCTTGTTTGTATTTTCACAGAACTTATTTATAATTCTCAATACAGAGGAAAATCATTGAAACTGTTCTTCTTCGGAGACTACGAGCTGCTAACCAAGATATATGGCATCTGCAGTTGCAATGGTAAATACATTCATGTAAAATTTAGTCAGTGTATGAACAGAAACAAGCATGAAGTAAGGCCAAGTAAACAAAAAATACCAGTTGATCGTCCCCGCCCGCATCCTTTTTTGAGGCCGCATCCTTTGTTATTTTTTTATTTTTTATTTTATATACTTCTTCACAATAAGAGTAAAATTTTCATGTATTTTTACTTGGGGTTTAACAAAATACATCAAACATTGTTTAACATGAATAGTTTTACTCAACTACTTGTTCGATAGCTATAAAAAAAAAGTTGGCGGTGATTTCAAACTGAAAAATTGGTGGCCATTTTGAATTTAAATGCTTGGCGGCCATCTTGGAAAAAAATAAAAAATAAAAATGCCCTCATCCTCCTCTTTTTGAAAAAACCAGGACGATCAACTGGTATTTTTTTTTACTTGGCCTAAATACTATATTTTCCTTTATGCTTACAGCTAGGTACTGCTGCCTGTACTGTCACACCCCAAGAGACTCTATGAAACTACCAATGGCTGAAAGAGAACCATCTGAACCTAGAATCCTTATGTCCATCAATAATAACTTTGAAGCGTACTTGGCCGATGGCTCCAGGAAAGCTAGAGCTAAAGACATATCCCACAGTATCATTGCTAAACCCATCTTGGATATAGCAATTGATCATGTAAGTAAACTCTCACCTTGTGACATGAAGACTATGCATACAACCTGTATCTACTATGTATAACTATGCATACTTGCATAGTAAATGTACAGTACATGTACATGCACAGTACATGAATCAATGGTTATGTACATGTACAGTTTCATATGTTCTGATTTTAATTTTTTTATTATTATTTTTTTTTAAATTCAGTTATCTTTTATTTATATATTTTTGTATCATTAAAGGTTGTTCTCCCTAGTCTTCACATGTCACTAGGTATATATAAAAAACTTTATGACATGTTTGAAGAAAGGTGCCACAAGCTGGACTTGAAGTTATTCACCCTACGAGTCCAGCACACTGATGGTGAAGACCTGTCCTCCACTAACTTTGACCAGAAGGTAGCCGGGGAGTTCCAACGTCAACAGCAAATTGCTCATGATGTGTTTAAAAAGCAACAGGAACTCGAACAAGTAGAGGAAGAGCTACCCCTCCATCTCTTGCAGCAGAACCTCCAAAATGCTGACATGGTTTTCGCGAGATGGCTAACAAGGCCTTTACTTTGCGCCGTGAACTTGAAGATTTGGTGAGCTTGCAAAATACATAAATAACTGCAGCTATCATTTACAAAGCTCAGATGTGTACACTTTGCATCATTCATCCTTAGAGTGTAAAGCCAACACAGTGACTCAATGAACATATCTTTCCTGTACACAGGGGCACAGGGCACTAATTTCTAAAATGTTCATTCATCATAGGAACATGTCAAGGTTGACCTTCCATTTGGTACTGGCCCAGTTGTTAGCAGTCTTGATGTGGTATTGAAGCAATACAAAGTACAGCGGCAAGCATATCATGGCAAGGCATTTGTTGGAAACCATGTACATAAATGTTGTCAGGTAAACACCTTATTTTCTATACATTGTAGATTGTACTTGTGCAAAGTATACATTGACACTAGGCGTATGCACCAAATATTTCTTGCTTAGTGATGGTTATTTGTGCTACTGCTTCAACAGGTTCAAGTTATCACAGCTCTGACATCAGCTCCACGCCAAGTTTTAAGAGACATGGCCTGTGAAGATATACCTGTAATGCGACACCATGAGCTTATTCGGGAAGCTTCACATGTCAAGGAGCAATTTGAGGACATATTCCTCAAGTTTGCTGATGCTCACTTTGCCATCAACCACTCGAAAGCCTTAACACCAGAAGACTTGAAACGCATTGGTAAGTATATCCTTTAGGTTTAGTTATTTATTGGTTGAACTGTAGCTAGTGTCAACATACATGTCAAATGACAATCCCGTTTTGTCCTTGCTGTAGATGTGTGTATACAAAGCTTCATGACGACGTTCAGGCTGACCTTTCCTGAATCATCTATTTCCCCAAAGATGCACTTGTTGGAGAATCATGCTGTCGAGCAGTTGGCACGGTTTGGTGTAGGCTTTGGCTTGCTTAATGAGCAAGGGGGTGAATTAATTCATACGGAATTTAACAGGACTGGACGGGTGGTGTGTGGAATGAGGGATGACCTCCAACGGCTCATGACAATAATGAAGCGCCATCATCTTGCCACCACACCAGAAGTGCAGGGCAAACTCATTGCTAGGCGATGCAAGAAAAAGAAAGAAGAATAACAATTTAATTTTAAATTGACAGCCCTTGCACATGATCCAGCATGGTGCATTATTCTTATGTCTGATTGACCAATACCAAACAGAAATTGTACATGTATACAAATATCCAATTCTTTATAAAACATGATATCCAGCATCTATTTGCAAAGTTCCAATATTCAGTCAACCGTGGAGTCAAAAACATTCTTCAATGTTTAATTATCAAATAATAATATCACAGTCAGTTTATAAACAATCTGCAGGCTTATCAAATGCCACCTCCATATATAGTTTCAAAATGATGTATGTAGTTTTGGGCAATGGGTTAGATCCCAGACTATGTGCAGTCAATTTTAACTCCTTTAAATATGAGCAACATGAATAAAATAAAAAATTTAAGATTAATCATTTGCAGAAACAAAAACATTTCCGTATGTATCACTTACGTTTGTAGTTTACTTTCACGAATGCTGCATCAATCAGCAGTATAAACAGTTCATACACACTATACTCCCTCATGTGACTGCAAATAAAAATAGAAAGTTGTACATGTATTTAATAGTTAAGACAAAGTACATGACATATGTACATTACAAATTATTACAATGTATGTACATGCACAGGTATAAGTACATACTACTATAAACCCTGTAAATAGTAAATATGGTGTTCAATTTGTTTGTTTCATTATATTGTTTAAAATATTTTCATTGTTACGTCATATCTCATAAATAATATAAACACATACATGTATTAGGGGAGGTACACACGGCCTAGATACAACGCAAATTTACTTGTAGGCCTGTAGGACAAACCAAAAGAAGGAATTTCCGGCTTTCCTCCATTAAGCAAACCTACTTAATTTATTCATCTACTACTATAGTACTAGTGCTACTGAGTACTACTTTAATAAGGCCCCTTTTTTAATAATTTTTTTGTCATCATTATTATTGTTATTTTACATGTGTATTTATTAGAATATATTTATTTATTATTAAAATAATTTGATGGTACAAGCCAACTCTATACCAGTTTTTGAAAACTGGAAGTGGATCAATATTCATGCAGTTTGTACATAAAAATTACTGCCTGAAAACTGAATCAATTTATACATTTTGTATTTGTTACATTTAAAAAAAAATGTGTGGCACCTCACACAGGCCTACACGGTGTTGAAAAGTGGACTCATTCGAGTTAACAAAAATAATTAAAAACATCCATCCTTGATAAGATTATGACTTATGAACCCTTAAAGTTCATTGCTGCTGAAATAATATTTAATACTGTTACTGTATAGGCACGTTCCTATGTGCCCTCCCCGTCTACCCTACATGTAATCGAATGCCTATCTCCTGCCTACCTAAACAGTAACTAACGAGTAACGTTATATAACTTATAGCTCATTGAACAGCCTAGCTTAACGTTCGGTTTAGTATCAATAAATTACTTATTATAGGGCTACGATGCAAGATAGATTCCTGTCTTTTTTTACAATATTATAAATATAACACATGTCATGGTCATGTCAATGAATTGCATTAAATGTGTGCGATCGAACCAGTAGGCCTATAGTGTGAGATTTCGTATTGTTTGTGCATATTATTTTATTGTTTCGATCACCACGTTGAAAAAATGTGAAAATAAAATCTCAATTATCAAAAAACATCCCGCTGTACCTTACCTTAATTTTGCTTAAATATGATGAACAAAACGTCCTCTCCAAGATGACATGTCGATTTCCAATGGGAAAACTCAAATTTTGTTTAAAAAATATACTTTTTGGTTCAATATTTTCTTCGCGTAATGATCGCTCAAATGCTGTTCCTCACGCTGCAACGTGCAGATCGATCACCACATACTTGCTTAACACATGGTCAATTTGACCCCGACACACTCAAATCGTGTCAATCAGGTCACAAGTTATTAATATTGTTTATAATTTTATTTAAATTTCACCACAGACCAATGAAAATCCTGCAAAACAACGTTATGCAAATCAGTATTTTGACCTTTTCACAACGTAAACAATAGACTCGCTGCACGTCCTGTACGCGCTTGTTTAAAAGTACACTGGCCAAATCCAAACACTGAGGGCGCAGTCTTTTTTTATTGTGGGACGGCCGTGGAAAAGAACTGGAGGTACAACTCGACATTTCGATCAGTAAGCTCTGATCGTCGCTCTGATCGATCAGTAAGCTCTGATCGTCTCCTGAGGACGATCAGAGCTTACTGATCGAAACGTCGAGTTGTACCTCCAGTTCTTTTCAGAACTAATTACTACTCAATTGAGATTCCACATGGTGTCACCGCAATTAGTCTTACTTATCATCCTCACCATGCAAGCTACAAGTTTTACCTATCTAAACAAATTTTGTCCTAACTTCATTTGTCATGATTTCAAAAAAGCGAAAACCCACTTGAGGAAAACATAATAACCCTGTTATATTTACACTTCAAAAAATGCCAATATTTTCAGTATTGTGGACAATATTTGCGTGATTTTTTTAAAACTAATAGCATGACAAATAGCATTAGAGGAGTATTGCAATATTTAACGGTAGGTTTAGCTAATAAAGTCTCTCCATTGGCTCCCCATCAAAAACCGCATCGCCTTCAAGGTTCTTCTCATTGTTTTCCATTTACTTTATGGCATTTCACCCGGCTATATTCATGACACCATTACCAAGTACCAACCAGCAATAAGTCGTTGGTCTGCACTTTCACAACAATTGACTGTCCCCCGTACACATCATTCCTGGGGTCACCGTTCTTTCTCAAATGCTGTCTCTTGGAACAATCTTCCTTGTCAACGTCCATGCGACCTCATGAAATCATAGTTTAGGTGTTTGGGGGAATGTCAAAAAAAAAGGGGGACAAAAGGAGAGTTAGGCCTATAGGCCTAAAAAGTATAACTATAACGTAGCCTAAACCAGTTTTCTGACGGTTATTTTAATTAATTTGTTACATTCTACATTGTTGTAATGTGAGGGTGTTGATCATGTTTACCCCTGAAGTTGTCTACGTTAGGTTATTTTCATGTCAGATGACGTGGTGTTGCTGTTAGTGTTATGATCATGATTACTTAAAATTATTTTTCTAAGGGATAAACACCTCGGATGTCTCAAATCACAGTTTCCACTTGATCTGCACAAGTAATTATAATAGGCCTAGATGGTCTGATTTTGGTCGTAACATTGATTTTAAAAAAACTTAATTTTACACAATTTATTATTTTATTTAATTTGGGCATAGGCCTATCCCTATCCAGAGTCTACTTCGGTCTGTAGTCAACTTCTCGATCCAGCTGATCTCCATCCTATGTTAACTCGGTCCGAATTTTATTGTTATTTGTTACTATGTCAGGCTATAATTTTTGTCAAAATTACCCGTCTTTTCACAGAAACGTGCCCTGACGTTTACTGATTGCAAAGAAAAACAAAAAACACCCCACCCCAAAAAATAAAAAAATATATAAAAAAAGCCCCCCCTCCTTCCCCCAAAAAAAATCGACAGAGAGGGGGCTGTTCACTATGACCTGTGACTTTGCCACAGTGAACTTTGACCGGATGGTCATGCCTTTCTCTGTATTATGTGTACACAAGTTTGTGATGTACTTGCACTGTACATGTATGTTGTTAGATTGGTCTGAAACTGCGATTGTGAACATTGGTAGGCCTATTGTACTGGAGTTGTAAATGTATAACACTTGACAGGTTGGTCATGGCTAGCTTGGTAGTGCAGAAACATCTGTTGACTTTCTCAAATAGTAAAAAAATATATATATATACCCGGTATACCTTACGCTCTGCCATTAGGCTATGCTATTACTAACCCAAGTATACATACTCCCCCCAAAACAGGTTGTCCGATGGTTAGTTTTGCCTGAATTTTTTTTCTTCAGACTTTTGGGGCAGAAAGGAATGAAACATTATGACACTTAAAATGTTGTGTGAATAAAAAGCAATGAACTATTTACGTGACGTACAATCATGTGACCAGTGACTATCATTCATTACTGCTAGAATTAGAAGGCACACTCTCTAGTGCTATCATTTTGGGGGGGGGGGGATGTACGTAACACTATGGGTTTTGAATTAGAGCTTTGATAGACGAATTACATAAAACTCAAATTTCACTTTCTCAAACCAAAATTTCCCAAAATAGTTGCCCTGGTTAATTAGTTCTGTTTAAAAATCATCAACAATGGTTTTTGGACCATCGGACCCAAAAATTTTGTTTAAAAAATGAGTGTTTACTGACCACCCTCGCATTCCCGATCGACGAAAACACAATTCATGCGTCACGGTAGTCTTGATTAAGAGACGTTTTTTGCCATTCATCCCACCAGTGTGAGATCGCCCTCTATTGGCGGGTTTTACGAACCACACGGTATGAACGGCAACACCTGGGATAATCTGTTTCAATCCTCTGTTTCCAGCATTGCACAGTCGATATGGCCAAGGTAATCCCAAGATCAAAAAGGAGAAGAATCCAAGATCAAGTCAGTCAGCGTTGCACAGTCTCAATGGCAGATGTAACCCCAAGATCAAAAAGGAGAAGGATCCAAGTTCAAGTCAATAATCACATTAACTGGATCAACACAGAGTCTGCTTACATGCTACATATAGCTAATGATGGAAGCGACGAGTGCTTGTCACAGGCTGACGGATTGTCTCCTTTACAAACCAATGATGCTCCATCCAATTATGAAGAGGTACATGTTGTACCTTCCAGCCCAATCGCACCCGAAATAATTTTTGAACAAGGGCAAATTAACATAAGTGACGCTGATAGTGATAGCTCATTACAACCACTTCCAGATTATTCATCAGATTGTAGTGATCAGATTGATGATTCGTTGACAGATTGTAGCTTGCCAGGTAGCGAAGATGAGTTTCAAGATGATCTAGCTGACTGGGCTGCCAAACACAATGTTACCCATTCAGCACTATCAGCACTTCTAAGTATTTTAAGGAAAAAATACCATCCCAATCTGCCGAAAGATCCTAGAACGTTGCTTGGGACAACAACCAATATTTCAACTGAAACATTGTCAGGTGGCACATATTACCATGTTGGGATTGAAAAAGGTGTTTTGTCCATACTAGATGCAACATATCTTGTGACAGATAATCAAATCAAGCTTCAAATAAATGTGGATGGGCTGCCCCTCTTCAAAAGATCAAGTGCCCAATTTTGGCCCATATTAGGTATGGTGCAAATTTGTACCAGCAAGAAGCCTTTCCTAATTGGGTTGTACTACGGTAATAGTAAGCCCACAAGTCTTGAATACCTGCATAATTTTGTCATGGAAGCCAGACAAGTTGAGAGCGATGGCTTTATGTACAATAAACTTAAAGTTGTAGTTGTGATCTCAGCAATAGTGTGTGATGCTCCGGCTCGTGCTTTTCTCAAGAACATAAAGAGCCACAGCGGATATTCAGGGTGCGATAAATGTACTCAACATGGTGTTTATTTAGAAAAGGTAACTTTCCCAGAGACGGATGCTACCCTCCGCACTGACGAGTCATTCAAAGAGATGACAGATAAAGTTCACCACCTAGGGACATCTCCACTTGCCGAACTTAATATTGGCATGGTCTCAACCTTCCCAAGCGACTACATGCATCTAGTGTGCCTGGGAGTAATGAAGAGGCTTCTCAGGCTATGGTTAGAAGGTCCTCTTAGGAATAGGTTGGGTCCTCGTGTCATTGAGAAGATCTCCACAGTTTTAGTGACACTTCGGCCATACATCCCGTGTGAGTTTGCCAGAAAACCAAGGGCTCTCAAAGAATTCAAGCGCTGGAAAGCAACTGAGTTTAGACAATTGTTGTTGTATACTGGCCCGCTGTCTCTGCTCGGTTGTTTGCCCGATGTACTGTACAAAAATTGTATGCTGTTTGCAGTGGCTTTGTTTATTATGTTGAGTCCATCGTTGTGTGATGATTACTGCCAGTTTGCTCACGACTTGCTTGTGTTGTTTGTCAAGCACTTCGGTCAAATTTATGGCCAATCCATGATCACATATAACGTTCATGGCTTAGTTCATTTGTCAGAGGAGGTCAAGAGGTATGGCTCACTAGACAACATTTCATGCTTCCCGTTTGAAAAATTGTTGGGTCAACTTAAGCGAATGGTAAGAAAACCACAATCTCCACTGGAGTAAGTAATCCGTCGCCTGTCAGAGCAACGTCGGATCAACTCCAGTATCCACATTCCTCTGGGCCATTGCCTAGGGAGTATAAAGGATGCTCTCAATTTTCTCAGCTGCACCGTCCTGACTGCATCATAAAGACTTCAGTTGGTGACAACTGTGTCCAAATAGATGACAGTGTTGGTGTTGTTCGGAACTTTTGTGCAAAAGGCAGTAAGACATATGTTGTCTTTCAACAGTTCCTACATGTCAAGAACTTTTTTAGTTATCCTCTTGAATCAAGCAGAATCGGGATTGTAAGAGTGAAATGCCTAAGTGGAGAACTGCAAACCCATCCTGTTTCAGCAATTAGAAAGAAATGTGTAATGATGCCTTACAAAGACTCTCACATAGTTGTTCCATTTCTTCACGGATAAGGTGTTGTACACTGTCTTGTTAAGACTAAATTTTGGAAAGTTTCCATGGATAAATTTCCAGGACCATTGATAGTTTCTTGAAATTGTTCACGTTTAATAACACTGGAAGAACCTTTACCTGTCAATAGGGGCGTCATTGCTGTTGGATAAGAGGTTGGTCAACTTTTTGGGAAATGTTTGTGTATTAAAGTTGCATGAGTTTTTGGCAATTTGCAAGTACTATGGCTGCCTGATAAATGTTTCTTTGAAGGACCATATTGTGACACTGTTTGGGGTCATGGAAGCTTCTTATACTGGAAAAGTTGGCTGACAACATTCTGTGTGGCTGTCCGAACTGTAGAGGTCAAATTCAAAGTTGGATATTATGTGTAAGGGCACTTTTACATCAGATTCAGTACTCCCCCCAATAATTAGATATGTATGTCAACAGGTGGCCCATATAAACTCTGTTATCCGAGACATTGAGAAAGCCCAAAGTTTACAAAGCATTCTCTCATTCTCTGTGTTACACTTGCATCACAAGTGCATAAAGTTAAAAGCTGACTAAAGGCTATCAGCCTTCCACCAACAGCTGCTGGCTCATGATTACAGTAAGCTCCCAAAATGTAATATCATAGCCATTGTAAAACCATTTTAGTAAATTTAACAAGTTTGAATTGAATAGGACAATTTGAAAGAATTACTGTTTTTGCCATATTTGTACAATGTAATCGTTTGGGTATAATTTTTTCTTAATCTTGATTTTTTTCCGTCCTGAATTGTTAAGGATAATTTGTTTAGGGATTTTTAGATCGAAACAATCTCCATGCTTCATGTTGAACAACAACCCTAAGATCTGTGCCCTGGAAATTTATGAGCTCATCAGTACTAATAATCCTCTTTATCTTTCAGCATGGGGTTCTCTGTGGTAATATTCACTGAAGAAGATGGGGTTGCAATTATTTGCACGAGTTGGAGGTTGGATGACAACAGATGCTACTGGCCTCCGTTTCGATCATCTGTCCGTCTGGAGAAGGCTGTTAGAGGAAATCAGAAGCCAGAGGCAGATTGGACTGTTCACGCCATAAGGGTTTTGTCTGAAACAGGTTAGTTATAAGCAGTTGCTGAAAGTATTTGGATTTCTTATTTTTATTGGTGGGGTGGGGGAGGGGCCGTAAGTGGCAAAAAGGGGAGTGTGTGGTCCTTCTTCCTCCCCTCCTCGCTAGCTTGCAATAGAAATTCAGTGTGGGGGGGGGGGGGGCACTTTGTCAAAAAGGTTTTAAAACTTTAAACTTCATCTTATACCTATACTATTTCACCAGAGTACTACTTAAATAGTCCCGGCGAGTTTCTGCCTTGATATCAAACTCGAACATTGTCATGCATGACACCAGACTTTGAACACTGAGCAGTCCTAACACCCCTTGTCTCAGGCGCGCATCAGACAAACTGTACAAGTAATTTATTATCTATAATGTTTATGTTAATATATTCTTATGAGAGAGCACGAGTACTCTTAACTCGTGCAGAAGAGGAATCTGACCTGCAGACTGATGATTACGCTGGTCCGTCTAAAAGGAAAAAGAGGTAATTTTGCTTTATGCATGTCTGTACATTGACAAAATATTTGACAGTAATACTATAAACACGATAAAAGGTTTCGCCCTGCCTGAAGAAATCCACATGATTGACTTTTTGAGGCAGGATTAAAACCCACAACCTTTAGGTTTCTCAGTCGGTGAGTGGCCGATTTGGATTCATGTATAGCAGCGTGTACTACAAAATAATGGTAATGCATAATTGAAGCAGGAGATTGTAAATTAGAGTCCCGTCCGGGTCACATGTGGAATTTTCTCCATGTTAATTAGACTTAAAACGTCAAGTATAGTGCCTATGTGGGTGAGACATCATGTCAATAGTTAACATTCAAATTACTGTCTTTGACACTCAGCAAGAGAAGAGGTACATGCAAGGCCTACTCATTCGTCATATTGGGCCATTATTGATATAAAATATCAACAAATCCAATAAAATACTGCTGGTTGTGTAGAGTTCACATTTAAAGTCCACTGGAAATAAATAAAATGTTTGGTCTATCCATGCTACTTAGGCAATGCGAACCAATTTGGGAGTACTTTTGATTTAATACCAGTCAGTGTCTTCCTTTTGGCCAGTTATAATTTCCATGATATTTCCTACTAAAGGACGCTGCTCTGATAAACGTGCAAGGCAGCGGAATGGAAACAAAATAGCATTCATGTAGTAAAAAGTGAACTCACAAGCATTGCCCAGGAAAGCAGTTTTACTAAATTAAGAATTACTGTCTTTTTGCTAAATATGGACCTACTCTGTAGTTAACAAGAAAATAATACAATAAATAGACCTGACGTCAGAAAAAGACTAACCAATCAAGCAACTTTTTTGCACAAATTAATTATGATGCAGTAGATTTTGCCTTGCATGACATCACTGATTATCATGAGTTATCATCAAAAACAAAAATGTGCCCCAAGCATACTACAACACCTCAAGATTTGCATTACAAATGGGAAAGTGATTGCAGAATACAAATGGCAAAATACGAAAAAGTTTTTAGATTTTAAAAAAATCCTATTTCCAGGTGCCTTTGAAAAAAAGTATAGAAGAAGAATAGCTACTTTGATGATCCCCTAAGTAATGTGTGAAAATTCCAATAACACTCTTGCATATTTGATTTTTAGGATAAACAGAAGATATCTTTCGTCTGATTCGGAGGAGGAAGACATGATCACTGAAGTACATGTAGCAGCACCAGCGTCTCCAATGCTACCATCTCTTCCCAAGACTCCACCACCCGTGCTAAATGTGACATCTAAGGAGCCATCAACATCAAAAGCAACCCACCAAGCCCAGACATCAACACTTCCTCAGACATTGACAGTGACTCCTCCAGCCAGAAGACCAGCATCACCCTCTGTCAGACAGCACACTCCAGCTAGGGCATTGACAGTGACTCGTCACGTCAATACACCTGCCAGACCAGCATCACCTTCTGTCAGACAGCACACTCCAGCTAGGGCATTGACAGTGACTCCTCGCGTCAATACACCTGCCAGACCAGCATCACCCTCTCTTAGCCAGGAGAATGGTATGCAGTACCTATTTAACTCTGATAAGATATGTACTCTGGGACGATGTGAAACCCAATATGAGGCTTGTTATTATTGTTGTTGAAGTCACTCTGTATACATGTATGTGCCCACATACTTCTACATTATTATTTATTCAGCTAAAACTGAGAGAAAAAGCATGAAAAACAATGACAACACAACCTACATAAGCAAATGTTCCCATCATCTTGGTGTAATTTAGAACAAATATAAGTAGAGACATATATGCATTTGTGTTGAATCACAAACGTGCGATATTCGACTATTATGAATGTCACAAAGTCACTTTGAAAACAGGGTCTGGGTGGGCAGATTGAAAATACATGTAGCAACAACCCATACAAAATGAATAGATGTCCTGCTGTTGGCGCAACACCTACATGAAATAATGGAAACCCCCCCCCCCCAAAAAAAAATGTACATACATTTGCTCAATATTTTATACCAAAAACCAATGGGTGTCCAAAAAAAAGAGTAGCATAAGTTTTGATCAATAAACATCTGTTTTAGTCTCATAAGTCCACGGTCAGCATGGAAGTTTATGTTGTACATCAGACCTGTAGGCAGCTTTGGAAGAATATGGTGGTTGTTTTAGGGGGAAGTGGACTCTTGGACTCTTGGATAAAAGATTTTTTTTCAAAATCGCCAAAATAGTGACCTTCAACAATACTTCATTCAAAAGTAATTTGAGAAAATGCATGGGGCTTGTACTAAGCACAGGGGACCGACCTTCTCTTTCAACAAATATTGATGTACCTTGGAAAATACGAACCTGTACATGGACTATAAATCTTACCATGTTATGCTATACAAATTTATATTTAAATATTTGTTAAAGGCTGCTTCAGTCAATCGCTGAAGATTCATTAATCCCAAGAGGTCCCTACCTTTGACAAAAATGTCATTCATTTTATTATTAATTTTATGATTTATCAGATAACTGAACTATTAAGGTTATTTTTTTCATTTATTATTACATGTAAATTAATATTAACCTGTTTTTACATTTCAGCTACTCAGCGCTTAATCCTCAAGCTTCTGACTGAGCTGAAAACTGAGATGCGAGGTCTCAAAAAGCAAATGGACCAGTTATCTCACCAAATCGAAGCCCGACAATTATTGGTCGATGATGAGTTTGTTATGCCTGATGACTTGGCATTTCCACTGGAAACGATTGATGACCTGAATGCTCTGGAACATTTATTGGAGACCAACAAGGAGCTAGAGAAGCATCTGGTATGGGTATAATATATTAAGCTATATATGTAGGTGTATACATCTCTTGTCTGTATTGGAGCTGATTTAACCTTGCTTTAATTGTTTATGAATGCGTACATGTCTTCACAGAAGAGGTCTGCCCTTTTTGTGTATACAATAATAATAATAATTGAAGATCTCTGCCCCAAAAGCCCACTCTTTTCAGGCTATTCAGTTACCATGTCAAATCACTCACCAAAATGCACAACAGCATAAACCAGTGCTTCCATGGGTCACTGTTAACGATTTGCCCAAATTAATTTGATGGTGTTCTGTTTGATTCATCAAGTAAAAACATGCACTACAATGTAGGTCCGCAAGTGTCTGTCACATTCAGGTTTCTAACTACGGTCCATACTTGCCACTCTGCTAGCCTGAGGCTAGAAAACTTTTAGGTTCTGAATTTATCACTAGCAATTAAAGGTTTCTAGCATTTTGAAGGGCACCAGAAACTTAGGAAAAGAAGAAAGTATTTAATATTTGATCCATTCTTTATTGTTTGTAGGTCGTATCATGGGCAGCATGTGGTGGTAGCACAATCTACAATATTGTCACTCGTATTTTCGAGAAAACGATGCGAACGATGTCGCCCGACTCATCAACTGGACCGGGCAAGGTGGGAAAAGGTCATTTAAGTTGCACATGAGAGCTGTTTTCGAAAGTGAGTACTTTTTAAATGAATCTATTATAAAAAAAAATTAAAAAATAAATAAAAAAAATATTGAAGAGAATAAAGACTACTTTCCAACAAAAATGTGGTTATTACACTGAAATGATTACCCTTTGCTCATGTTTTCCTGTTATTGATCATACAGAATCCATCAGAAAGAACCCGCCAACCACAAATGCGACAGGTGCAGATGTACAAAGAGAGGTTGCGCACTACCTCAAGGGCTCAGCAGACAGGGGTGGAGGTCGGAAGGCTCATTTACATTTTCCCATAAAACTCAAATTTGTTGTCATAACTTCAAAACATAGTAATGGTAAAAATAAACGGGGGGGGGGAGGGGGGGGGTGCATATAGTGCCCCCCCTCTGTATTTTCTAAAGTTTTTGGCCGATTTTCATAAAACTTCCCAAGATTGCTCCTTGAGCCATAATCTACCCAAAAGAAAAAAGAAGAAAAAAAGCCACTACAGGGCGTTTTTGGTGATTTTTTTATCATTTTTGGTAACAAATTTACATTTTCCCATAAAACTCAAATTTGTTGTCATAACTTCAAAACATAGTAATGGTAAAAATAAACGGTTGCCATGGTAACAGTAGCCCCCTCCTGATTTTTGTTTTATGATTATGACCCTAGATAATATTTAGGAAAAGTCACAAAATTTGGTGGTGATCGGCCTCACCATTAAAAAGTTATGAGCAAAAATATCGGAGGGGGGCACATTGTGCCCCCCCCCCCCCAGTCCTGATAGGGTTAATATTTTTTCGGCGAATTGCATAGGTTTTGTACACAAATTTTGCTATCAGATAACTTAACTTTGTCAGCACTACAAGTTACGTGGGTCTTTCCTCACTAAAGGGGTACAACTTTACGTTCATAACAAAAAACATGTTGTTGTTGCTCTGACTGACGTGATATTACATAGAATGTATTTACCAAAATATAATTTCATTTACATTCCTTGACCCTTGAGGGTTGTTTAAAAAGAAAAAGTAAGGTAATCTTCCTGGTGCAAGTCTTACATAAATTAGCAATTACGTACATAACATTGACAGGTTTTTGTTATGAATGTTAACTCTAATTTACAAACAAATAATTGCCAATGTACTTGTTGGATCTTGCCATGTTCTACTGTGATGTTTTTTTTTTTTAAACAAATTATAACAGTTGGGTGAAAATCACCCATAAAAAGGTATTATGGTCTGTTTTAAGGGGGAAAATGTTGCAGGTATCCGTGCTCAAGCTCTTAATAATTGCCCTGAAAATGTTTCTAATTGTATTGCGCACTGCATGATTTTATTATTCATTTTATTACTATGCAATTATGTATTATTTTATAAAGTGTTTTTGTCAGTGTTACACCCATTGAGAAAAAATACTTCATCTGTCAGTGCAATAATGTTATATCTCCTAAAATAACATTCAAATTACGCTTAAAACAGCCGGGTTGTGCACATCATAAAAATACTAAGCGCTGAGAGACAACGTCGTTGCAAAATCGCAGTACGACGTTTTCTCACTGAGGACAACTTACTTAGGGGCGTATTCAATAAAAGTACAAAAATGTACACATCCATGTATTTTGCAACATCTGAACATGGTGGAAGCAAACTTAACAATTGTGATTGGTTTATGTAATGTGGTGCTGATGTAAGCGTCATATAAAAGTGGTGCTTTAGAAACATGATTACAGTTGTGGGTAATTTCATTGCAGCCTAATGTTTAAGGTAACATTATGTTCTTTACTTTGATTTAGTAATTTCGTAATGTTTAAGTAATTTTTTCGTTTTGTTATTGTTGCCTCATTAAATAAATGCTGTCCCAGTCATTCACAGTGAACAAATCAGTGGTGTGTCCTCAGTTTAATAAGTAAATAGATTTATTTATATTATTTTAACACATGCAAGTCAATGGCGCACCGTCGGCCCCCAGCAGACTGCTAACCTAGGGTTGGTCCTTATGCACCCGTCCGTCGATCTGCGACTTTTATGGCCTTCCTTCATCAGCCCAGCATGCTTAACTCAGCTCAAGCATGGAGGCAAGAACGTCAGGCAGCCATTCTATATACTGCATGTTGCCCGCCACCGGTTGATCGCCGGTAAAACGGCTGCCTGCTCGTTGTTGGCCCACCATCGGTCCACCGTCGATAAATAATTAAAAAAAATTAAAAAAATCGATTTCGGCTTACTGTTAGGCCGATGGTAGGCCAACGGCGGACCGTCAAAAGGTTCCTACCAGCGGACCGAAAACTTAAAAGTTCGCCCGCTCGCCAGTGGACCACCATCGGCAGCCGACAGAGGGACGATGGTAGGCCAACAACGGACCGTCATAAGGCTTCCCTAGCGGACCGCTAGCAAAAACGTTGCCCGCTCGCTGGTGGTCCGCCACCGGCAGCCGAGGGAGGGCCGATGATGGGCCAACGGCGGACCGTTGTCGAAATGTGACATTGTTTCGACAATGGTCCGCCATTGGTCCAACAGCGGATCTCTGTCGGCTGCCTCCAGCGGGCCACCGGCGAGCGGGCGGACGTTTGTGTCGGCGGTCCGCCGGCTGCAGCCAACGGCGGCCCGCTGGCGGTGCCACCGGTGGGCCGCTGACGGACCGATCGCGGGTTGCAGGCTGGGGAGCGCCGGTAACCGGTTGCGAAACACTGATCCGATATCCACACAGCTGTAGTGCAGCTAGCTAGCTGCGAAGCGAATCTAGAGTCTAGTATACAGTAGAAATCGACTACACAGCGCCCTCTACTGGCGCTTGCGCTTCATTATTTCTGGGATTGATATATTTCTGGCGCTTGATATATTTCGGGGATTGATATATTTCTGGCGCTTGATATATTTCTGGGGGATTGATATATTTCTGGCGTTTGATATATTTCTGGGGATTGATATATTTCTAGCGATTGATATATTTGTGGGATTGATATATTTCTGGGATTTGATATATTTTTGGGGATTGATATATTTCTGGGGATTGATATATTTCTGCCATTTGATATATTTCTGCCATTTGATATATTTCTGTAATTTGATATAATTATTTCTGGCGTTTGATATATTTCTGTAGTTGTCTTTTTTGCGCCAATGGCCGCCCATATTACCCTCACACATTTAGATTGTCTAATTCTTGTGTGTTGAATGTGGTTCATGCCATTTAAGTATTTCTCTCATTGATGAAGCCTTGGTGAAGCTAATGATATTGTACACAAGACAAGAAGTAGACTAGAATAAGTAATTCGACTCGGATCAAGATCCAATTATGCATTTATTAAGGTTTACTTAGTCACAGTTAATGCGTTATGAATACTAATCTGTTTATGTGTTCAGATACCATTGTTAGACTCTTTCATGTTTATTGTTCATTTGTTTATTGTTACAGCGAACCGCTGACACAGGACCATAGGCTGCCATAGTTTCAAGTAAAACAGTTAATGTGTGGTCTTTTCCAAGCTTGACGGTTATCATATTCACATCTGGCTAGAATCCTGTTGGTGATATGAACTGGGATGGAGTAGATCGAACTCCTTTTTTCCCCCTCGTTTTCCTCTGTATCTCAGTATTAAGCCATTCGTCTTAAGCTGGTGTAGTACTTCAGACCTAGGACGTCCTGCTGAGCCACGCAAACTAAGCATTAGCTTTCGAGAATACACTGTTCTTCCCTTAACAGGATTATTGGAGAATGTTAGCTGACTTGAAGTTGTGTTACTGAGGGATGATTTAGTCTGACATAATATATGTCAGTGTGGGTATGAAGATTCATTAATTATTGGGCCAGGATTCGATGCAATGTCCATATAAACAGTTAGGTCTTTGGGCGGGTCATGGCCAGGCACACAAAGACTGGTAAATCCGTGCCTCGTCCATTTCATCAATGGTAGGCTGGAATACTTGAAACCCGTAGTAGAACACAGGTGTATCACAAATGGGCGGGTGCTCGGAACAACAAAAATGGTCGATTGAAATGTGGTGTTTCCCCGGTGGTAGTTATGATACAGAGGGGTGGTTAAAATATCCACAACAGTTAAATCCAGAGGTTTGGGAGGATGGCAAGAGAATATTAGAAGCCCGAAGCACATCAAAACTCGGGGTAATATCATGTTGGTAGTGACGACCATGTTTGTACACTGTATGTATACAATTACAAAGGTTAACAGTACTGGCTCAAAACTTCACTCAAATACGTAATCACCAACATCAAAACCACAAAATAATCACCAAATATGTCACATTGATCACTGGGAACACTTTACAGCAAAAGAGGGACTTGGATGGCAAGATGTTGTTGGCAAAAAACACAGATTAAAAGCAGGAACTGACAGAAAATATAAAAATGCTGGCAGCTGGACGAACAGCGCCCTCTACTATTGCAACTGA
Source organism: Zoroaster sp. YZ-2022 (assembly GCA_029582265.1). Taxonomy (NCBI): domain Eukaryota; kingdom Metazoa; phylum Echinodermata; class Asteroidea; order Forcipulatida; family Zoroasteridae; genus Zoroaster; species Zoroaster sp. YZ-2022. The sequence continues at coordinate 20,040,837 of CM055816.1, forward strand.
TTGCCCGCAATTGAGGCATGAAAAAGCTTAGCTATTGCTACCAAAGGATCTGAAAACAATATCCCGTCTCTTCAACACATTTCCACTTTTATGACCAAATAGGTCATTTTTGGTAGGCCTACCTTTAAACAAAAGGTCAACTATTCCCACAAACTATATTGTCAAACAGACTGTAACCTCTTCAGCTGGTCACATAGGAAGAAAAATGCAAGTTTGAACGCACTGACAATCCTTTGTTAGTGCGTTCAAACTTGCATTTTGATGAAACAGTCCTCAAGCTTAATTAATCATGGACCCTATAATAACACCATTAGAGAAAGTGGTGTTAACTTCTTAAACCTTGTTAACATTCCCAGGGTACAAACACCACGTACATGTAGGATGTGTATGCCGAGTTTTATGCTATGTAATCCTCGCTCTTTAATCAATAAGATTGATGAATTTAGGTCTTTTTATATGATCATCAGATACAAATTGCATGTGTTTCCGAAACGTGGTTTAAACAAAACACGCCTATTGAACAAATTGGCGTTGAAGGTTTTTCCCTTTTTTCCAAAGAAAGGATTAATCGCTGTGGTGGTGGGGTAGCATTATACATAAATGATTCGCTTCATGCTGTAACGTATGATACATTTATACCACAACAACTAGAGGTAGTTTGGGTTAAAATGAGACCTTCATTATTACCACGGTCAATTACCAGTTTATATTATTGTGCTGTATATTCCCCGCCTAACGATCCTAATGCAGAATTGTTAATTTGTCATCTAGAAGAAACAATTGACAAAATTACTACTAACTATCCTGATGCTGGTATTGTAATTGCTGGTGATATGAATCGTCTTGATATAAGTCAACTCACCACTGGTAAATCTTTTCAGGTAGTTGATTGCCCTACTAGAGGTTCTGCAATCTTGGACAAGATAATTACTAATGTCTCCTTACAATATCACCCTCCTATTATCATGGCCCCCCTTGAACGTAGTGATCATAATACAGTTCTGTGGCATCCAAAAGCGAACCTCGTTCAGTATAATGAGACGTGTAACAAAACTACTAGACCAATGAAGGAGTCTTCTGTCCGTGATTTTGGTCAATGGATTACGCAGTTTGATTGGTCAGAGATTTACACTGTATCAGGCACTCAGAATAAATGTAGTGTTTTTTTATATCATTTTGAATAAAGCCATCAATGAATATTTTCCTACTAAGTCCATTAGGTTACATATTCAAGATAAACCCTGGATGACAATAGAAATTAAGTCTTTAATTAAGAGTAGGCAAACTTTATTTTCTGAAGGCAATGCTAGATGGAAATGTGTTAGGAATAAGATCATTCGTATGGTTGCTTCAGCTAAAAAAGATTATTATCATAATCGTGTTCAAAAAATAAAAAATAAAAATCCTGCTGGGTGGTATCGTACCATAAAATTGATGACATCGGGCACTACTTCCAATCCTACAATCAACCCACCACCTGGAACGAATTGTAGTAATGCTTTAGATATCGCCAATAGCATTAATAATCATTTTACATCGATTGGTAATGATCTGTGCCCATTGGATTTATCATCACTTCCTACATATCTCCCTTCTCCCAAACCTTGCCCAACTGTTCAAGAATGGGAGGTTTATTTTCAACTTAAAAAAAATCAGTTGTAGGAAGGCAGGAGGTCCAGATGGAATCCCAGCCCCGATTATTCGTGAATTTGCATATGAATTAAGTAAACCCCTATCACACATTATTAATTCATCGTACCAAGAAGGAGTTGTTCCTAATCAGTGGAAAAAAAGCAATTTTTATACCTTTACCGAAAAGTTCTCCTCCAACTTGGAATAAGCTCCGGCCAATTTCCTTAACTGATCATTTTGTTGTTCAGTGGATTACTTCAGATATTCAAGGGAACCTGGATCCAAATCAGTATGGTAATAGGAAGGGAGTGTCGACATCTCATTATTTAGTTAAACTTGTTGATAATTTATGCGCTCATGCCGAGTTTACAAAAAGTCACAGTTCCTTGGTTGTTACAGATTTTAGTAAGGCATTTGATCTTGTTGATCATAACATTGATGTGCGTGATTTGCTTCGTTTGGGAACACGCCAATCGGTTATCCCTTGGGTTTGTAGTTTTCTGACCGAGAGATCTCAGTGTGTCAGGTATAAAAATTGTCTGTCCAATTTTAATGTACTTAAGGGTGGTCTCCCACAAGGGACTAGATTCGGACCATTGGGTTTTCTTGCAAAATTCAATGGTGCTGTTCGTTTTGAAAATACCGCTTACAGTCGATTACTTAGTCTGAAATATGTCGATGATATGACTATTGTGGAGAACAGTGGAAGTAATGATCCTCACAATATGCAATCTGTTCTGAACGAATTTAGTGAATGGGCTGTGCAAAATAATATGAAAGTCAACCCAGATAAATGTACTAGCATGACTGTGTGCTTTATGAAGAATACCCCGCAGCTCCCTCCTCTACAGATTTCCACCACCGATCTCCACATAGTCGATTGTGTAAAGATTATCGGTGTTTTGATTAGTTCTGACCTGAAATGGGATAAACATATTGATCAGATTTATAAAAAAAAGCTAGTAATAAGATATACATGCTTAAACTGTTGAAACATTTCCATTTATCCCTTCCTGATGTATTAACTATTTATAAGGGTTACATACGACCACTGACGGAATACGCAGCACCAGTATGGAATGCAGGGTTTTAACTAGAGCTCATGTCAACAGATTAGAGAGTATTCAAAAACGTGCTCTTAAAATTATTTTGGCCTTGGGTTATTTAGACTACGATCATGCCCTTATTAAGTGCAATTTGATTTCTCTCCAAGATCGTAGAAAAGACCTTTGCTTCAACTTTGCAAAACAATTGAGAGAATCTGACGTATTCCGTCATTGGTTACCCCAATCAAGAGGTTATAATGTTCAATATCAACTCAGAAAAATTAACAATCTTTCAGTAATTAAGTGCAAAACAAATATATATAAAAATAGTCCGATGCCCTACTTCGTCAGTATTTTGAACCAAAAATAATTTTATCTTTTTACATTTATTGTGTTGTTTTTTTCAGATGTGTTTTATGTAGTTTCTATATCGGTAACTTTTTTAACAGTAATTGTTTGTACTCCTAATGTTTTTAAATTGTAAACATTGTAGCAATTTAGCCTCAGGGCTACAAATGCATTGTTTTAATAAACCTGAATAATAATAATAATAATAATAAAAGTACTGGTTCAATAGAAGTTAGAACCGGATTGTTTCCTATCTTATTTTTGGATAATTGATGTTTTCCAAACAGTTGTAATGTGTCCATTAATATGAGTGAGTTCGTTCGTTGTGTTTATGTGATTTGTTCCTCTAATAAAGAGAGCAGAACATTAAGTGTTTCATCTGGTTCTTCAAAAAAAATAAGCCAGATGTGACTGGCTCTGGCAAAACCCTAAACTTGAACCCAATTTTCAAAAGCGAACTCCCAAATTTATTGTGAAAATTAACAATGTTACCAACAACGTTTCAAGATTTTCTTTTTCCATCAAAATGTAGAGAAAAAGCTCTATATGTTGACATGAAAATCTCAAACTGGCCCCTGGGCTCCCTGGGAGTGAGTTAGTTTCTCCCGAATGTTTTGAGCCTTTCTGAATGCAACAAAGGGTTGTTTTGGAAATATTTCTGAGAGTTTGTTTGTTTTGTTATATCATTAGCCAATGTTTGTTTACTGCTTCTTTCACATCTTTTGTGGTTTTCGAACGGATTATAAGTCGTTGTTTTGTTTATCTTTTGGTAATTTGTGAATCAGGTTGGCTAGTTAGCCAGTGACACTTTATGTGTTACGTTGTTTATCTCAGCTAATAATTTTTTGTGAGAAATGTTGACGTATTTCTGTGAAATCTTCCTCATTGTTGGTGTTTCTAGCATCTCGCAGAGTTCTCAGTAGGTAAATGCTTTGAACACATGGGGTGGGTGTGATGGGGTTCTGTGTAGAAACTGGTATGTTACTGAAGGTTTGGTGTACACTTTTGTGTCTAGTATGCCACCATGTTTAGATATGATCAACCTGTTGTAGTATTTTATTTTCGAGATCATATAATGTTGTCACAAATTCCCAGACTGGCTGTTAAGCTAATTGTGCAACCGATTTTATTTCCAAATTGGAAACAATATCTGTTGAGTATTACTTCCGGATGTATTTGTTGATAAACTATGGATAGTTGGTTTGGTCGGTGGCATTGCATACGCAGTTTATTGCCTCAGTTTATTGCGGATATTTGTGTACATTTTTGTGTACATTAACATCAATACTTGTGATATTAAGGCACATTTTGTGGAAATGTTATTCCTTCGAGTTTCCGCAGTATGTCTGCTGTTTTGCGGACATATGCGGTTACTATAGGGAGTAGAAAATGATCTTCCAACAAAGGGTGTGCCTGTTGGTGGGGTTTTGTGAATTTTCGGTAGAAAATACATTGTTGGAATGTGACATGCCTGTGAGCTCGGATCGAGATATGCCAGAGTGTGTTGTTTTGCAAGTTTATTTTTTGTGGATTCCAAATAGTTTTCAAGTGTTGCACTCTGTGTAGTTTTTGGATTCCAAATGGATGGTGGTTTGAACAGATGGGTTTTGGAAGGTTTGTTATGTATTAGGAATTCAATTCTTATTCGTCAATTTCACTCAAAAGAGTTGAACGGGTTAGTTTAGCAGGAGTTGGAACAAAGTTTAAACCTTTACCCAAAGCATTTTTTTGTTCAATTTGAGATAGTTTTGCTTTGGAAAGGTTTGTGATGAATTGTTCACTTTGTTCTACTAGTGTAGTCAGTAGACTATTTTTGTATTGTTTGGTTTTAATCGAGTGTTCAAGTGAAAATTGTTTGATTTTCTGTTTTGATTGTGAGCGTTTTGCTCTTTTCGTAAATTTCCCTTTTGCCATAGTCGGTAGATAATGTAGTTATAAATAACATATACTTATATATTTGTATTATATTATTAATAAGATAGTTGGGTTGACAAGTGGCACTTGTGTAAGTGGTCATGATTTTTGTTCCTTTTTATATATGTATTTATATGTATATATTTCATAACAAAACAAAATGTTCAAAGGTACAGTCTTACCTTGATTATTTGGTTAATCCTTGTTACAAATATAAAAAATCCACCATATGCTAATCTGTCAATGTTTTTAAATGTAATATTCATTTACAATTATTTTAACTCATGATCAGTGCTTGATAGCCCCTGTTGACTGAAACGATACAAAAAGTATCTCTAATATGCCTTAAATGGTGAAAATTTTGAATTTTCAAATGCCTGCAAACACCTTTAATGTCATATGAAAGAATTTCATAGTGTTACCAGAGTTAATAAATGTAGAAAAATGAAGATCCATATCAGTTTCGTAATATTTTGGCCTTTTCCATGCATACAGTATGCACATAATATGCTAAATATGGCGGCCATTTTAAAATTCAATATGGCCGCCATAGGGGGCATAGGAAAAAATGGCATCAAGCAGTTTTGTATTTGTTGACATATTTATATGAGATCCTGAGAGTTTCAAAGATTGTACCCGAAAATGCATATGGACTACACAAGCTCACAGACTAAAAAAAATAAAAAATAGATTTAACAATTTTTCTTGCAAACGTGAACACCTATTGTGATGAAATTTTCACGGGTTAGTTGTAAAATTATTTCTTGAATACCAGAGGGTTGAAGTGAAGGTACATTCCCAAATATCAGTGTTGGACCTTCACTTTTATTACGTTGTGTCGTTGTTATTACGTTGTTAAATCCTTGTCCAAGAAGGCTATAAATCAGTTGGCTGTGTTATGCAGACCCAGGGCTATCTTCCATGTAATTTAGAAGCAAATTGGAGACAATTATTTTAATGCCTAAATACTTGCTGGAGAGACGTAATAGAGTGCAGGGGTCTCAATTATAGTACTTTGAATCGAAAAAGTATTTTAGGCCAAAATAAAAAAAGATGTTGAGTTGCCCTCCACCGACCGACCCAAAAGTGCTGAAATCTTGGGTTGGGTTGGGTTGGGTCGGGTCCCCCCCCCCCCCGTCATTCATAGGCCTATTTATTAATGAAACTTACCAATTTTCTGTGTATATAACATAATACGTTTGATTGTGGAATTTTCCACTTTTTTACCGGTAAATTTACCGGTACCCAAGACTCAATCTACATGTTTTCAACTCGAATGGCCCCGGCCCTCACATGGTGCACTGCCTTCGCACACACTGTGTGCCAATGAATGCGACTGAAAACTACACGTTTTCCAATCGAATGGCCCCTCACATGTTTTCCACTGCCTTCGCGCACTGTTTTGTATGTCAATGATGGCGACTCAATCTACACGTTTTCAAATCAAATGGCCCTTACACGTTGTGCACTGGCTCCCCGCACTGTACGTGTGTCAACGATTGCGACTCGATATACACGTTTTGAAATCGAATGGCCACTCACATGTTGCATGTTGAGCATTGCACGCAATATGGATGAATTTGCTGTGTCAATCACACCGAAAAGTACAACAAAAATGCTTGGGATACTTTTATTCTGAAGCAAAATTCCTTGCTGATAGGTATACAAATGTCTTAATATCATATGTCAACCAAGGGATGCATAAAGTTGTTAAGAACAAAAGTGCTAGAAACAAGTGTATGACATGTTGAAATAAAGTTGTTGAAAGATTATTATAAAGTTGAATGTGTGATGTCTTTTTATTCTTTAGGTACTTGTGCATACTGCTAGGTCGTTGTCTTTGAAAAACATGGTATGTGGTTTCAGTTCCAATGCATTTCAATCTTAAAATGACAGTCAAGGAGAATAAAACAAAAATTAAAAATTAAAAATTCAGACCGACCGACCCCTTCAAATATTTTCACTGGAGGGCAACTCAACAAATTTTTTTTTTGGCCTGATATGATTGCACTTTCAACCACGGTGACCCACTCATTTTCCTGACGAATTTTTAAATCAAGCTTGATCATACCACAAATTCACTTTGCAAAGCACCCGATCGAACATGTCGCAGTCGGTAATTTGTTTTCGTGGTATTGCCTCTGTTTTAGTGATCGATATAACAATGTAAACAAAAAAGACATGAATGACTGCAATTTGGCGAAAATAATGAAGAAAATGGCCTAGAAGAAAGAAATACGTGAATTTTTAACACCTGTGGCTCAATTTCCGGACACTAAAGATGATTATTTATTCGGACACGAAAGATGAACCAAACGACAGTAAAGCATTGAAAAACAACATTTACCTATGCACACTACATACTGTAATTTTAAATTTGCTATACAAAATTCACAGATTGCTATACAAAAAATTATTTTCTGATGCAAATTCATGTTTTGCATCGCAGTTTTGCTTTGCAAATTTTTTGAAAGAAATCGTTCCTTGCCAGAATGATTGACATGTCAGCTTCATTAGTTTCAAATCCTGGAACTTCTCTTGCAGAATAGCGGCACACATTGTTGTCATATTAATATGCTGGACTTTCTAACCTTAGTTTTTGAAAACGGAATCTTACAAAATACATTAAGTCTTCTTGAAGTGGTTAGCATTACTTGATCAACCAACAATAATTATATCTACCTCTGATGAAGTGTTAGTTTTTATCCTGCCCCAAAGGTCTATTAATAAAAGGTGAAATCCCTTTGTAGGGAGTCTATAGAGACGGCCAGCCCGCCAGTCTGCGGACAAGGCAGAGTTGGCCTACTCAGCTGACTTAAAATATCAAGGGACCTTTTTTAAATACCGTAAATTGTTATGCTAAATAAGGCGGACTGGCTGGATACCACTTCAGTTACTATAGGGAAGTCTTTTGTTTAATAAAGTAGGCAGACTCTGCAGCCATTGGGCAGACAGTCATTATTGAGGACGTCCCTAGGAATGTTTGGGCGGGGCTAGAGCAAAACGCGAGGTGACCGGGGCTATATAAACCCGACTTCAAGTTGGCATATGCAAACACGAGAAAGCGAACGTCTAGAAGACATCCAACTGAAGACAGGGCCCACGGACAAACCTGAAGACCACAAAATGGCATTGGCTTTTGTGATTGCAATTGCTGTCTGGCTTTTAGTGTCAACGAAAAAGGTGCGTGCTAATAATTATTAATCTGAACTAATGACTTGTTTAAAAGGGAAATAATATTTTATACCACTGTTAAACTCCCATTCCATTCTGATGTCTCATTTCATGTGAATAAAGATAACTATATCAAGCAAGTATAATATCACATCAAAAGTCTATTTAAAACCAGTTAGCGTCGGAGGCCGAGTATACACGCAATTTTTTTTGCACCACGGATCGGAGCGTGTCTAAACACGCCATAGGAACCTTTGGAATATTTGTGATATGGATCTGGATCAAATACTGCCCAACACCCCTAAAAGTAGCAACACGGGCAGGGTATATATTGGCATATACGGGCCTGCCAGAAACACCGGGCGAACCCCTTCTCTTAGCGATAAGTGTACTGGTTGTTGTTGTTGTTTTTTTTGTTATACGTGTGTTGATAGTTTTTAATACAAGTTACAACATACGGGACCTACGGCTTTACGTCCCATCCGAAGGACGAAGCAATAATGGTTTAAGTGTCTTGCTTAAGGACACAAGTGTCACGACCGGGACTCGAACCCACACTCTGCTGATCAGAAACACCAGAGCTTGAGTCCGGTGCTCTTAACCGCTCGGCCACGACACGCCACAATGCATGCTCGGTTGACTTGGTAACGAGCCGAGCGTACAGTGATATGTAGACGTGGCCACGCGCTGTGGAAGCTTCCATTAACGTGTTTTTGTGGGAAAAAGAAACCCGCACAGGTGGCCCAGAAAAACTTTTTTATTCCTGACGCGAACTGGTTAATACCTACATGTGGGTAGAAGACTTGAATTGAATGCGTTATGTGATATGAAGCCAGTGTTAATGAATGGTGATGTGGAGTGATTTCCTTGAATTGTGCATTGTGGTAGAAGAACAGGAAAGGCCAGTTCATCCTCTTCTGTACCATGCGCTTCCATTCAAAGCCACTGGGTGCCATGTTGGTCCTCTCACAAACCATATTTAACAATGCGCCTTCCTTTCCATGGGCATTTCTTTGTAAGTGCACTCGGCCTCAAAAAATCGATCGCCGGCGATCGATAAATTTGGAAGCTTGTATTTTGTTTGCCGCCCTCTATTTACTTATGTTTGATACAAAATTCATTTGTAGCTTATAGTCTGGCTTTCCAATGATCAAGTTTATTTTTTGATTGAACGTAATGGGTCTTGAGGGTGATACGCGAAGGACACCAGACCGCCTGTTTTTCGTGAACGTGTTTCACGCGTTAACGTCAACGTTAGACGCGAGAGTCGCGTTCCTGCCGCCGTATTCCAGTAAAATGCCGTGTGAAAGTATAATACAGTGAGTTACTCATTATTGCAAAATTTGCACAAATATGCGAAATTTACGTTATTATTGCCCATTATAATATGAAAAATAAATACAATTGGATTTTTTTTATTTATACATGGAATGAGAGTTGTTTGAAACCATGCATTCAAATCACTCCTAAACATAGTGCATCATGATTACTAGGCTATTTGCCCAAAACTCACAAAAAACATTAAAATTACTCAAACATTTGGTATTCAAAATGTCTGCCATGTTCAGGAGGGTTCAATAAGAAAGTTTAACCCCCTAAAATAATGTCCAGATCATCGGCATTCAAATTGTATATAACTTACTCATATCTAGACAAATTTCACAATATTTTACAAGATTTAAACTAGGTAAAAAAAAGCTAAAACAGTGCCGAGTTTAAAGGGTTTTAAAGAGCTATATTGCGAACAAGCATTTTTGGAGTGTAAAACCCACGCTGATTTGAGTGAAAAATCCAGTGTTACATCCCCGATGTTGCCACAACTCACAATGATCGCACTGAAATGCTGATTTAAACGAACGGGCTTGCCACATTCTATGCAGGGGAACTTGGGTGCCATCTCGAAAACTTGAATCTGGAACGATTCTTGAATCTGGAACAGCTCTTGAATCTTGACTTGATGATCTTGTCTCGCGTAGCTATTAAATTTCGCACTTGCATCCAGCGCCTGGCGACTTCCAGTTTTATGGCCATGTGGTAATGGAACTCGCCATTCAAGTACCTCTCCTTACAACAGCACCAGCACATCACCGTCACAGGATGATCTAAAGTTGCGAACGCATCCAGGAACTATGTCGGCAAAGGCCGCGCGATCTCGAACTACTTTCTCGTCAGCCCTACTATAAGTTATCAAGTACACTTGTCGGACTCGGCGCCCCCCCCCCCCCCGATAACTGTAAATGTGCACCGTCCATGATGGTGCCACTCCTGCAAATGGACACCATACGTAGTCCAACAGTGACTTTTATATACCCGATTTCAACTTTCACCTGAATAACACCCATACTAAAGATGCCATTATTTTTATTTATTTTTTCTTTTCATTTATCACTACCAGTACACTTTTTTTTCTCTCACCTGCTGCAGCCGGCCATGTTCAATTTGGCAGGGTGCCAAGTTGGAAGATTGCCAAAAATTCTAGCACCCGGCCGGCATCATGTTTTCCCGCCATGCGGTCGACGGTCGACATTAAAAAAAGCATTTCTTCTAAATTTATCAATGATGCGCCTTCACGATGAAGGTTTGCCAAATTAAGAGGTATACATATGCAATTGGAGATATTTAATTTTAAATTGGGGTTATGGCGTTAAGTTTTCGCAATTTGCTGAAAACATGCACGGTCGACCCCTATAGTTAGAAATGAAGTTATGATTCTATCTTTACTTATTACTTTAGTGGTCGATCGTCAAATAAAACAATGGTAACAGTTACAACGGGAGGTAAACACGCGTAGCACGATAACGTCAGAATTCTAGAAGATTTAACACCTATTTATCAACTCATATTCATTCTAAGGTATCGGGTGTGGTCACTTTACTTGTGGTCCCCTAGGGTTAATTGTTGTATGATCGCCCAACCCTATAAACTAAAACTTTATGTATTATAACCACATGCCACTATTTTTACACAATTAATAAGATATAACACATTGGAAAAAATACGGCCGGACAAAGTACACTTTTCACAATTGTATTTAGTATGAGGATGGTAGTTGATGGTTTTAGGAGAATTTTATATTAGTTATGATTTGGATAGAGGGGCATGCATTGGAGAGTCATTGTGTCAGGCCTTTTAAAAAGGGGACATCCTAGCTACGACTGCATCATTACAGCTCATTGCATTGAATCGTACGGTGACTGCGTGTATGTGTGGGTGGGTGGGTGTGTCAGGCATCGGAATTATTTTTTTAAATTATTTGTTTCACTAACCAGTTTTTGCTCAGCCAAATGCAAGAGGAGTGGGTGGTGGCTGACCGTACCCCCCGCGCCCCCAGCTCAATGTTGTAGAGGGTTGCGTGTACGTTAGGCTGTCTATTCCTACCTCCATGGTCTGTGCGTACAAAGTGGGACTGCATGCAATGACTCAATATTGAGCTGGGGGTGCGGGGGGTACGGTCCACCTCCAAGGAAAACAATTCTTTACCCTAGGTTCACTCGGCAAGGTTTGTAGAGGGGGGGGGGGGTACAATACATCTCTGAAAAAGAAATAACTTCACACAGTCAAAGTAGAAAGTTGCTTCAAATGTGTGTAATTAAATGTCATCTTCCCATATGTGCACTTAATTAACAAAACACTAAAAATACATGGGACGTTACATTCCCAAAAAATGTTTGCAACTTAAAAGACATGACAGTTTAAACAGGAAACTAAGAACAGCACAGGCCACCAAACTTAGGGAACTAACTTTGGGCCACTTTGTTTCCTGGCACAAAGAGGTGGGGGTCGACAAACACCAAGAGTCTCAACTCAAACATTGATAATTACAAGATTATAATTTCGCAGAACAAACAGTCTAATTATTCCTAAGTGGTTTTTTTTTAGGTCTGGTTTTTCGTGGAATAGCCATGGCAGAGTCCATCTGTCAGCTGGTGCTTTTATCTCCATGGGGATGGGGGTTACCTTGATGTGCCTTGATGCCATCAATTTCACCTGGCTGCTGCTGTTACATCATTATTGGTGGGTTCTGTACAGGGTAGGGGATCTGTAGTAGGGTAGCACACAAATGATGTGGCTTTCGGGCGTGCTTGTGAGCATACATGAGTTTTCATTTGTTCAAGATTACCGATTGTGCCACAAGTAATACAAACTGTAGGAAGTGTTGTTAGCTGTACTCTTAGAATCCGTGGACATATGTTGACACCATCGATACTTACTGATGTATTACAAATGGGGCATGGAACAGTATTAGTTGCACAGTGCTTAAACCACGCCAGCAAACATTCAGCACAAAAGTGATGCTCACAAGGAGTTTGGACCGTTGGAGTTCCCAGAATGCACTGACATATCGTGCAAATAAATAGGGTTGCCTCAGATGAACTGTTGCTGAGAATGTCAAGATTATGGGGGACGAGTTCACTTGAGCTTGCAGGTGTTAAACAATTGAAGCGTGGTATTGTACCTGTAGGGATTGTGTCATGCTGTGTGTTCACATTACTGAGACCTTTGCCAGTTATTTCTTTTTGGGGGACGTCCCCCACGTTGTTTTGAGAATGTCTCACACACAGGGCAGTGACCAGTTCTAGTGTGCTTATCCCACTTATCAAACACAGACGTTTCTCTTGGTCCACTGCGAGAACCCGCTCTTTGGTGCATAAGGGATCTCTCACAACTCCGACACAGTTTATTTGGGTGAACAAGGGCATCTTTCCAAATAGTTTGATGAAATACTATTTCAAGTTCTTTAGCATAGTTGATACACTCATTTTTTATGCTGCTACTTGAGCTGTAAGCTTTAGTATTTATTCGCCCACATAATCTACACAGTTTATTTAGAGCTTGCTGATGTACTAAGAAGCTCATGATGACTATGCTTTTATGTAGCCATATTTCAGTTCAGTTCACTTCAGTTGTTCTTTAATATTTCAAATAAATAACTATTTACATGTATTCATCTGCACTGTATATAACTTGCCTGGTTTGTCATTATGTTGTGTTGATATACCCCATTAGGCAGATAAAATAACGTTTCCATTCATCAAGACATATTGGTGATACACGGCGAAGTGATGACACTGCTGTGGTGTATGCATTGCGCAATGCATATAAATAATTTATTTGCTCATAATTTACATTCAATTCTCGCGCCACACAGATTGCGCGCAGCACATACGTTCGTGTAAACAATGAGCGTGTGTACTGTATGCACAACGTATACATACGTATACTACACGACTGCATGCAGACGATTATTACTAGTAATTCCGTGAAATGCCACCACTTCACCGCCCCTTTTTACACAAACTCTCGCTGGCTTTTAATTCATAACTCAGTTTTATGTGGGAATAGTAATTATTTTTAAAAATTGAAATACACATTTTTGGGAAAACTTTTGTATTTCTATAAATGGTAGTTTTAGGATAGCTATATTTCGATCGTGTAAGTAAACTACGACGAATTTTGTCACACACAATGTAGAAAACAAGCTAATTTTCAAGAATTCCTCAACCTATTTTATCTTGTTAATACGCATAAAAGTTGAGATCAACAATAATCTACACTCGGTTTTTATTCAAAACGTTTTCTATACATCAATCTTTTAATAAAACAAAAATTTGTTGGGTTTTTTGACGATTTTTCCAACGACAAATGTTGGACGCCATCTTGGATTTTACTGGGATACGTGACGTCGTGAGAGAGGGCGCACTGGAGTAGGGAAATGCTGCGCCAACGAATTCAGAAAAGTTTTTAACGTAGTGGCTATGGGGGTGGAACGGCTGTGGCCAGCGTACATTATGTACACCTGTATTGCAAAACAAGTTGTTCCCGAGGCCAAATTTAGCATAGAACCAGAATCCATCCGAATTTCTGACCTCGGCTCACGTTTTACCCTCTACCGATAAAAAAAACATTGAAAATTGTGTAAAATTACATCATTGTGGTCGCCATTTTGTTTGTTCAATTAGTCAATGGAGTCAAATGTCATAGGTCACAAAATACATTATTCTACACAAACTGATTCTACACCAAATTTTGCCATAGGAACAACTCCTTTTGCATCAGTTTTCAAAAACTGGAGTTGATTACTCAGAAACTAATCTGTGGGATAGTCATTATGAATGAACTGGTCACAAATATAGTAAGCCATCTATTACTAATAACTATAACCGTTACAGTTATTTAGAATATAATTATGTATCATTTAAAATTAGAGACGTAAAGCAATGTGTACAAGGCGGTACACGTTTCTGTTTGTCTTCGGGAATCTGGTAGTAGAATGGGAAAAGCTTCCAACGCACAGCCATCATTTCGGTCTCCCTCTGGTCGACAATCCCACGCTGAACAAACATTAATTGATGCTTTTCAGTGCAAAAAACTGGGATGTCGTGGTCTAGAATTAAATCTTGTGCATATTGAGATTTGGGGGCTGGGAGGTGAACGAGTTGACCTTCCAATAGCAATAACATGTCTTGCCAAGGTAATATTTGCGAAGTCCAGCGAAAGTCATTTAAAAAGATGACTTCAGCCTTCTCTGCACCAACCCACGCAAAAGTTGTTGTTGCCGGGTTAGTAAAAGTAATGTTTTCCCACAATTTGCTGGTCCAGTAATCATGATGTTACGGTATTTTCCCCTACCCTCGTCAAGAAGTGTTTTAACTGCATCAGAAAATGTTTTTTGTACACACACCGTTGTTAAGAAGAACCTCTTCATCACATGTTAGCCATTCGCCCTGACAGTCATCAACAGCTCTTGCCTGTTGTAGAATTTCGAGGCGATTTAGTCCTGCTCTTTCGAGATTACGTGGAGGGTCTTCCATCTGCCACGCGTCCTAAAAATAAGTAAATTATAAAGAAGAAAACATACAATATCAATTAGAAATCAGTGTTATAATTACCTTATGTTGCTGATATTTTTTTTTTTTTTAAATTGTCAGTGTAATGTATTATACATTGAATGTAACACGAGGACAACATAATAATAAAATAAACGTTTCTTTAATGATTGAATGAATGAATGAACCTTATTAATATCAAACACAAATGACAATCAAATTCTCCACCAGTGCGTTTGTCATTATTTCCTGTATACTCAATGGCAATTATTTAGAATAAAAAAAAAAACAGTTGCCTGCGTGTTCAGAAATCTGGCGTAACGACAGGGTGGGTGGGGAGGGGGTGAGGGTCAAACACCCTCCCTCCGTGACCCCCCAAAAACAAAAGGAAACAATACACCGGATGATGATAAATATAAAAAAAGGACAGAAAGACAATTTGGAAGCGGGGGGGTAGAGTGTTTACATGGTGGAATAGCTCATTTGTTAAAGTTATAAGCTGTACAATTATGCAATCATTTTGTTATTTACTAGTTTTTTTAAATACCTTTATGACTTGGTTGACGACTCTCTCGCCTCTGTTCATTATGAATTCTGCTAAATCCGTTTGACCGAATGTTTTTTGGTTCTTGGCGAACGCCATTAACTCCAAACGCGTCTTGAATCCTTTAGAAACAACTAGTTCGCCGACAGGCGGGGCCTTTTCTTTCTCTTGGCGGCGCGTTCTACGAGGCTGTGACGTATACTTGAAGCACTAGCTGTACGCGGAGGGCGTGCATTTAATAAATCGGGATGGCCCTCAGACATAATAGCATGTTCGTCTTCTTTCGTGACGTACTGCCATGCAGTGAAATAGTTATCGTGATTGGCTGAAAATTTTACGTTTACACCGTGCTTAGTAGCTATTAAATTTCGCACTTGCATCCAGCGCCTGGCGACTTCCAGTTTTATGGCCATGTGGTAATGGAACTCACCATTCAAGTGCCTCTCCTTACAACAGCACCAGCACATCACCGTCACAGGATGATCTAAAGTTGCGAACGCATCCAGGACTATGTCGGCAAAGGCCGTGCGATCTCGAACTACTTTCGCGTCAGCCCTACTATAAGTTATAAGTGTACTATAAGTACACTTGTCGGACGCGGCGCCCCCCCCCCCCCCCCCATAACTGTAAATGTGCACCGTCCATGATGGTGCCACTCCTGCAAATGGACACCATACGTAGTCCAACAGTGACTTTCATACTTGTATTTGTGATCCATTGACTAAGAAAGGTCTCTGGGATAATATTATCCATTGGCTAAGAAAGGTCTCTGGGATAATATTATCCATTGGCTATAAAGAAAGGTCTCTGGGATAATATTATCCATTGGCTATAAAGAAAGGTCTCTGGGATAATATTATCCATTGGCTAAGAAAGGTCTCTGGGATAATATTATCCATTGGCTACGAAAGGTGTCTGGGATAATATTATCAATTGGCTTAGAAACCTCTCTTGGATAATATCTGGGGACTGCATGTCAATGTAGGATAACTAAGTTTAATATGTCCCTTAATAAATCTATGACAGACACTAATTACTTCTACTAAACCAAGCTACAAAAACGATCTTTTTGGTAAGATACCTCATTTCAAAGTACATGTAGCCTACATATGTACACTTTCCAGTAATATGTTATAAATGTTATGAAATTATGCATGTAAAGAATGGCCAATTTCAAAATCAGTGATTTGTTATCAATACATCTTTAATATTCCTTTAAACCATTTCAAAAGATAGACCAACAAGCAAAATACACAGCACATTTTGATAAATTAATGCACATGAAAACGTTTTATTTAATAAAAAAAATAAAAAATAATAAAAAATGTTCTTATTTACTTATTTATCCTGGGTGATCCATTCAGTGAGAAAAACTCACTGATCTCCCATGGATCCCAGCTTACATAAAAAGTACAGTAATGCAATAAAATATTAAGATACAAATATTAAGTATGTAAAAATATAAATAAAATAATTGAAAGAAACTAAAAATACAATAATTACAAGTTACTTAAAGGGTGATGTACACTTATTGGAAATGTTGGCAAAGACACTTCTACGAGAACGAATCACTTTCCGACTTTGAATCAAGACTCTGGGGCATTTATAAATTCATTCAAGGCCAATACAGTTAAGATAACATTTTGCTCCTCTACACTCTACACATAAAATAGTAACAAATAAACCAAAATTATGTTAAAAGGTATTATGCAGAAAAAGGTATTGTTACAACTTGCTGTGATTTAACAATTACTCCGTAAAATTATAAATAAAACAACATAACTGTATAATTATATTTAAAATGTGTTATGTTTAAATGTTTTTATGTAAAAAATAAATAAATAAAAAAAAATCCGGTTTTGTTTTGTAAATAAACAAGCATCCTACAATTATGACGTTACTTGCGTTTTAGCAAAAAAGTGTTTATAAACATAAATAATGTAACACATGAACCAACATTCTGTAATTTTTTAATTCTTTTTACGGGCAGAAAATTGTAGATTTACAAATTGATGTGATTTAAGAAATATCCGGAAATTAGCAACCTATATACACCCATCACAACTTCTAAATTCCCCCTAATATCTTTTAGAATATCTCAACAAGTATTGCATGAATTATAAAAAATCAAAAAGCAAATGACAGAATGACATGTTCTACACAGCTCGTAATGAAATGGTTGAAATTCACTCATGCATGCACAATTGACAGTGATTTGATTGAAAATCAGCTGAAAATAAAGTTGCAGTATAAAGCATTACTTCAAGGGAATGTTACACATGAGAGGTCCCAAAAATCGGGAAAACGTTTATATCCCTATTGAAATTGATCAGAATTTTTTTTTAATTTGCTAACGAGCGGGTTTGAGGAGTAGGACGCCGAGACCAGAAACCTAAGACTTTTTTGTGGGATACATGAAGTTAAACACTGCCTATGTGGATCCTAATAAAATAACATACATATGCTGCTCAGTTTCAGTCACTAAAAATAAACTATCTATAAAAACACGTGAATAAAAAGCAGGTGGATAATGTCCATGCTTGGCTCAGTGTTTGGAGAGATAATTTTTAGTTGATATTATGCTTTTACACGTTTTTATGAGGAACCACAATGAAAACCAACTCAAAATATACATCAACATGTTCATTAAATACATACACAATTATATACAATAACAGTAGTATTGCTGCGGAAATGAAGTAACATTATAATTAAGATTCATCCTTATTAAAAACTTATAAAAACTCCGAGAGAAAAGGTACATTTCACCCTGTATGCATGTTCAAATTTACCCTGAATGCAACTCAACTCAAACAAATCATTTAGTATTTGTTGGATTTTGGTTGAACAGCTTGCAAAAAATATTGCTTTTATCAGTACAATAATTGTTCTCTGTCAGCCAGAAATCCCTATCTACGGCAAGATATGAGACAGTTCCAATAATCATAATGGGAAAATGTTTTATCCAGTACTTTTATAAGTAACTATAATGTTCATAAAGGAGTCTAAATGCATGGATGTCACACCAAACAAGTGCATAGTACTAAGTCACAGACGCCAAAATCCCATCAAAGAGTTATACAGTGCGTATCAAAAAAAAGGTAATCCGAATTCAGGGGGTTAATATGCCAAGGTTATTTAGTTTGACAATTTACATGTAGTGTACCAAAGAAGAGGAACTCCTCAGCTTTCCATTGATACCTTTATTGACCCATTGCTGTCACACATGACCGAGTACATTGTTATTGAAAATGACAAATTCAAATCGCATTTTTGCAAGTTTGGGTAATCAGTGCAAGGCAGAATAATTAGTGAAAGTCAGTACGATAAACCAGATTTTCTTTAGGAATGACTGGACATTATTCAAGAAGAATCTCTTCTAACATTGCCCTTTTATGCACCCACACCTTCAACATGTCCACCTCCCCTTTCGACACAAAGCTGACAGCGACGGAGCATGTCCTGCACTGCTCGTCTCACCATAGCCGGATTATTGCGTAAAGCATCCACTTCATTTCGAATACGGCCCTGCAATTCATCAAGATCACGGGGAGGAGTTGCAAACACCTTGTTCTTCAAATGTCCCCAAAGGAAATAGTCACATGGTGTGAGGTCAGGTGATCTTGGTGGCCATTCCACCTCATGGTTGACGGCGATGACTCGTTCGCCAAAGAGTTCCCTCAGACGATCTCGGACAGCGATAAGGCGATGTGCTGGGGCGCCATCTTGGGCCCACCAGAGTTGTCCGAAGACCCCACGAACCTGTCGCTCAAAGTGTTCCTGCAGCTGCGGTAAAACGTTATCATTGAGCATCTGCAGATACATGTTACCATTGATGATGATGATGATGATGATGATGATGATGATGTATAGATTTATATAGCGCACGTATCCACCAACTAAGTGGCGCTCAAGGCGCATTATATTATTATCCCTGCTCATAAGGCTCATAAGGCTCATAAATCATTCCTGAAACCATCTCAGCTCCCCGG
>CM055816.1:20060813-20083342 GCA_029582265.1 Zoroaster sp. YZ-2022
ACATGTCACTGCCATTATTGTATGGTATGATTAAAAAAAAAAAAAATTATTATTTCTTATTTAAATAATTTATTTATTTGTAATTTATTTCTTTGTTATATTTATTTTTGTTTTATTTCTATAGAACTAAACAACTTATTTGACAACTCAAAACTCACCCTCCTCTAGTTTGCAGTTCCACTGATTTGCCATCTGAACTAGCCTACACAGCTTGAGAAGATGGGAAGTCACTGCCAACTTTGCGAAGGGGGCTTGGATTACTGCAAGGATTTCTGAAAATGCTTTCATCAACTCTGTTGACATGGCAGGTTCTCCAGATGTATGTTCATAGGCATTCTTCAAACAACTGGAGTGGTTGTAACTTTTGCAAGTTTTACAAGTCACCCTTGCATTGTCCATACACCGATGAAGTACTTCTTTGGTAGGCTGAAGTCTTTCAAATTGGTGCTTCTTCTGCAAGTGGGGCAAATTATTGTACATCAACAAAATACATGATCGCAGCTTGTTTCAACAGGTTGTGACAAAAGTTTACATTACAGTTTGCAGGTGATGACTGATCGAGGCAAGTAATTTGTCATGGGTATTGGATGGCTGTTTCGCTAGGTGTTGAAATTGTCTGAGTATTTCTTTATGTTTTTTTTTCTTCTCATTTTGGTCCAAATCCATCATTCTTGTACCACGTTGCTTTCTTGGCAGACCCCTTTTTCATCTTCTCAACCGGTACATACGCTGCATTGCCCTCTTTCAGGATGAGCTGGCCATCAGTGTTGTAGGTCTCGAGA
This sequence comes from Zoroaster sp. YZ-2022, assembly GCA_029582265.1. Classification (NCBI taxonomy): domain Eukaryota; kingdom Metazoa; phylum Echinodermata; class Asteroidea; order Forcipulatida; family Zoroasteridae; genus Zoroaster; species Zoroaster sp. YZ-2022. The sequence goes on from CM055816.1 coordinate 20,061,596, forward strand.
CCGGTTTTTCCTGGTCTCGGTCTTGGTCTCGGACCTCTCTGGTCTGAAGATTTGACTGGTCTCGTGTCGAGACCAGCCTTTAACCACTTTGCAACACATGAAATAATCGATTATTCGTTTTGTTTTATTTGGTTCCGTTGAAACGTAAAACGATTTCATTTTGTTACCAAACTTGCAGTAGATGCTCATCTTTTCCCGCCCCTGTGGTACGATTGCCGTCAACCATCAATTGGGGCCCATACCTGCACTTATTAGGTTCGATCAACTTGGGATCGAGTTGCGAGATGACATTACTACCTGGTCGAAGAACACACGCTATCCCCTGATAAGCATTCACAGGGTGTGTGTGTGTGTTGTGTGTACCAGTACTTCCTGCACATACAGTTGTAAACGTTTTGCGCGAGGTTTGACGTAATCAATATTTCAAGCAACTCATCGGTAATCAAGTTTGGTTTTAAAGACCACAAAGAATTCACCGACACAAAGGCAGGAAAAGAGATTCAGCAGCGTGCAATTTCTGCAACAAAACAACTCGGATAAGTGGAACGATCTGGAACAAGTTCGGCATTCACCAGGCACTTGAGCCGAGCGCACAAAGCCAAGTAAGTAGGCCTACATTTATTTTGTTATTCAAATTTAATGAATAAGAGTTACCCACTTTTTTAAAGTAATTAATGCCACAACACGTTTTGTTCCTTCCTGGGTTGGGGTGTAATCAACTAATCTTTGTAAAGTCATGTTGTTTTCCCTAATCTACATGGGGTGAACTTTACAAGTCAATCATCAGTCCACGTTCATTGTGGTTTTAGACATGTCCTTGTGAAATAAAGTTTATTTGGTTTTAGGCTTCTTGAATTGCCCTCCCATCTGTGAAGATTAAAAATTTGTTGTGCCAGTTTTTGTGATCTTATTAAGTTTTAATTAAAGTTATTTGTTATTGCTTTTTAAAAGGTATGAAAAGTACTTGCAGTCAGGGAAAAGTGTAAAAGAAACCAGCAAGCAACAGGGCATCACTGGATTCTTGACACCATGTGCAAGGTGGTATCATGCGCTCATCGTGCACGACGTCGGCAGAGATGATGGAATGTTGATGTTTTTGAAATGTAATGAAAGTGTTCGTTAAAATGGGCCAAAATGATAAAAGATTTCTTTGTTTGTTAGATGGATGTAAACTTCCGATCAAAGAAATGCACGTGAACATTGTCCGTGTATTTACGGTAGAAATTTTCGGAATTCTCCGTAATATTTTTACGGAAAATATGCCGTTGTTTTTAAAGAAACGGTCACCTTCCGTTAAGCGAATCATTGTTTGTACCGTATTTCTTTGTCATGACGTTTCCTCCATTCTTTTTATTTAACTCATTTTGTATAATTCATTTAATGAATATGTAGAGTCGGTATTAAAAGTGATAAATAAAACAAATGTTAATATATAAATTAGCTATTATTTTATGAAAATTGTGTAAAATTAATCATATTTAAAAACAAAAGAAAAAAATAACTAGGACGAAGATAAACTTAACGGGGATGACAAAACTTCCGTAAAAGTTTACCTTTGCATTTGGAATTGTTTGGTCTGATTGTCGCCGCGCTTTTAGTTGTCAACTTTGTACGTATACCAGACTAATCAATTGTCGTCTGCGCACAGTAAAAGTTCAGAGAGAGCTGCAGCATAAAGTAACAACATTGTCACTCATCACACGTCGATGATTTCAATGTTTTGAAGTGGCGAAGGACTACTAATCTGTTTATACTACGGTAAATGTTAACGGACATTGGTTAGGCCTAGCCCTCTCAAGGCCTTTGATGCATTCACTCAAACAGACATGGACAAACGATGGATTGGAATTTTTATTTTGACTTGTCGTTGTCCTTGACCTTGGCTTTAAGTAGGCCTAGGCCTCACATTAATTACATGTAATGTTGGACTCCCCGTTTTTCACTGCAACGGATGAGTCCAACCTGGGGTGCTCGCTTGTCCTTGTGTTTTATTGTGTCAATGTGTTGGTGGTTTTTTTTTGTAAGTTGCATAGCGTTAGTAGTAGCTAAATAGGCCTACTCTAAAATAAGTAGCCATGGTAGGCCTATATAAAGGTATTGGTGTTTGTGATAGATATACGCTGTCATTTCCGAGTATGTGATGATTGAACATTCACCAAGTTATATGACCTTAAACATACACTTTCTCACATGTATGCAGTTACTCACTCAAATTAAATTTAAAAAAAAGTAAATCCTGTAACAAATGTTTCATCAAAAAGCCCTTACAAAAATTAAAGGTACAACACGTGATGTACAATTTTGGTACTTGTACATGTACTTTCTGGCTCATTTGTTTTATGTTTTTCTGACTGTTGTGGTAATCTTTATTCACAGGAGAACACTACAATGAAGCTGTCATAGGTAAGTCGGATTTCCACCATGCCACAGTAATACGTTGTACTGTTTACAGTGTATGCAAATCTTCAGTCAGTGTTCCTTATGACAGCAACTACTTGTGATGATGGGTGAGGGCATGTAACCGAACTTCTGAACACATAGGTTTGTAATCCGTTATAACGGTTTTCATTTTCCTTTTTCAAAGCTTATTTCGTTCCACACTATCATTGGCGGATCATGAGTTAGCCCCCTCCTCCCTCCCATAGCCTATCTGAACAAATCGGGCCTGAAAAAGAAAGAAGAAACCCCCAGCGGTGCAACAATTTTTGAACTATAGTCTGAACGAACCACCCCACTCCGACAGACATAATTGTGATCTGTTATAACGGTTTTCATTTTCCTGACTATACTCGATAGGCCTATATATGGGCATGAAAAGAAAAAAAATTAGGTGAGTTGGGTTCAGTGTTTATAATCGAAAAAAAAAAGTACATCATTGTGCACTCTGTCCTCTGGATACGTTTTTTTTTTTTTTTTTTGGGGAGGTGTAATCATTATTGGGGCAGGCCCTGCCCTTAGTGAACGTTGTCCAGGTCGGCCATTTTCCTAAACAAGATGGCAGTGTGAGAAATATAAAATGAAAATACAAAACCACCTTCATTTCATTTGAAAAGACGATCACCAATAAATTTTGTTACATTGCCTATGTAGTGAAATTGGCCCTCTGACTAGTATTGGTGAAAACACATCTTTGTCGCAGTTCAAATTTAAAGGAATGAATATTCACATCATTTTAGAAGACATATAGTGCTATATTTAATCTTTTCTCAACCATTTTGCCAACATTTGATGTGCAATTGATATAATTTTGCCCTACACCGACTGTATACTCAGTGCTTTCCGAGTGTCTGTGAAAAACTACAGGCGACTCGGCGGGATTCGAACCACGACCTGCTAACTAGTGCAGACGTCTTAACCTCTCGACCACCGAGCTTGCCCCATGACATGGTGGCTACACACGTCGGTGTAGGGCAAAATTAAATCAATTGTTTATCTCCGACGCAAGAATTTCACCAACCTAAACATTTGATGTGCTTAATTTATTAGAATTCAATATTTTGTCAGTAATGGATATGTCTTAGTGGTCAAGATTATGTAATTGTATTTGTAAAGATGTATTTTGCACAGCCACTTTCACTTCAGTTGATTAAAAATCAAACAAAAAGTTTAGAAACTACCGGGGGTATTGCATGAAAAATGGATGGATAAAGCAAATATTAGATTTATTTTTATTGAATCGAAACAATTTAACATTTATATGGAAAATTATATCTGGAAATATATTTTAGAGATTAAAAGTATAGGATCGTGTGCCTTTAATTGTATGAAATATTTATATAAATGTTTAACTTTCATTAGTTCTTTTAATTAACAATTGATCTTTTTAGATTATATATCTCGATCAACTAGTATCTTTTTCGTAAGTAATCATTTTAGGAATTCCTTCGCCAAAAACATTACACAATATTATTACCAAATTATTATCTGACATTATTTATGTGAGGTTTGTAAAGGTACCGGGTACCAATAATTCTTACAATTATTCTGTCTAATGTACTCTAATTTCAGAGAAAACATAACCAAATAATATTCAAAGTTGGCCAACGTCAACATTGCTCAACATGGGTTTTAAGAAAAAATGTGAATGCTTTTTTCACACTGTTTCTCATGACTCTACATTGAGCTAAAACTATCACAGGTTGGTTGTACCGTCCCTTTGATGCATATCTTGTGTTACGAAGAACAGAACTAAAACAAACGAACGACTCAAACAATAAAAATGATTAAGCGACACAAAGGATTCAGGCTGACACTTCAGATAAAGGAAGAAAGAACTTATTAATTGTCTTCTAGTTCGAAAATAAGTCAATATACAAAAGGTACTGAATACAATGAAATGTAAGATAATTAAACATAAACTAATACCGGTATTAAAGGAATGAGTGCTGTGTGCGCGTCCATGTTTCCACGAGTTTTGAGTGGACTGTCGAGGACTGGGAAACGTTCTTGACCGTGCTCGTGGTGTTCCATGGCCGGAACGCGTGAGAAAACCGGGCGGAGATTGTTGACGTGACCTTGTTGGAGCCAGGGCAAGTCGTTGAAACTATCGTAGTGACGAATCAGTCCACTCGGCAGGCCGGGATCACGGAGCTGGACGGCGGCAAGGGCCCTATGAATTGGGCGACCCTTGGTTGAGACCTTCAGGCATGCTGGACGAGATGGGTGTCGCTGGAGGCGACCGCTCGTACGGCACACCGCAAGTCGTGTGCATCAGCTCTTTCTTACCTCTATTTTTGGGCACGCACCGGTATTTAACCAACTATGTAGCATTGTAAAATAAAATAGTTTGTAATGTTACCTAATGCGTTAACAAAGTGTTTTATTTGTGCCATACCTTGGTGAACACTATTAGTTTACTAGATTATTTATTATTATTATTATTTTATTCAGATAAAAATCAACAAGGACAATGGATGACATACTAATAATACAAAAATACAAAATACAGAAAACAAAATTACAGTTGATTTCATCTGGGATAGCCCAAAAGCCAATTACACAGGCTTAATTCCATTGGGGTCCCTTACTGAGGAACAAAACAATACAGGAATTGGACAATTTTATAAAAATACTTAAAATATTGCACAAATTACAACACTAAAGGCATCAAAGACATTAGAAACCACCCCGAGTGCATATACCATTGGCCCACGCCTAAATACAAAATAAATAAATAAAATTGCACTATACATTTAATTTTTTTTGGGGGGAATACTAATTACAAATTGTTTTGAGGGCAAAGATTGATTTAAAACGGTCACACTAATTGAGGAAAAAAACCCCCAAGGATCCCCCCACCCCCCCCTTTTAAAAATACACCGAAGCAAATATTTAAATAAACTTTTTTTTAATTTGGCTTTTGTTGAAGATGGGACTTAACTAGTTTTTATATGAAAATTAGATGTATTTTTATTTGATAAAAAAAAATTCCAGTCTTTGATGGTGTAAGAAAAGGTATTGCTGGATGAAGTGAATGAAAAAATTAAATTCACTATGCCTGGTGCATAATTTGTACACGATTTTGAAAAAATTGTCACTCAAAAAAGGTTTTAAACGGAATTTTTACAATTGTTTAAATTTTAACCCTATCCTTGACATTTAAAAACCCAAAGTCTATCTATTTCCCGTCTGTCCTATATGACCCTAGAACTTTTTAGAATAAACTAACCTTTTTTTTTACATAATTTGAATTTTGTTCTTCTTTTTGATGAGAGGCGAATGGATGACATGAGACAAAGAAATTAAATCAATGGAAATAACTTTTTAGGGGAATTTTTCATTGAAAACCCTGTCTGTAAAACGGTCATAATTTTTTCTTAATAATCGTTGGGATGGTCCCCCAAATAAACTTTGGGGTATTTAAAACCCCCTAAAATTTTCCGTTAACAGGTTTAATTGGTTCGCCTTTTAAAAACTGAAAATGCAACCATCTTCGTCTGCGTTTAGTTCAAAAAAGAATGGACCTGTTTTCCCAAAGGGAAAAAATTTTGTTGTCAAAAGCCAATGCCGGGTTCCAATTCTGTCAAGGACCGCTAAAACATTGGATCCTTATCGAGCCCAGAAAAATTTTCATCAGCATACAGGTAATTTACAATTAACACTGATTATTCTTAATATAAAAAAAAATAAAGGGGCCCCAATAGGGGCCCTTTGGGGGCACACCAATGTTACCAGGTGGTTTGACCAATTTTATTAACATTGACTTTCCCTCTATTATTTAAAAAAGTTGAAACCATTTAAAGCCCAAACCCCATAGGGGCCCTTTTGCAGGTATAACATGGTCCACAGATCAAATCCTTTTTGGGAGATCAACAACCATATAATAAGGGAATTGAAACGGATGTGATCAGAAAAATGGATAGACATGTATCGGGGAAATAAACCCCTAAAAAAAAAATTAAAAAAATTTTATTTCCCCAAAGGTATTCATCAACGAACATACACGATTTTTCGAGTAATTTAAAAAAAAAAATGCGATTGGTCTGTAGTTGCTGACATCAATTGCCATTTTTTGAACACGGTTGAACACGGGCAATTTGAAATCGTCGGGCCCAAACGGGAAGAAATGGACATATTAACTAAAAGGTGATGGTTTTTTTTTTCGTGGCACCATCCTGAAATCGGCAGGTGTTGTCGGACCAGTATTTTTGCTAATTGAGATTAGTAAGTTCAGTAAATACCGAACTGTAAAAATAAAAAAACCATCGGGAACAACCCTTTACTTGCATAGTAATCCAAAAAATACTAGAATCCGTGGAAAACCTTTTTACTGGTGGGAAGTTTCTGGACAAATTGGCAACATTTGTAAAAAAACTTGTTAAAATAATCAGCAACTTTATACGAGTCAAAACGTTCGTCATAATTTTGAGAAAAACCCCTGGGTAAACCCTTTGGGTTGATATAGCCAGAATTTCAATTGATGCCAAAATTTTCTTGGGGTGTTTTGTGCTCTTTAAATTTTTGCTAAATACTCGTTTTCCCCCTGATGCCCTTTTATTTTTCCCTTTTGAAAAAAGCTCAATTTTTCAAGGTCGGCGTTTTTTTCCAAAAAAATGTAAAAAATGACCCCTTTTTCAATACGTCCAGAATATCGTTATTCACCCAAAGGTTCGTTCTATTTTTGAGACGGTTTCTTTGATGGAGCAACCTGTCTAAACATAAAAAAAATTGTTTTAAAAATTTAATCCATGCTATATTAAACTTAGGTCAGGAAAAAGCCCAGTAAACCCATAGAAATTAAAACAAAAACCCGGGGGGCTTGTTTCAAAATCAAATTTTTAAACCCCGTTGGATGATTAACGACCTCCAACCTTGCTTACAATAAGTGAGAGGGTCACAAAGGGCCCAAAATTTAATAGTACCGTGTTAAAATCTTATCACTTTTTTGGGGAAAATAATGATCTAAATTGTGGTGAAGAGCTAGTGACTCAGTGGTGTATAAAAAGTTGAAGTTAAAAATTCAAAATATTGGTCAGCTTTCTGGTGGACTAGAGGTCTTGTGAAATTGACATTAAGGTCCCCCAAAATTATCAGTTCAATCGACAATTTTTGATAAATTTTCCCTCAAAGTATTAAAAAAAATCACTGACTTTGGGGGCGTAAAGTCCCGACAACTATTGGTTTTTTTTTGGTAACACTAAAACCCAAAATTTCTTCCAGATGAAAATTGTGAAGACCCGGTCTTGTGTTAAAGGGCTGTTGTTTCTAATGAATACACCCACCCCCCATCTGATCTATTTTGGGCCAGGAGATGGGGGGTTACAACATATAAATATTTAAACGGGGAATATTACTATAGGTTCTTGTAACATTTGATTCAAAAGGAAAATACCATAGAAGCTTTTTTTGCCAACTTACAATGCTGTACCTTCGAGTTCTCTTAAAGTTTTTCTTGATTCAAAGAGCATGGAGGTAAGCCTCATAGAACAGTTCTGAAATTTTACCAATGTTTTCCTTCCTTAAAGTATATCTTGATTCAAAGAGTAAACATACTCACAAGGTTTTTTTGGGGGAAATTGCCATTACCCGCCCCTGTCTCTTTGGGGGGACTTTCCCCCCCATTTCCCCCCCAAACCCCTAGATTGCTACCCAATTCCAAAAACGATGGAATTTAAAAAAAATATTGCTTTTTGATAAAACCCCAAATATATAAAAATATATCGTGCTATTACTATTTTAATCTGTTTAAAAAATTACCCTATAAATTTTATTTGTAAATGAAAAATAAATTCAAGGGAAAATTTTTTTTGAACTTTTATATTTTATTGGTCTGGATGCTTAATGATTTTCAAAATTAAAATATTTGATTAGTGATATTCCTTACCCAATAACCCGGGGTTTGACCCGACCGAAGTTTTTTTCTCCAACCGTCCAATCATTTTTCCCAACAGCAATGGGAAATTCCGGCAATTATTATCGTACTACTTCTGCAGTTATCGGGTTTCAAAAAAAATTTCCAGATCAAACGACGGGAATTTTTTTTTTTCCCGAAAGCAAATTGTTAAAATTTTGTGAAAAAGGGGAAAAAAAAGTCTTCCCACTGACATAATTTTGTTTGGGATGATCCCAAATATTTTCCCTTAGGGGTTTCATATAATGGGTTACTTTTTCAAAATACACGGTGGCTAATGACCGGTATAGGTCAAAAACTACTTTTCAATTTTTACCCGGCTTCAATAATAATAATGATAATGCATTGATCGGAATCCAAAAAGTATAAATGACATAATTGGTCTTCCCCCCCCCAACAAAATTTTTTGTAACCCTCCACATTCAAATATTCTAAAAAAACATTAGGATTAAATTTTAAGTGCCCCTTTTATACATAAATATTTTTAAAAAAGGAATGTGCCCTTCCCCACCTCACACACACACACACACAAATCCGCACGGGGCGTTGGGGACAAAAAAAGGGTTTTGGGGATTAAAACGTTGTGGGCCCCAAAAATGTCCCCACAGCAAAAATATTGGGACCCCTTTTTTGTTCTCTGCCCCCCTCGCCGGCGAAAAAACAGATTTTTACACACACCCCCGACTTTGTTTCAAAAATCCCCTGGGTTTTTTGGGGCCCCTTTTTTCCTTTAATTCTCCTTTTTTAAGAAAAAATGAACCCCAAAGGAATTTTTTTAAAATCGTTTTCCATTTCCCCCCACCCCCGGAAAGGGTTTTGAAAAGGATTTTTTTCCCCGTCTTTTTCCCTTTTTTAATTTTTTAAAATTTTCTTTCCTTCGTTTTTTTTTAAAAGGGTCGAAACCTGGCCCCTTTAAAGGGCCCAAACCCCTTTCCCAAATTTTTCCCCGAAAGGGATTTTGTTTGCTTTTTTCCCAAATTTTTCCAAAAAAAAAACTTGGGTGGGGGCATGGTGTAATCCACCACAGGTGCAAAAAAAAGGAATTCCACCGTGGGGTTTGGAATTTTTTTTTCCTTTGGTTTTTTGAAGTCCCAAAAACAAAGGGTAAAAATATACCCTCACACATTTTTTTTGGGAAATTTTTTTGTGTGGGTAAATTTTCCCCAAAAAAAGGTTCCTTTTTTTTTCGGTTTTCCCTTGTTATCCTTGTAGGGTTTTTTTTTTTAAAATTTAAGATTTCTTTTTTAATTAAAAAACCCTTATAAAAAAAATCAATTTTGTCGGGTTTGCCCCCAAAAAGCCCAGTTTCCCCCTAAACCCAAATAACATATGTGGTGACGCACCCTAGTTTTGTTATTTTTGGGAAAAAGCCTTTTCTGTTGCATTTACCATACATGCAATGCGGAACAACAGCGGACAAAGCGACATCTTCTACTACCGAGCTTAGCGAACGGCAATGTCCGATACCAGCGAATATTGGGAAGATCACACAGTATAGATGAGGAAGGGGAGGTTTCATATATGGGCACTTCTGAGGATAGTGATATCAAGCTCTGCTTGATGGGGAGCTCCCCCAGACGAGAGAGAAGGCGAGGACGATGACGAAGAACTCGAAGTACGTGGCGCTGAACCACTAGCCGGTTCTAAGGCCACTTGCGATACTGCAGTTGGTTGACCAGCCCGGTGACGGTGATCGATCAGGCCGAAGACGACGAACCGTCCTGATGATAGAACGGCTAAACACAGACTGAGTAAGCCCACAGAATGATTCATGAATGAAATACTGAATGATGTTTCGTTTTGATCAATTCGTTTCTGCTGTACCAAAAATAGTTGTAGGCTATACTTGACCGGTAAAAACATGAACGAACATGATGGAGACCCAGGTACATAATGTAGTAGTACATGGCATACATGTGGTATGGTTTGTACAATACATGTACAGTGAAATTTGGGGATAATTACTATGTCTTGCGTTTTATGATTTGTTGGCAATATTAGCCAGTATTTATGAAGACATGATGGGAAAGTAATCACTGCTCAAAATTCAAATAAAATCATGAAATCTTTTTACCCATGCTGTTAAGCATAATTGACATTTCAGTCTTTCTCTTCTAAAATAAAGTTCCTTGTAGCCCTGCAATCAAAATGTTTGATCTGCCCATGGAAAAATGTATTCCTTTGTGATAGTACCTGTCCTTGATCCCAGTCGGTTCTTGGGGTGTGTTCAAGATCCAATTTTTTAAAGTAGTGCAACCCTGAATGAACAAAGTTACTAAAAATTATATATTTTCCAAACTGTTTTTTTTGTAATAGGTGTTCATGGACATTGTGTTCTTCAGCCTTTGCTTTCGCATAACTGTATATGTTGCAAAAGAAGTTGAGAAGACAGAGAGAACATGATGCGGCAGCTGGACATCAACGTGGATGATCCCAACCAGTGCCTTACCATCCATGATTGGTTTGATGCGATCTACTTGCCTCCACCAGGAGTGCTAACAGCGTATGCTTCGGTACAGAGCATACTATGGCAGAGATGCAGTTGAAGGAACGCTTGACCAGTAAGTGATTTGGTGTTGACTGAATGTACAAAGCAATGTACCATCAATTTCAATTAATATTTTTAGAGCAATGTCAGTCAGTTTGAATGATCCTGCATATCAAACACGTTACTTTTGCAGTTGACCAGATTAATAGCACCGGTGTTTGCTCAGGTAACCGCACACTGAACTGGATACGACCTTGGTTGACCCCGCATCTATATCTTATTGTGTTACATACATTGCATGTATGTAATTGTTACTTTTGAGATCATGATTGCCTTTTGGTATGGTTATGGTTTTATAGCATTTCAGTTTCACATGGTGTTAACGTAAACAATATCGATACTCCACCATGCAAATCACCAAATCTTATGTTTATAATTTTGTGTCTGATTTTTTTGTTTGTTTTACAGAAATAATATCGCCATGTTGCATATCGGCAAGTGGTGAGGTGGTGTTGGTGTTAAGGGTTATCTTGGCCGTTTTCAAACACGGTTGCCACTGCCATCATGTGTAATGGACGTAATCCGCAGGACGTTCCCAAACCCTGATGGACAGTACAAAGGATTTTCGTATCCACCACTGGATTAGGCCGCCGTTGCTGTTTTATGTTTTAAATTGGTAACATTCTTCCCTAGTTATAATGATCTGGAGGGGAGTTACAAATTGACTTTGTGTGCGTTCATAAATAACCATTATCCAATGGCAGAATCAATTACGATGTGTATTCATTTTGTGTGTCTTTTCGGGGGAAGTTGATTAATTTAGCACTTTTAATGTGAAATAAACTTGTTTTATGTTGTAACAATACACTATGGTAAAAACATTACAAATTTCGGTATGGCAGAAAGATGCCAAGCACTGAAAAATTTTACAAGACTTTAGTACTTTCAGATAAATAACAAGACAAAATATGTATGTGTTTACAACCAACAATTAGGAGTTTAGTTTGAGGTTAAAATATCAAAAATTAAAAAGGGTCTTGATGACGAAAACAACTTAATCAAAAATCCTGTACATACTTGTTTGGAACTTAGCCATTGATTCTGTTAAACCGAACTAAATCCTTTGAAAATTCGTTTCACACTGCTGCTGCTCTTTTCCCAGGAAAAAACTTTACAATCAACATAACTCTACTGCTGGAGCAGGTTCAGATTTTTCTCAGGTGCCATGGATTAAAACTAATTCAATTAGGTTTTGGCTTTGCATCACAAAAGGGAGAAGTGTGACAAAGAGACTAATATTGTAAATCTCATGTTGGTAAATCTCATGTAGCCTTCTGCCTATATAAACTTAAAACTTGTTCTGGAGTGTACAGTGGCAATAAATTGTAAAAATACAAGTGAATAGAATAACAATAAATGTGCAATTTCGCATGTCATTTCTGTCTTCAATCAAATATTAATTTAAAAATACAAAAGACATGTATATAAGCACAAAATCCATTTAGAATAAAATGCTCCCAGGCCCTTTAAATATAATAAAATAACCTAAAGTAACAATATGCAAAGACTATAAGGAATTAAATACATGGGAGCCAGATAAAGTGATAAAAACAAGGCAAATATCAACAGGGCGGATCAGGAATTTAGGCACATGAAGGTGAAATCCTTTCGTGTATTATTCTGAACTTCACCCATTCACTTTGATATCGCAGGATCCCGCAAATTGAAAAAATGAGTCTCTGGATTCTTAATACTATTTCGTTAGTGCATGCCACCAACAACACATGAAGTCCGGCATTATATAACTGTTACACAACAACGTCGAAAAAAAAACTTCATAAAAACTTGTCATGCCTCTGCTCTGCTGACGCATGAAAACGCATATATAATATACACGGAAGTAACATGGCGTCTTCTGTTTACTCTCAGGTGCTCATGGGGTTTATCGTCATCCCTTTTCGCTGGTTTACAAGTCCGCTAATACTATATCAGTGGATTTCATAGTATGGATTTTCAATGGGTCTTTATCTCGGGAACCAGTGCAGGGCGGGAAATTTCAAAAAATCGAAGAAGCGGGGTCCCTGAATTTTTCGGTCAAATTGCAACAAAATTATGAAGAGAAAAACATGACCACAACAATAAATTGTTACCTGAACACAACATAAACAAGGTTCGATAGTCAATTTAATGTGAGAGTTCTCGTTGTAGTCCATCTTTAACTGTCACCCATAAAGCATGGGTGCATCATTCCATTTTCAAGACAATTAATATTAGTGCAGTTTATTTATTTCCATCTATTGAGTTCACATGGAATGATAATATTCAATTTCTGAATAAATTTTAATCAGGGATAAAGCAACTTAAAACCTTGGGCACATTTAGAACATGACAAAAATACACTCTACTCCTTGATATCTCCGTCAAATCAATTACTGAAGTTTAATGATATGTTACAATTGCTGTAGTGATGTAGAAATTCATTCCACCTCTGCAAAATCTACCATCAGAGACTAGAAGCGCAGTATGGCATAAATCTTACCAAAATGCATGAATACAACTTCAATATTTATTCAAATAATAAGGTCAACACAAACCAAATCCTCATTATAAGTTTATAATCAAGAAATCAGGCAATTTGCATTTAATCATCCCTGTTATGTTAAGCTTCCTCACTGTGTGTATTTATTGCAAAAATAAATAAAAAATACAAATAAAGTACACATGCAAAAAACCACAAGGGAGAATGATGATGGGTACAATTTCCCCACTCAGGAACAATCCACCCCCTCGGATTTACACCAGTAAACAATTTCGTACCATAATAGACACAAAATTATTATGTTATGAATTATGTTATTGAGTTTTATTGAGAGTTTCTCTTTAATACTTTGCTACTGTTTGTTGTGATCAAGACCTGGTCCAAGACCTCTGAGACCAATGCTCGGGGGTGAAGCCCGAGACATTGAGTGCAGATAAACAAAAAGTAACATCAAAACAATTTTTATGTGTCATTGGTCTACCCACAAAGGAGATTGGTGGCAATTTTTTCTTTTTTCTTGAGTTGTTCGTTTGTTTCTTTGTTTTTTGTCTGTATGTTTTGGGTTTTTATGGGGGAAAAGAAAGACAAATGGGATGCATTGTTTTCATCTAAAAAAGTTAATTTCTCCAATGTAAGGAAAAGTGGCTCAGAAGTAGTTGCATAAGGTTTGCCAACTTTTTGCACATCTGCTAATGAATCAATTTAATATTAATAACTTTTTTGTTGAATGTCCTCGACTGAGTCATTTAATTAAAATGACTAGACTTGAAAGATGAAAGATTTTGACTCGAGTATCTAAAGAAAAAATTACACCTACACATAATGCGCATATGTATCAACCCCAAACCAGCAAAACATACCCCTGTCCGAGAGCGAGACCTGTCAGACCACATGAGACAGAGTCTGGGAGTTAGCAAGACCAGTATAACCAAGCCATTAAAAATATAGTCTTGAAGGACCATACAATGCGTTTTCAAAACAGTTAATTTCAACAGTAGAACATTTCATTCAATCTTAACTATATGAATCATATGAATCACTTGTCCAGCAAATTTACAGTTGACAGTTGAATTAATCGTTGTTTTGATAAGTATTTGCCATCTCCGTGCAAACGTCACTTCCTCCCGGGTCAGCCTGACTTCCTACAGCGATAACACAGTTTACATGCCATCTCCTAACAACAATCAATCACCAGCGTAACACATGGTACCTGAAAAAAGTACACTGCTTTTGATACAGGTTGTTGACTACCCCACACTAATAAGAGCTATGGTTGTGGTTTCTGGTTTTCGATGGAGGAAATCATACTGTCTACAAAACGTTTTTTTCTTTTCTTTTCTTTTTCGATACGTACATCGCAAATCCATTCTATAACACTGATTGTGAGCTCTGTATCACTTAAGTGAATTTCCATAGGGTGAAACCAGTTACCAAGGTTGCGCCTTGAGGTTGACCTGAGTGACGGCTGTCCTCAGGTGATTTCACTACTTCGATGGCAAATAGTTTGATAATAAACTGATTAACGAACAGAGATGTTTTTACATTAACAACGGTAAATCCAGTGGGAACTGCAACATCAAACATGGATGTAAACATTCATATTATTGTTTTCTAATTTCTAATAACCATGCACAGCACAAGCTCCGGATTCATACTTCATGGCGCAGATAGCAAAGGAATTTTATTACGTCAACAACTTGGAAAAAAGCGCGTATTTATTGTCAATGTTACAAAATTCACTTCGCATTCATCGCATCGCATAGTATGAGACCAGTCCCCTCATCTGCTGTAATACAGCTCACTCTGGTTCTCAACATTTCAATTCAGAATTTAAAATCATCAAAACCCACTTGGGAAAATAGAAATTATTATAGTTTTTAATCAAATGAAATGGGCAATGTACTCCACACTAATACTGAAGATAGAAGCATAGTACCCGGATCTCGAGACAATATTGTCAAAATTTCACTGACGTACGCCGCCATACATGTTGGATTTTTGTGCACTGTACTACTGCGGTCCTGGCGCGCCGATGCAGTGATCGCGTGAGCATACTCACGTGTGGTGGTGGAAAGTTTGACGTCCGGGTATGTTTACGTCGTTAGCGATGTGTCTTATTGCATGGCTAAATCATGTTAAATTTTAAACTTCCTCACTGTGTGTATTTTGTGCAAAAACAATTAAATTACATGCACAAAAACCACAAGGGGAGACTGATGATGGGTACATTTAAAACATAAGTGTGAACAAAAGACAGCACATGTATGACTGGATAGATAGGCGTCTCATGGCAGGCACCGAACATTCAGCTGGAGGTCCACTGGGTTCAATCTGCTCTTAGATAGTCAAGTTTTCTTTGTTCAGAGCGCGTTCAAACATGAAATGAAAAAATATAATGATAAAATTCTGCCCATCGCCTGCACAAAAACACCATTAGAGACTTCTTATGCACAGCAGCTACAAGTATAGCATAAATCCCACTAAAATGAGTAAAACTTCATAAATTCATTTTAAATAATGGCCAACACACAATCAAGTGGTCATTATCAGACGATTAAAAAAAATTGTCGAGTGGCAATCCGTGTCAAAAAACGGGGAGTGACCAATACAAAATAAAATATAAATCCACCTCACAAAGAGAACCCCCAAAATTAATCCACTTATATGTCATTAGTGCATATAAATATGACTGTAATGTAACAGTCAAAACAAAATATGAAGGAGTCAAATACAGTCATATTTATATGACTTTACTATGTATCATATATTAGAGTTTCACCTTCATTTGCTAGTCTTGGCAAAAATAAAGCAAAGTAGTATGTGAGTATATCTGAGAGAACTAACATTCACAGTTGCCTGGGCATCATACATATGTTCCATGTATATAGTAACCAATACAGTTAAAATAATGGAGCTGGTTTACTGGAACTAAGTTAAAGACAACTTTTTCATTCGTGCAACATCAGATTTGCTTAAAAACGTATCTGACATCATCATCATCTTGTCTACAAAACCTTGCATGGTTTTGCTATGCATATCTTGACAGTCATAAAAAGGTTAAGGCCTACCTGATCTAAGACCCCAGTTTATTTTTTACCCGTACACGCACTCCGTACATTACGTATTTCTGTTCGTTCAATTGTATTTATTCTAATTAAACTGGCTAGCGCCCTCAGCCAGCGATATCATTTAAAATTATTTCGCGCGGCTTCACCTTATAACATTCTTTACCGAAGACTAATCAGTTACGTGTCCTATTGATGTCTTCGTACACGAACAGAAAATAAAACTGGTGCTGAAACCGAAAGAAAGAAAGTGTCATACCAACGTCTCAAAACTTAATAAGGGGTCACATTGAGTGGAAGATCGGGTATGAGGAACTAGTAATAACTTCACCGTCTGTGACAGTTCTTCAATCATCCCATACACCTACCTGAAGGTTGTTTGTTGGAAGGCACACCGTGACCAGCACCGAGACCGGTTGACTAGCATTCACAGCCGGTTGGGGCCAACCGCCGTCTACCCACATCAGTCTAGGTCCACATCACCCGTCTACCGAAGGTACTATTTCTGTTCATCCTACCAGCCTCAATTCCAGTGGTGAAATCTCCATAAATTCCCTCTGCTGAGCTGACTGAGTCCATGCCGATACTGACCCCGTCAACGCCGATTACATGTTACCATTTTCGACGACAATCTATAACTTCAGGCCGTCATCCCCGACAGAGACCTGGAATTTTCATCGCTCGTTGAAAGCGGCAACGGCAAATCAAAAACAATATCGCGATTAAGTGAACATTTGAACATCCAAAAAACTTTTATCTGAGGGGCACTTACACCATAGACAGCAGTGCCCCTTGTGAACATGAACCAATGCCATCATTTCATTTCATGTACTTTAAGTCTGCTAAAAAAACTAAACTTCATGCTTGGTATTTCGCTTAAATTTAGATTGAATTGAAGTTTTTTGATAGTGAAGTTACAACATTTACTAAAATAGATTTGAGTTCCCAGCATGTATTTTTCTGGCTTTGCGTGTTATAGCTAACACATGCAGTCTGTAGATTGGTAATTTTTTATATATTACCATAAGGCAATAATATTGATAGTTACTTTCAATTTAGATCAAAACCAGTTCCAACTCTCCACTAATTTTGACTTTTAATCGTTTCACCATCAGAAAGACGCATTTCCTTGTGTGAAGCACAGAACATCTGTCGTAAAGCTGGAACAGTTTCACTTAAGTTTTCATCTTGTCACTGCCAAAAAAAGATCGTTCTGTTTTTCAACAACAACAAAATGTCTGTTAATCTCTAGCAGCTCTCTCGCCAGTTTATAAAATGACGGAAGCACATTGAACATATTGCCATTTCTTGGTATGTTGTGTCAGGGATACAGAATCTGTGTCTTTGAGGAACAGCATTTTATCAACAGTAACTGTCTCAGGTAGACCTGCTGTAGTCAGGGGTGTCATTGATGCTTACACACGGTTACCATGTACTGGTCTGCCACCACTATTATTGCTTGGAACAAGGCCCTCCTGGCTGATGAGATCCACATAAGATTTCCCACATTTTTCATTCAAACATATGTCCGCTGGTGTGTTTTCACTGCCTTGAGAATTGCTTTTATTCTTGCATTTTTTTAGTTTTGGACGTTCTTCTTTTAAGGGAAGTCGACTCAAAGTGTTTACCTCTTCTCGTCGTTTCCTTTTTTAACTCAGCTGCATCCTTTGCGAGCTTTTTTGACATTGCTTCTGCAGTTTTCTACGTACGTTTTCTCCTCTCGATTTCATGTTGCATTTTGCGTTTCGTGCGCACCAAGCAATGAAGCTTGTATTTCTGTTCATTGAGGGTCTGTTTCAATTTGGCCAGCTGTCGCCCTCCTTGCTTGCTTGCAGCTTTTATTTTGCTGGAGAGAGAAACCAACTTAAAGTTCAGTCTTTTAACTGCTGTTACTTATCTACATATTTTATGTCGATTGTATTCATATCACAGTTCTTGTAAAACAAAAGATGCAGTGTCTTCTCTCCATATAGGATGGTCATACTTCATTCCAATTTTATACAAAAGATAATTACTGACTTCCGTCCAATCCACTCATTTAGCTAACCTTGAATCAGGGTGGGGAGATGGCTATGTGTTTTTGTTGATAGTGAGGAAATGACAATGACTAATAAGCCACATAATAGCCATAGTTGCACTGGTAAAACTGTAAACAATGTGGTTCAAATGTGCTAACAGATGATTGATCATGTATAAATCCATCGGTGCAGTTATGTGTAGACTTTTGAGCAAATCACCAAGTTGCCAATATATCCTCTGTTGATTGAGTAAGCTTTGTCTCTAACTTGGGAGTATACTCTGTGAGGACCTGTCTTTCATAGCCACATTGAGCTTGTAGTTTCTTCAACAAAGTGATAAAATCCCAGCCTCATTTGCAGATTCTAAAACCATCAATCCTGTCCAAGTACGTATGTGCTAAAGAGGTTATGCTTGCTCGATAGATATCTTTGGCACCTTTGGGTTCTCCATAGTGAAACACCACCTCTTTCAAAAAGCTTGACTTTCTTTCTGTACTGGTAGTTTTACTGCAATGTGATGGAGGTCTTTAACACGACGACAAGTTGAGGTTTTCTTTAACTTGAATCTTTAAATGTTATGTTACACTAATGATGATTGTAAGCATCCTTGAGATTCATGCTCAACAGGTTTATGTACAATGTCCAGATATTTTGCGCCACTCGTCATACTCTGGTTTGCCACCCATCATAGTGTGCAAAACTTCTTCAACGCCCTTCACACTCAGTCCTGCTTGATCAAAGAATCTGTAATGACCGGGGTTTGGAAGGTCGACCAAGAACGCCGCTGACAAGCCCTTCGTAAATGCACGATAATTCACAAGGGTTTTACATTTTCTCAATTCCATATCTTGTCATCATCCTGCAACTTGCACTGTAAATCGAAGATGAAATACATTATAATTAAACACACTAATATAATTAAACTCTGGCAGTATACGTTTCATTTTCCAACTTGTAACCACCATGCGCAGTGTCACTTCTAATACAATTAAATTCACTGTTTAGTTTCTGTTTAGTTTTTAGTTTCTAGCTTAATGACACGGGTCATTTATCAGAACTACATGGCGGCTCCGACTGGAGGGACACCACAAGACAAATATTGACATCAATATTCATGGAAATTTCACGACTTTTGTAAACCATATTGCACGCACACACCGTGTGGAGTCCATAATATTACAGCTGTGGATTTACCCTTTTCATATGAGCCAGCCAGTATGTGCAAAGCTGCTGAGACATGAAAACGTTAAGCACATCGTGTTGTTAGTGGAAACTAACGATGTTTTTTACGTCGTACAATTTTTATTTCTTTGTATTATCGGAATAAAATTAACACATGTAAGTGATCGTATTAATTACCCTTTCTATCGACTATAAACACTACAACTATTGATTTTGTATCTGTCAAACTTACACAGGAAAAATAAACAAACACAGAAAGTTACTGCATGATCTGGTGTCGGTTAACTTCGGACAATTTGTGTAGTAATATCTGTAGGATATGCTAGAAGATCGTTTGTGGTTGGTTCTGTAAATGTCTTAAAGACGAGGAAACATTACTCAATCAAAATAGTTGTCTCATCAGAAGAAAGGTTGTGAAATAAGGTTTATTTTACCCCAAACAACATTTTCTATATTAGGGGGTCTGGAGATACTTGCGTCAAAAAAGCCCACCAGGCCGTCAGAAAAGTAATCGAAGTTGTAGCTATCACACAATTACAGCTAAAGAGCATCAGTAAATAAATTTAAAAAATGACGGGTTTAACTTTTTTATTAATAATACAAAATTTAAAATAGGAAAAATGAGTTACAGTTCATTTAAATACAAACAACAAATTTATGCGACACGAGGAATTGGGTTACAAGGAAAAAAGCGTGAAAATCTGGTTGTTTTCCATACGTACTACACGCATTCTGTGGTGACCTGGACGTTTTGTCCATTCATGCGGTTCCAACTTGACCTCAAAAAACTCATATATTTCCGGAGACACATGCCAACACTAACATTAGCCTTCAACCAGACTGAGGGGAATGATCGCTATCTATAATACACTATCGTATGTTAGCTTCCATGCACTCTTCGGGTTATCGTACGTTTATAAAAACCACATATTCTGGAACTTCTTCGATTTACAACTCAAAGGCAAATGACTTACCCAATTTAATTAACAATAAGTACAGCCAACAACTCACCAGTTAGTGCAGCAACCCTCCTTATACATACCAGGACCCTTTCTTCGTCTGGAAGTTACTTTAGAAGTGTTCATAATATCACTTTTATTTCGCACAATGCTCAATCTCAATATATCACCGTCTGCAGCTAGAGAACGTCAAAAGACCGTTTTCCATACTTTCTCTCCAGCAGGCGCGCTTCACTCCTAATAATTACAACGTCAACTAAAGACTTTGACGTTAAAAAAATACCTTGATTGTACCATCCTGCGTCACAGAAATAAATACAAAAAGTAAAATAACACTTACACCGATGACAACTGTCGTTCAGGAACACCTAATTACACACCAATTATTGATTTGACACTCATGCAATAGAGCACCATTACATTCTTTATTAACCACACCCAGTTGACTGTTTTCTCTGACAGTCCTCCGTGGTCATGTGACAGATCAATTACATTCATGTCAAAATGAAACAATAAACTGCGCCCCTCAAAGGGGCCAACCTGAATTCAGTTTCAATCACCACATTACGATACATTATTGTATTGGTCAATAATGGACATGAACGAAGTCAGAAGACCACACAGGATACAGTGGCGCGCGTAACTAGGATCAACATTTCAGAGGAGCACTAGGGGTGTCAACTCAATTGTCAAATATTTGTAATTGGAAAAAACTTCAGCTTCATTTGAATGGTAATTTTTTCAATGGTAATTTGAATTATTAGTTTTAATTAAAATTGAGTCCACTGCCATAATTGCCATTATGCACTCCATAAACATGTTAACATTTTTGAACTTACAAAAGAAGATAAACACTTTAAGGCCAAAAAGGAAAAACTGAAATCCATGGCCCTGATAAGTTAATCACGACAAAATTCATATTTGACACTTCTCTCAGTTGCCATTTGTATCCCATGGTTTTGGACTATTCTTATGTGTGTAGATACAAAGGTAAGTACATGCATTGTTGACAAAGTCACGCACGTTTTTCATATTGTGCCAATGATGATGACTATATAACTGCGTAATTTGTATTTGTAACGTTAAACATTGAGGTAAATTTGTTTTTTCTCCCAAAAATTAATGTTTTCAGGGTATCCTGTTTGG